>VZRE01004501.1:176446-272769 GCA_013396775.1 Cephalopterus ornatus | reverse complement strand
CATTCGTGAAGCCTAGCCATGATGATGATTTATATTTAGTCACTTCAGATTTTTGTTAGCCTGATAACTTAGCTGATCTAAAGTCATATCCTTTTCAGTACCAAATTTGATATCTTTTTCTTTCCTGTTATTTGGAGATGCTTTCTTTCTCCGTTCTCAATTCAACTGCTCTTTGTAGGGTCTCTTTCTTGCCTTTGCCTTGTGTTAGTTAGCTCAGTTACCTCTAGTGTTTGTAATCAACCAGTCAGTTCTGTTTCACTGAGTTTTTCAAGATATATATCATCCCTGTCACTTGTGCTAGAGTTCACAGATTACTTCCCTGAACAACAGTTGGTTTCCTTAGTCTGCAATCCCCATTTTTTTTCTCATATTCTTTTCAGCACTCTCTGTTGGAGTCACTGTTCACCAATCCTGTTCCTGTTCTGGTGCAGATCTAAGTCACCTTTGTGGCAGGCACCACTTTTGACTGTTGTCAGAAGTGCAGCATGGTTTAGGTTGAAATCCAACCCCTTTCAC
The DNA here is from genome assembly GCA_013396775.1 of Cephalopterus ornatus. Classification (NCBI taxonomy): domain Eukaryota; kingdom Metazoa; phylum Chordata; class Aves; order Passeriformes; family Cotingidae; genus Cephalopterus; species Cephalopterus ornatus. Next base: position 272,253 of record VZRE01004501.1, on the reverse strand, counting down.
ATTTGGTTGGAGTGTCTTCTGCATTGCTGCCACTTAATTAGTGGTGTGTTGGAAAGGATAAGTCAGCTTCCAACCTTTATTTTCTGGTACTTTGATCCAGCATATTGTTCATCTGGAAGTGAAAGGAACATTCTATTCAGTTCCAGGCTGGATCACACATTTAGTAGAGATATTAGCAGATAAAATGTATGCTCTTTGCTGAAGATTGTGTCTCTTTTCCTCACATTGCCTAAACTTGCAAGCATGGATATATTCATATTGCTGAAAGGCTGATAAAATGTACATCCAAGATACACAGGCCAGAATTCATATTCCAGTTTCAAAGTGTGCTAGTGCTAAACCTTTCTAGAGAAAATACTGCAAGTTTTGGATTTATTTTCTTTTCTAAGATAATTTTCTTCATTAGAGTATTGTTTTTTGAGCTCCAGAGTTGTTTTGTTTTGGGTTCTTTTGTTACTGTCTTAAGTAGTTTGGTTGAAATAAGAGTTCTGAAGAAGGTCTTAGTATATAACTTTCACGCCAGATTGCTTGAGAAGATTCTAAGCAGCTTGGAAAAGAGGATGTTATAGTGGGCAGTGTCAGGCAGTCACAATAATAAGGTTTTTAGCCTTTCTTTTAACAAGAAATTACTGTCTTTTGAAGTAAATTACTTGCTAAACAGTAAAAATTAGAGTGATAGTACATTTAAATTGTTATTACTTTATTTTCTGTTTTCGGTAACATGGTTATATTTTTCCAATTTGACTTAATCTGACTGTGTGCTTACATTCTCCTCCCCCATAACATCTGCTGTTTAACCATGAGATGCTATATCCATCCTTGCTTTAAGCCTGCTGCTGCCTTTTGTAGGACTGCTGTACTCTTGTGTGTTGCTGGTATCTGGCTTGCAGAGTTAGTTCTGGTAAGTGATTGCCTTTTGGGAGTGAGTCCCACGAAAGCAAGCTACTTTGGAAGCTTGGCTGCTATCAGAAGGACATTGTTAATTTAGCAAATAGCCACAGAGGTTTAAAATGTTAAACCTGTTACCACGTCCTGTTTATTAATGTCCTCCTCTTGGAATTTATGAACCTACAGCCATCAATATAATGAAGTGAAATGTCTCTGCTCCCATTCAGATCCAGAGATTTAGCTTAAACCTCTATTATAGGCAGTTTAAACTGAACACCTGACCTCACTCTGAAGAGTGAAAGGTGGTCCTGTTCTGAATTTCCGATTCAGGGTGGGTGAACCCAACAACAAGAGACAGGGGCAACTGCTTGTAAGAATTTAACCCTTTGGAGCTAATGCAGCAGAGGCTTCATCCATAGGGCTCTCAAACTATGTAGTGAAGCTTCCTGAGCATAAAGTCTCTCTATACCAGAGCCTCTTGCTCTGGACATTGAAAAAACTGTATTCCCTTCAGTATTTAACATTTTAAAATACATCTGTATCTATCTATCTACATTGCTGTAAATCTCTTGTTTCTGTCCACATCAAGTTGCTTTGTGCATTGTTGGAGGAAATTATAGTAAAATATAAAAACCCTGCAAGCTACCTAACTGCACGTTAATATAATTTTGTAAATGTATTTTTTCCTGCTGAAATACGTTTCTTAAAGTTTCATATCTGGAGTTGTTTAGGACTTATTAAGCTATTACTGTAACTTCAGTGATAACTGCTTGTAAAGTAAGAAATATGTTGGAACTAAAACTGAGAGCACATTCAAAATAATTGATGTCATATCTTTGGGAGTTATGCAGTCTAGTTTATAAGGGGTTTTGTGTTGTTGATTTTTTTTTTGATCTTTTTCTTTTTAACTGTCATGTCCATAAGTATTTTACTATATAATTCCTCTGATCTTGAGGATTTTCTTCCTGTATTTACAAACTGAAGTGACTTTGGTGTTTTCCGGGCACTGTGATCATTCAATTTTGTGCTTAGGGCCGTAGAGCAGTGCTTGTTAGTACTGTGAAATAATACCCTGTGGTTGCTTTCTTTTAGTAAAGTAGTAAGATAAATATTAAAATATACGTTCTAGCAAATAACATAAGGAAGTGCTTGAAAGATCTCCTCTGCTGACATAAAATTCCTTTTTAAGAAATTTAAATAGCTTTTCAATGAAATTATACACCCTCTTCCTCTAATGTATTTGTGTAATGGTTTTCTTTGGAACTGTATGAGGAAATAAATGGTTTCAAATAACCATTCAAATAACCAGTGAAGCTCCTTTCTACAAAGTACTTCCTTCAAAAGTGAAATAACTTCACTTTCCTTTCTCAAATAAAAAACAAACATGCCTTACCATCTTATAGTTTTTTATTTATGTGTATAATCTGAAGGGATTTTCATCTTGGGTCTTTGTATAATAATTCTTTCCCTATAACTTTTAAGTTGGATTACATTAGGAGCGTGGTTTACCGGTGGACTTGGTAGGGTTAGGTTAGCAGTTGGACTCTGATTTTGAGGGTCTCTTCCAACATAATGGATTCTGTGAATTGGTGTTGGAAGATATATACTGGATTTATTCTAATCTGTTGCATATCTTTATTATGGTGGTGTAAAAAGAAAAGTTCTCCTTGGAGGTGAGCTCCCTGGTTGAGAAGAGGCAATACAAGTAATTTTTTCCTGTAGTGATGCTGCAGGGCAGTGTCTTTTCTTCTTCAATGACTCCTTACCTAGAGTATCTCAAAAACAGACTAGTTAGCATCTGTCTCATGCTCTGCTTAGCCAGGACATTCCTTAAGGAATATAATTAAAATATAATAGTTTTTATTGGCAAAGTTTGCTTAATTAGGATGCCTGAAGATATTTAATCTTCAAATAAGCTGATACATGCACACAGACCAAATATGTGAAAGTGTTGGACACCCATTTGTTTTCGTTGTTCTTATTATAACTATGGTATAACTCTAGTGCTCCTGAAATTCTGTCTTGTTTAGATGTCATTGGCAGTTCACTTCTGGTGCAGATCTGACCTGCAAGGACTACTTTCCCCCATTCTCTTAGGATGCCGAGTGTGTGTACTCTGGCTGTGTCTGTAAGTGTATGTTTAGCATCTTCAAAAACTTTATGCTTTTTTTGTTTGCCTTGGTCTGTTACCAAAACCTTAATTTATTAAAGTGTGCTCCTTTAATATTATGCTCTGTAATATGGTCCTTTCAGCAGTCTCCTGGAGACAAAATAATTTCTAAGATTTCTACCAGTTCAGCTCTATTTCACAGCGATTTTATAGTAGCTTTAGAGAAACATTTATCAAGTGCATGATTAGTGAAATATTTTATTCTTGTTGACAAGCCAGACCAGGTTTGAATTACATATGAATACAATGACTATGTTTTATATACCTAATGCTCTCCCTGGCTCAGTAATCAGTCTGACTTCCTCTTTTAATCAGGGCACAGTATTAAATGTTTGCATCAAAATTGTTAAATTAGTGGGGGGAAAAATCCCTGTCACAGCTAGATAAGTCTGTACTTTGTTTCATTTAATTCTTTTTTTTGAGGAAGTTTTTCTTCACAAGCTTGTTTATTTGTTAGAACAGGTTAGTATGCTTACTCCAAAATGGAGTACATTGCTTTCCATCCTGTACTTGGTATCTTGGAAAGGGTTTTTTTAAAAGAAAACACGTTAGAAAACTGAAATACTGATGACTATTTATATGGCCATAAAATTTTAACTTCAAGGTTATATATTTGGTTTAACATTCATAACAAACTTGTTCCTCAGCAAAAGTTGTATACTAATACTCTTTTTAAAAGTAGTTAGTTGAGCATCTGAGATCCAAAGCATCAGTTTAAAATTTTTCCTTCTTGCTAGTTGTGGTTGAAAACTACTCTGTAGCTAGTTAATATATTTCTGAGACATTTAAAATAATGAGAACAAATAAGATTTAGAGTAAAAATAATTCTTTTGAGTAATCTGGTTGCTATAACAATATTAGATATTTTTCTTCAATTAATTTGATAAAAAGTGTGTGCTATTATAGATGTTATATATAATTAGAAGGGAATGTGGAAATAGGAGGGAGTTACTTCACTCCATGCTATAAAGGAAAAGAAAGGGAATTCACCTCTCAGCCAAAGTGTGGTACCTGGTCAGGTGACTAAGAAAGCTTAATGATATGCAGAGGATCAGAATGCTCCCGCTGTAGTCCTTTTTTTTAGCTAATATGGTGATTGACAAGTTGTCAAATTTCTCTTCCACTTTTAAAATGAAACCAACTGACTCCAGGTCCCTTCCCCAGCCCAAAGTGGGAAAGGACAGAAATTACACATTAGTTTGGGGAGACACATTCGTTTCTGACCCCTGTGGGTGACTGGTGAAAACTCTGAAGCCTGGGATTAAATCACTGATACACATACTAGTGTCAGCTGAAATACATTCAGCATGCTCCAAGGTGATTCTATCTCACATTTAATAATGCTTCACAAATAGGAACAAAAATATAGTCAGTTTTCTGTAAAATTTATTATTAATACAAAAACTGTAACTGCTCAGGATGCAACTTTGTTCATCCCTTTCCCCTCCCCTCCCCCCCCAATAGTTTTGATTATTAGGGGCAGAAATATTTTTGTGCAAAGTTGAAATTCAAGTGATTAGTGTGGTATCTGGTCAGGGATATAGCCTGGTTCTGTTGTTCTTCTGAACATGCAGTTAGAGAGCTGTCTTAAAAATGTCTGTGTCATCCTGAGTCAAAATAATCTGGCTTTTGACTGCCATTTTAATTGAATAGTTAGCATCTCTTATTTTTTTCATGTGGTTGTTTTTCACTCCTCTTAAGTAACAGATGGAATAGTCCAGAAGAAATGGTGCTCAAAGATGACGAGATTTTGTATTTGCATGGGAAAGTGATTACAGAATTTGTTGTTGTCATTGTATCTTATTTCTCCAAGTTCATTGAAGGAAGTCCTAGTGGAATGTAAATACACTATCAACAGTGTATCTGTAAAACAGAGGCCCAGAGTTGTTCGAAATAAAGTTTGTCATGTGGCAAAGCTGGAAAGAAAAAGAAGGGTTCACAGTGATTTGGCACTGATGCTTGTTTGGCAGCCCCCCTGTCTTTCTTATCTTGGCTGGTGTTCCATCCATCAGGGCACTTGTGTACAGATAATGATGCATCAGACTGTGGAAGAGACCTGTGGTATGCCATCAAAAAAAAAAAAAAAAAAAGACACTTCTGAACAGTCCATAGTTACTCTGCTATTTGTTAAAACTGATTTTTAGATCAATTTGTCTGTTGAATTCCTGTCACTTGAAAAAAAAAATTAATCTTATGTAAGACCAAAAAATTTCATGATGTTTCTTCTCAAGGTTTATTATTTCAGTCTGATTCATTTCCTGTTTTTCTGCTAATGCTCTGACAAAAGCAGAAACAAGTATCCTCCAACTGTTTGTAAATCTTGAAAATATGTAATTTACTGTATTACAGGTGGCTGTGTGTGGCTGTAAATGATGCAGAGATTTATACTGTACTTCCCTCTGTCAGTCTCTGGTTATGCACTTGCTTCCCTGGCTAACACTGCTGCTCCAAGGCTTCACAGCTGTCTAGCTGGAAATGTATTTAAGGTATGAGAAAGATGAGGATAACTTAGAACTTCTGCCCTCATATGATAGCGTGAGAACAAGAAGATATTCAGTCGGATTAGTAGCAAATTAAATACTGGTTTTTGAAGGAGTAATTTTTTCAGCTGTGTTCTATTGGACTTTCTTGGGTATTCACAGCATTGAGAGAGCAGTTTGATACGTATATGGATGGCAATACAGAAAGTGGTAGAACATACCTGGCAGGGAGATAAATGTACTTTTCGGATTTGAAACCAGTCTGCAAGTTAAGAGTTCCTGTTTAGGGCTTGGGGCCAACAGAAGATTTGTTTCATCAGTCATCTGCACCATGGAGGCTTACATGAGCTGGAGACAGGATCCTGAACTCATGAAGTTGAGTGCTACTGCTGTTGTGTTCCTGTGAACTTAGAGGCTAGTTGGGAATGTCCATGATTTATTGAAATACCGGTGTGTGTTTTGATGGGGTTACTGATATCTTGAAATGTATTAAAATTGTAACATTTTAATACATTCTTGTGAGATTTATGATACTTGAGTAAAGTATAGATTGGCCTTTATATAGTATATATTAAAGGTCTATAGAAAGAAAACTTTTGCATCTTACACAAAAGCTACATCCTCTCCCTTTCAATCAACTGCCTGGAAAAAGACAAGCACTTCGAACAGGGTATTTTTTTCATGATGTTGTGTTTCATGCTGCAATTTTCAAATTTGTGAATTAGGAGACAGTTGGAAGTTTGCAGCTTTTTCTACAAAACATAATCAAGTGAAATAATTGCTTAAATAGGTTTTTTTAGAACTGAATTTGGAATTACAATAGTGTGTTATTTAAATCCTTTTAAAACTTGTATTTCTGAATTAGTTTCAGTGATAATATAGCCAGTTTGGCCTGGTACATATTTATTTCTTGGTCAGGGAAGATTGCTTTATTTTGATGAAGCAAATCAAGCTCTTCAAGCTTTTAAATTCATATTATGGTGAGCTTCCAGTCTAAAAGTATCAACACCTTTCTGTTATAGTTTATAAAGTCAGTACTAGAAATGTCACTAAGTTCTTCGGGATTGTTTTTGTCCTTTTTTTATCAAGTGTTTGTCTTTCCTTCTAGATGCATGGTCCTTCAAGGATGAGAAAGGCCTGCTCTTTAATGGCATTAAATATCTCCAGGCTACCATTACAGATCATAATACTGTAAAGTGAGCAGGGGATAAAAGGGAGAAACACAGTCTTTTTGTACTAGCATAGTCTAGGATATTTGAGAGGGATGATGAGGATGCATATGAAAAGGGAAAAAACACGCTTTACTTCTGCTCCAGGTGGTGGTGGTATTTTATAAATGTTTTTAAGGACAGCCGTGGTGATGAGAGAGTGGACTGATATACTACACAGAGTAGAAGCAAATGAGTGCAAGTTGTGCAGTTATTGTGGCTTAATGCTTTGCAACTCAGACATAGGAGGCTGATGATTCCTGCAATCCCAGGCTGGCTGTGAGGTAGGACATGTTCCCCTCTGTCTGTCGTCAGCTGCTCTGTGCATTGTCTGTGTGAGAGTTTAGAAAGTCACATTATTTGTCTGCCTCAGACTTCTGTCTGCAAAATAAGAGTGATGTGTCCTTTCTCTTCATGCTTTGTTTTTAGCATTTGTACTATACATGGAAGGACACAGTTACAGGTATGCTGTAAGTGTATGATGTGGATGGGTGTGTATGTATGGAAAGGGTCTTGACAGGTATTCATTTTGACTGAGGCTGTTATAATCAAGTACACATCAAAGAATTCCTCTTTTTAGGAATGTATTAGGAGTTCCAAGTATTGTGTATACAACACTGGGAACTGACAGTATCTTATATAAATAAGATTAATATTTCACATTATAAAACCAGGCATTCAGGTTTGTGGTTATATTCCATTCAAAATGTAGTTGCTCTGAAACATATTTTGTGGTTCAACTTGGATATTCAGACAAACAAGAAACTCCCACCAAAAGTTGTTTCTGAGAACACAAAGGTTTCTTATTGTTTAAAAATATAGTCCCATGCAACTGCTCTGAGAAAGTTATAATCTGTGTTTTGGAGCAGAGGTGGTTGTCTTTTTTTTTTTTTTTACTATTATTTTGCTTTTATTTTATTAGAGAAGCCTTGCTCCATGTTTGCTCTATCCCTATGAAAACTTGCAAGGAATGGTAAAGTTTTAGAAAATATTTTTGAGCATTTTCCTTAAAGAATGATTGCTGGTGCACCAGAATTCCTGAGCGTTTCACATACAGCCAGACTTTTTCAGCCATTGTGGCAATTGGGGAGATACTTAAATTTTGTCTCACAGCTGCCAGGCATCAAGTCAGTAATGAGGGACCCAAGTGAGAAAGGGGGAATGCTTCCTTCTGCTCTTGGTTCTCTGCCAGGTTGAAAGGTTTGAGACTAAGTGGGAGCTGCCCATCTCCAGTTCAGAGGAGGTATAGGAAAAGCTGGTGGATAGAGACAACAAAGGAGGTAGAAGGAAAAGGGATAAACAAGGAATAGCAGGAAGAAAATGTTGCATGCTGGGATGGAGGAACTGAGGGTGATGTAGGCTGAAACTACTAAAACAGCTGCATTTAAACTTTTTTAGACCAAATCTCCCTCCCTCTATATGACAGCTTTTCCCATTTCACATTATTGCTCTCAAACTTGAGAATCTGCAAAAGAAAATCATAGAAGGAAAGAAGACACTTGTCACAGGTCCTTAACCCCTGCTAAGTATGGGCCAGTATCATTTATGTTCCTTCAGTACAGTTTGTGATAGTTTTATGTTAGTAGAGTGATTTGAGGATGAGTGCTGGACAGTGGGATTGCAAATCAGAAAGGTCACAAATAAGGACAGAAAGTGCATTTTCATACATACCTTTGTTCTAAATCTTTTTTAGAATCTTCGGTGATTCTAAAAGAGATGAGTATGAAAGAGAAATGGAGGAAAGAACAGCTAAAAGAACTTCAGGATTAACTTCTGAATAACTTTTCAGTTACAGCTTTTTTTTAATGCAGTGTTTATTGTTTTGTTGTTATTGGTTTTAATGCAGTTGTCTAGAGAATAGTGTAAACTCCCCTTACTGAAAACAAACAGTATACCAGAACTGTAAAAAACAAAATGAAACAAAAAAAAAAACCCCTAAACCAAAAAAGCTTTTTTCAAAATAAAATTTGTGCTGTCTTCTGTTTTGAATCACAGACTTGAAACTTCTAAGTAACTGTTAAATCATAAAAATTCCTATTTTCATCAGTGTTAAAATGATCTGATTAAAATGTCTCACTTCTAGACTACTAGAACTTTGTAATTTTATATGCCTTGTTTTTCAGGTAAAGTTGTTAAATTTCAGAATCACTGAAGAAGTTAATCCTACAATGGAAACAGATGTGCAACTGACGTTTTTGTAGGGGACTTTCGTTCCTCAATAACAGCAGTTGGGCTTGTTTTATTCTCTGTTTTGGCACTGGAACAGCATATGATTCATTTTTGTCTCGTGCTAGCTGTAGCAAGGAAACCACACACATACTGCAGTGTAACAAGGTTGGAGAAGTACATTTCAGACTGAGTATGAAACAATCATCGAGGATATTTATTCATTCTGTTGAAGTTTTGTCCTGCATGATAAAGCAGACTTGGAGAAAAAAATAATCTCTTGCACTCTTCCACCTTTGCTGTAGGCAGGTCTGTGCTGCCTGAAAAATGGAGTGTGTGATTAACAGTCCATTACTGAAATCCTGAGTACTTTTGGAGTTTGTTTACTCTGGCTGTTTCCTCCTCCCCACCCACCCTGAGAAAACATACCGCATTTTTTGAACTTGTTTCAATAGCCAGAGGAAAGGTCTGGGTTGGGAGTAGAACTTTGGATTTATACCTATGTAGTAATCCTTGCAGTTGAGGGGAAGGAAGCTGTGATAGCTGAACTTTCCTAAGAGCAGCTGGCATCACGTCCAGGTATTTTGTACTGACCCAGTCTTGCTGGGAGATGGCAAACACAAATCCAGACTTGTCCAGATCACAGTCCACTGAGCTGGAACGGGATCCCTTAGTAAACTACAGTTATCTGCTGGTAATGTTTGACAGTGTCACCAGGTTATCTAGAGACAGACATGGCCCTCTGGGAATATGAAACTTGAAGCTCTTTGGGTTCAGATTCTGTTCAAATGTGAACATCATCTCTGGCTTGTCTGGTTTCTCTGTCAGACACTCAATTTTCTCCCCAGAGCTGATTTTTGTCGAAGAACAGACTCATGTCAGTGGCTGTAGAAGCTACGTGTCGTTATCCTTGAATGTTAAGCGCAGGTTCGTAAAATACAGGTTTTAAATCAGTTTCAGAACTGCTGTTCTCAGTGAAGGTTCTTCTGTTTCATGTGCCACTTCATATATTTCAGGCAGAAATTCTGACAAAAGTGAGGAGCTTTTTATTATAAATGTATGGGGTAGCTGAGAGTAAGGCATGAAGATTGCTTGCAAGGTCCTTGTTGCAGTCAGGTGGCTGTGATTACAGCCTTGAGTGTGAGGATCCGTGACCTGAGCTATCACACTTGTGAATGTGCCTTCGTGTTTGTGTGTGGCTTGCTGAGAGTGAATGTTGCATTTCTGAGTAAAAATTCAGAATGTTATTGGTGTTGGATTGGAGCAAAGGTCACCCCAGGTCACTGTAAAAAAAAAAAAGTGACTAGGAGAGGCTTCTGAGTTATTTTTCAAGATCTTTTTAGTGTAATTGTTTGTTTCCCAGACAGCCAGTGTGGGCTATTCTGCCACCACCACGGACATGGTGTCTGCAGGCAGTTTCAGCAATCCCTTAGTCTTAAGCGATCTGCAGAGTATACAAACTGTTAGCTTTGGCTCCAGTTTCTGCTTTTAGAATAATTCAGATGTTTCTTACTTGAGGAATCCGTTTCGTTTTTGAAGATGGAAAAGCAGGCAGGTGCACTGCTGACCCACTCTGTGGGTCAGGCGGTGTGGCCCGAAAGGACGAGGAGTGCTGGCCGAGGGCTGGCGCTGCCCTCCTGCCAGGCTGGCCGGGAGGACACACACAGCACCAGCTCCCGGTTGCTGCTGAGCTGGTTGCTGCAGATGACCTTTTTGGATCTTCCTGCCACTGCTTTGTTCTCTTCCTGGCTCCGGTTGATAGCGAGAATTAACCTGAAGCCTGCAAAACGAGCCAGTCACATGGACAGACTGTGCCAGATACAGCTGTAATCCCGTTCTGAAAAATTGAATTTGTCCTCCCCCCCTCTTCCTGGCTCTTCTGCATTTGTTTTCCAATGCAGGAATGCAGCCTCTGTGTTGCACAGCACAATGGAGACTTAATGTAACTACTTCTAAAGAGTCTGCTGGCAAGAAAACTCTGACGTCAGCAGAGCTAGGGTGAGGTTTTGCATTGCGCACATTCAGTCGTTCTGGTCTGGAATGATGGCATGTTCGAATGGAATCAGAGTTTGGAGGGGGGGTGTCACTGTGAATTGTGCTTGAAGCCTGCTGCTCAGTGTTTATCTTTTGTGGGTAGAAAATGTACTTGATAAACTATGTATTGTCTGATTTGTTTATTACAGACATTCAGATTATTCTGTAAGTATTTGTGCCTGACATGGTTGGCTTGCAGGATACTGCTTTTAGCTCTTTAAACTGTGATTACAGTTACAGTTCTCTGCTGGTGTTTGAAGTGAAGATATTTTCCAGAGGCAAACTGCATGTATTGGTCAAGGGCTTTTTTCCCAGTGTTAGCACTGGGTTTAGACAAACAAAAAGAAGATAGATCAGTAATCATCTGCTGCAATTTGACATTCATAATGGTTAATTTGCAAGTAGAAGGAAAGCAGGGACTTAAAGATGCTGTGTGAATTTATGATCCACCAAAGAAAATGGTATTTAATTTTTAAGATGAACAGAGTTTTGACTTTTGTAATTGCTGATTACACAGATATCTTTGACTGGAAAATAAATATGAAAGCCTATGTGTTATATTCAATTTAAGATACTTGTTTCATCTAAAATTTATCTGGATGCAAACAGCTCAGGAGAGCTATATTTAAGGCCATCATAGCAGAACCGTGGGTGTCATTGTGACAGGATTCAAAGTCAAGCTGTAGGATTGCAGCTGATTTTAAAAATAAACAAGAAGTTTTTGTAGCATTTACAAATTATTTACTCTGCTTTCTAAAGGAAAAAAATCATCCCGATGTTTGAGGACTGTGTCTTGGGTTTAGGCTAATGAGTACTCATGGCCGGAGGCAGCATCTTCTGTACTAATTCAGTTCACCAAATGTGATGTGTCTGTGGTCTAGGGAGCTTTTAAATCTGACTTAAGGTGTTGGGGTTTTCTAAAGTTTTACTAAAAAGGGTATAGTTGAAAGCGTATTACCAGTGTTACTATTTAAAAACCACAAAGTGTGGTTTTACCTCAGAACCTGAAATAAAACAAGTTTGTTTGAAAACTATAATTAGAAAGTGTTTGGCTGTCCTAAATAATGGAGAAAATAAGCGCAATAGCTTTTCTAGGAATTGCATTATGCTTGCTTCATATTTTCTTTTGTGCCTGTAATTGTTGGACAAAGATGATGTGTCATAGTCTGTCGTGCAAAGGGGCCCATCTAATGATGTTTCCATAATTATGTGGAAAGAGCTGTTTAAGATGATGCTTTGGAGGAAAAAAGGAACATCCAACACAGAAAGAATATGTCAATTTGCATGTGTGAACGTGAGGGGGTGTGTGGAGGGGAGAAGGCTTTGCTGTCCCTCCTCAAAAGCATGGAGGCACAAGAGTTGTATTTCAGAAATACTCACTGTGTTGAGGCCTGGCAGTGGAGGTGCAACTTACTAATTTGAAAGTAATGGAGTAAATAGAACAGTGCAGATGTCTTGCCACGTGCTCATTTGTCTCCAGTAAGTACTAAGAACTGCTGCAGCATCCTCAGCTGGCAGAGGAACATCACTGTAGGTACCGTGCGTTTTTTTCTGACTTTGTATTCTGTTGGTAAGTTTATAAAGCACAGCAGGGAACCTTTGAGTATTTAATTTTATTTTTTAGGGTTGAGTGTGAACCTTTCTGACAATCCAGAATGCTACAGCACTGCCAGGGTCTCATCAGCCCTGTGTCCCAGCACATCTCCTGGCGCACAGGACTGTGAGGCCTCTGGCTAATGCCCAGTGGCTTGCAGGGGATTCCCAAACTCCCCTGTGTTGATTCATGCTTGAACGCCGTTAACAAGGCAATGAGGACCAAGTTTCACGAGAGTAAGTTTTTAGAGCCATGAGTGGGTGGTTTTGTGCTGACTTTTCTAGCCATTTGATGCAGCGGTTGTTTTGCATATAGAAACTCTGTTTACTCCTCAGTCTGTGTTGCTGTCAGTGAAAAATGTTTGGAAAAGCTCATCAACCTGGCTAAATCCTGCTGTGTGCTGACAAGGCATATTTTTTGGCATAGTATGGTGGTGTTGTAGGTGCAATAACTGTGCTGGCAGAATAACTCCTGTTGGAATATATTCTGTTTCCAGCATAGGTACAGCATCAGATGTACTTTAAATGACAAGCATTCAGCTTTTTCTTCCATTGTGCTTTTTAACTAGCATTCACACTAGTTACAATGCCAGTGGAGTCTGCCAGTAAAGGCTGCTAGATCATTCCCCTTCTCTTGCCCTAGCTGTGCTGAATGGGCTCTATCTTTTCAACCTGGTCTTTTTAATTTATTTGTTTTCAGCAGAACTAGAAGAATCTTTACCACTAATTCTTTCTTCCAAAGATACATCCGTAAGATTTAAATTTTCACCTAATGTATTCATAAGCAAAGATCTGTGTGTTTGATGGCTAGTCAGTTTGTCTTTACCTTCCTTTTCTAATGTTCTCTTTTCATTCTACATTTGCTTCAGCTGTGAGATAAGTTTCATGGTACTTCTACCATTTTGTGACGCCCGTGGTTTTTCTGGAGGCAGTGAGTTTCCTGTTTGGAAGCTACAGGCAGTATTCCTGGCAGGATGAAGTATTTTTGTTTCCCTGGCTAGACCTTTCCCTGTCTTAGTTTTTGTCTCTTTTTCTCTCAGTTTTTCTTTTTTTTTTTTTTTTTTTTTTTTTTTTTTTTTTTTTTTTAAATCTTGGTCTGTATTTGAAATTGCATCAGTTTATTTAGAACTATCATTACAAACAAAACCGACTTGGTGATTTGAAATACATCCATGCAGAATTTTTCAGTTAACATACTGACAGAATAAGTGAATAGGTCAAGCTGTAGTAGAATTGGGCATATTTTACTAGGACTTGCACTAATCTCACTTCTTGAGTGAACAGGAACGGTTAGTTAGACTGGTGCAATTAGTACCTGACCTGAGGGCAGTTTCAGAAGTTGTGGTGTTAGCCATAACAGAGTTCAGAAAACTCTGTCGTAGTTTCTGACCCTGTCCTGGCCTTGCTGCTGCTAGAATAGACAGGTATGGATTATTCACTCAGTTGCCCAAGCTTTTCTGAAAGTTTTTGTATTGAATGATATTTACTGAAATTCTTAGTTTCTCTTTAAAGAGACATGTCAAACGAGACCATTGCAGGGCAGTTACTCAGTTCTCAGTGGCTGAGATACTGTCAGTTTACAGTAACTTAGTAAGTCACTGTGAATTGTCACAGTGGCTTGCAGAAACTGTGACCAAGTTCTTATCCTACCCTATCCTATCCTATTAGTAAGGTCTAGTTAGTCTGCCAAACTTAATCTTGCTGAAAGAATTCAAAACTCTTACTAACTTGGTCCTTTTTAGTTCCTTTAGTTGGTTTACTTTAAAAATTTTATCCAAAGTATATTTGTATATATGTTTTTTTAATAAAACCGGTAAAATAGCACCAGGAGATTAAAAAAGGTAATCCATTAATAGCTTCCAGCATTTCTTCATTTGAGGCAAAGCTATTTCAAGATCAGTGTGGGGGGCATTTGGTAGTCTTGAATTGGGGGTGTTTTTATTTTTTATTTCACTCTCCCCTGCCTCCAAAATTGAGGTTAGTTATGCTACAGAAAAAACAGAACTGGAAGATGCTGCCAGTCAGCTGGTCAGTAATATCTTCCCTCAGCACAAGACAGAAACCTCTGACTCTTGCTGAATTTAAAAATCATTAGGAGCCGGTAGCTGAGATCTGTAACCTCTTATATATCCCCCCCAAGCTGCTGTCTCTCTGGTGTGCTGTTCAAATTCTGTGTGTTCTCTCTGGAACTCATGTTCATGGTTTCAGATCCCTCTACTAGAGTATTTGTCCCACCTTATATCTTGGTACACATTATTTGGTTTGTTTTTATAGTAGGGTGATCATTTTTTGCTTGAAAACAAAAGCTTGTCCGCATTCAGTATGTAGCTATTACTGTTTTACCAGGCAAAATTACAGACCCGAAATTAAATCTGCTTATTCTGGAAATTTGTGAGTATTGGTTATTTTCATTTTGGAACGGTTTTTCTGTAGGAATGATCTCAGCATTCAGGAGCGTTGCAATGTTTTCCACTTGCAGGATTGGTGACACTGCAGGAAACAAAACTTTCTGTTGTTATTTCACTGGCGTGTATGTCTTTACTCTGATTGTTTTGCAGTGTATGCTGTGGAATAAAAAGCAACTGCAGGAAATACCAAGCTATCATTCAGTAGTAGTTTTAAAAAGTAAAACCAAAAGTGGGCAATACTTGCTTTCAACTGACATACAGAGCTAAGAACCTGAAAATTTGCTTTGGGGTTGTTTGGCTACTGCCAGATAATGCATTTTGTTTCATGAATGCTTTTGTTAAGTCTGGATCTGTTTGTACTGTATATGCATTCTTAGAAGATAGAATTTAGAATCACGTTCCCTAGTTCTTTTATATTAACTGCTCTTACAGATAGTTAGGATTTTAAAAGCAGAATTTATAGTATATTTGTACTTTAGGGATGGGAATGGTTTTGGGTTTATGGGATTTGTTTAGTCTCAAGCAGGTCAAACAGTCATTTGCCAATATTTTGAATGGTTTGTTAGTACAGGCCGATTTTCTTTTCAGATGATGGTCAGTAAGAGTGTTTAGTTTAAATGAAAGTATTAATACAGTTATATTAAAACTTTTTTTGTTGCATAGGCAGCTTGTACACTTTTTAAATCCCTTAGTGTTACTTGTACCCTTCTGACCCACTAGCTAGTCAGATATTTTAGAACATTACTTCAGGGTGTTGTGTATATGTATATTATATATATATATATAAATCCACAATATTCAGAAGTGAAATACATGCCCATCATTGCACAAAGAAGATATATTCCCATCACTTTTGCAAGAAAAAAAAATGGTGCTAAGTGCAAGGATTGTAATGATTAAAGGATTAAAATAGTTAAAAGTTTTGATTTTTGTTGTTGTTGTTTCCTTTCTTCCCTCCCTTCCTCCAGCGTTTCCAAGACTTTGGTTTCTCTTGGCAGAGTTTGGTGTACATTTGCTTACAGAATGCACCGCAGTGCATAGGAGAGGCTTTTGACACACAGGCCAGTGCATGGCTGAACTAAGACTGCTCTGCAGGGTTAGATAAGGGAAAATTCGTCCAGTTACTCTTTATTTGCAGCAGATGCAGGCCTGCAGATCCACAAATAGAAAGCATCTCTCCACTGAGTTCTTAGCTCTGGTCAACCATTGCACACAATGTACCCAGATTTAATGCTGCTGGTTTGGAAAATTAATGTTTTTAGAATTTAAGGAATTCTTGCCCATTTGCCACCAGACAGAGGGAAGGCACTTTGAGTGCGCTTTCCTCTTTACAAGCATTTTATCTGCAAGAGGAACAGTTTCGCTGGAGTTGCCAATCAGTTTTCAGAGACTTTCAGAATGAGTTGAGCAGCTTGCAGGACTTCCTTTCTTAATAGCAGCTGTCATGGACACATGATACAGGATGTATTGCTCATAAATTTCTAAGGAAGAAGCATAACTTTTTTTTTTAATAAGCTGTTGAAGATTTTTCTTGCTGTCAAGATTGGTTTGTCATGTGCTACATACCATTCCGAATTTTAAAATAGAACATTGTATATCAGTTAGCTTTTGGCAATTCTGCAGTATGTATTCTGCAGGCTTCTCTGTATTTTAAATACTGTCAATCTTTTGATTTTTATGCCTGGTCAGTCTGACTCTCAGGCTTTGAGCTCAAGTGGGTTCATAGGCTGTCTGTTTGCTTCATTGTTTTACAAACAATATTGCTTTGTTCTGCAAGTGAAAATAGAATTTCCAGATAATTGACACAGGACTTTAAGGAAAAATGAAGTGCAGTCAGAATAAACTGAGACACGGTTACAGTGCAGTAGACTTTTAAGAACTATCTCTGCCTCACAAGTGCTTTTCTCTTAATTCTTGTGTGATAATATCTGTGAACATCAGAGGTTCTTAACATGGAATCATAGAATAGTTGGAATTGGAAGGGACGTTAAAGATCATCTCATTCCAACCCCACTGCCATGGGCAGGAAGAACCTTCCACTAGATGAGGTTGCTCAGGGCCCCATCCAATCTGGCCTTGAACACTTCCAGGGATGGGGCATCCACAGCTTCTCTGGGCAGCCTGTGCCAGTGTTTCACTGCCCTCTGAGTAAAGAGTTTCTTCCTAACGTCAAATCTAAATCTCTACATTAGAAGTCAGGAGAGGCTAATTATTAGAAGACTCTTCCCTAAAGTAAACTGACTCTGGATTGTAGAAACTTCTATATGTTAAAGCAAGTCCTTTTGCTCCTGGAAGATCCTTTGTTTCTCCTTTGGCAGTGGTCTAGTGCCCTACATGTGCCAAGCTGGCCTGTCCCATGAGGTTTAACTTCCTTTCATTTTAGGGATAAGGGCCCTACTCAATTCTGCTTGTCAGTTCTGTGTTCATATGGGCATGTCCCAGATCTTGTCAGCACCTTCACTGATCCCACTGCGAGCTCCAACGTCAAATGAGTGAGTGAATGCTTAGTACAATGCTTTTGAATTTAGGTAAGTTTAGAAAGTGAAATTATTTCACTGGAGCTGTTGTTCTGTTGTTTAAAGATGATATGTGAAGTCTGAGACTTGACATGGCAGATTTCTAAAGGTTTTGAAAAATTTGTCTTAGATTAATTGTGGATTTGGGAATCCTGTTTTTGAAATAATGGCCTCCACTGCGGCTATCATTAGTGCACTGTAAGCGTGCACTATTGAAATAGAATTGAAAAGAAATGAGATGTAATTTAACTAAATGATCAAATAATTTTCACTCTGGATTTACTACTAGTAGAAGCCACTCTAACTTTTGTAATGAGTAGTTTTTGTGCTTTAGGAGAAGCATTCACATACATGGCTTCTGAAACAAAGCAGGATGGAAAGTAAAAGATACCTTCCTGCAAAAGTGTCTAAAGGGTAAAAATTACTTGTATAAAATGTAAACTACCACACTGGTGCCTTTTTTTTCAAAAGAGAAAAGTCATAATGAAGTAAAATTTGCGTGAGTATATTTTTAAAGTAGTTTTACATAGTTCAGTTTAAGTGAATTATTTAAGATACTTTGACTTCGCATTTTTGCGTCCTGTCATACTATAACAAATCAATGTAAATGTTTGACAAGTATCTGTAGGTCTGAGTTTGAGTTAAAAGCTTTAGAAATCTTCTGATACAAATGTTTTAACTTCCTCTTGTAGGATTAACTTTTCAGTTTAATCCAAACAGTATCAACCTTCTCCTTCACCTTTTATTAGAAATCAAAGATGGAAGACATCAAAAACCCTGCACAAACTAAAGTGTCGTTACAGTCTCTGAAACATTACATGGAAAATGTAACTGTTCTTGATTTTTGTTTTTGAAGGGAAGTATATTGAAGGAGTCATAAATGCATTTTGATAATTGTTGCAATTAAGCACTTCACCTGCACAATAAACATTCATCTAATACAATATGCTGCATTATGTTACCAGTAAAGGATTTAATTTTTCAACTTAGTGCCTATAAAGGTTCTGCCAGAACCTTTGCTGTTTCAACCGAATTTGTTTGATTACTTCCAAGTTGCCAGGTGTTGATTCTGCTTGTACTAAATAATGTGTGATTAAACCAGGTGACAGTGCTAGCACGTTCTGACACCATGGGCGTTGAGGTGATTATGGTGGGGTGATTTTAATGCGACATAGTGTTGCAGAAGTACATAGATGTCAAAATTGTTAAACTTTTCAGTTTGTTCCGCTCTCTGTTTTAACTCAGCAATGCTTGATGTATAATTGAATCCAAGGCATGTGTAAAGTGAGTAGGGGTATATTCTTTCAGAAATCCTCAGGCAAAAGTGTTTGGATTTTTCCCCCCAATTATAAAAAAACTGTTGTGGAATGAATTGGCGCTTAAAGAATGGCCACTGAAATGAGATACTTAGTTGCTTTGTTTCAAGATCCTGTGCATTGGTATTTCATTTAGTAGCTTAAGCTTTTGCATATTTTATTCCACTGTGTTTACAGTTTTTAGATCATGGATTAAATGAAAAGGAAAATTTGGTTTTGATGCCTCTTTTAGATGCTTAGAAATATCTCTGTGTTAAGAACATCATAGCTTAGACATTCTGACAGGAGATGCTTATTGGAAGAAGGAGGCAGAAATGTATTTCAGATCTGTGATTTTTTTGGTGTATCAAAATCAAACTCCAG
This sequence comes from Cephalopterus ornatus, assembly GCA_013396775.1. Classification (NCBI taxonomy): domain Eukaryota; kingdom Metazoa; phylum Chordata; class Aves; order Passeriformes; family Cotingidae; genus Cephalopterus; species Cephalopterus ornatus. The sequence continues at coordinate 253,111 of VZRE01004501.1, read as the reverse complement.
AGGATTTTTTTGTTACAGCTCTCTTTAAGGTAGATCAGTGCATCTCAGAAAGCAGCTACAGAGTGTAGATGTTGGGAATTACAGATGTTAGAGAGGAAGCTGTGGGTAGTCAGTTTGAATCAAGAAATAGCTTTCATTACGCTAACAAGAGTCGCTAACAAGAGTCGGTGCTTGGTTAAATCACTGGAGGAGCAAATGCCTAAGATAAAGAGGGTTTGCTTGGAACAGGAGAAGTCTGAATTTGCCATTTAAGCACCAATTACGAGGGAATATTGAAGGGTTTTAGTGAGGATGTAACTACATTCATGCTTATGGTGGGTTTTCTCCTTTTCTACATAAATGTTTAAGCCTGCCTTCCTTTTGCAAACGTGTGTGAAGCTGTTTGTCCTGATGGCCGACTTTGTTGCTCCTGTACAGCAGGTTGAATGTGTACTGGAGGAGCAGGCAGGCAGCATGTTGGGCTTGTGCCTCCCATGTGTTTATAGGACAGTTCGGAGCATGACGGGGTTAGTCTACCCCAGCAGGCTTACAGAAAGAAGGCTTCACAGCTCTTGTCTTGCAAAATAGCAGGGTTATCCTCAGCTGCCCTTAGGACATTTCCAAAGTGTTTTGAAATTAGTAAGAGACAAGCAAAGATTGTGCCATGGGAGAACCACACTAGAAGATACTCTTCACCCCAGTCATCTCCAAGTTGAAAACTTCTCCCTTTGCAAGATTATTCTGATTTTTTTTTCCCCTCCCCCACTAAATGGTCAGCAATAACATTTGCTTAAAGGAGCATGGTCAAAAAGAATTACAGAAGGAAATTAACTGGTTGTTCATTAGGTTTCCCCAGCAAACAGCTTAGGCAGGATTGCAGAAGGAACAGATAGCAGTTAGGTACTGAGCTTTACATGCATCGCAACTGTAAATGTCGTTTGTGCTTTTGGAAATCTTCAAATGACAAGGTGTGTTTGTGCTGTGGCAACTGGTGGTGTGTGGTAGTCTGTGGCACGAGCAGAATGTGAAGCACGGCTGGAATTTGGATTTGTGGTAGAGCTTTGGGCATGGCTGGAAGCCAGAAGCATGGTTTTCCTGTAGTCAGTAAGTGCTTTTGAGGAAATGTTGAGAACAGTGGTGAACTTAAATTTTTAGGATTTGCACTCTGTGGTTTTTCTGTCCCTTTACTGTTGCCCATATTAATTTCTTCTGTGTGTTGACGGAATTTATACTGGTCAGTGAGAGTAGTGCAAAACTAGAAGTGAATTGTGCCTGAAAATCAGATTGTTTGTTATTACCGTAATTCATGTGTCTTCGGCTCATTTCAAGTAGTTGGATTTCAGAGCTTCATTTTGCACACAGTGTATCTCCTTCATGTGGACGCATTGTTACTGGAATAATACGGGCATTGTGTTCTCTAGCTGTACAGAATCAAATATCTTTTTTCCTTCTTTTTGTCAGCAAAAACATGCAGATGCTGTGGTGGGTTGGGCAACATAAGAACTGGCCAGTGCTCCAGATTGAGATAGTAAAGCTTTTATGATTTTGTACAGTTCTGATCATTATTAGCATTGTAACATTTGTCTTCATTTTTTCCTGTAATAAATCATCTGCTGAATCTTTTCACTTCAGCAAAGTCATCCTTGAACGTCACTAAAATGTCAATCCAGAATTACTATATAAGGAAAAGCATGGCTTTTAAAACTAGCTTTCTGCATTTAAATCTAGAGACCATAATTGACGATGGTCTGAAATAACTGGCAACTTTTCCATTCAAAGATCCACTCAAAGGTTTAACTATTTTCCTTAGAAGAGCAATCTTCTGTTTCTGAGAGACTGCTTATCAGATCCCCTTGCTCAAAGAACCATAGGACATACTGGTCTCTTTCTTTACAGCATGGGAGAATCTTTGTTTATTTAAAAAGAAAAAAAAAGTACAACCAGTTCTTCACCAGAGCTGCTATTTCTTGATTTTGTACATCTGTTGGAACTGGCAAAAATGCTGTAATACACATTCTTTCCTCTCCAGAGAAAGGGAGGAGGGGATGGCTTATAGTCATAGACTTGACTGTGTTACTGTGTTTACTTCCTACCTCTTTCTATTTTACTTTTTTCTTAAAAAAAGCAACAACAACAAACTTCTTTCCTGAAATGAGTGCTTTGATTGCTGTTCATTTTGTTCGTGGACTCTCCTGGTTTGGGGAGGATGGCACTTTCCACTGCCCTGGTAGTATCTGTGTGAACATACCAATGTTACAATTATGCTTTTAAGCATTTATAAGCTTTTATAATCCAATTATAATAATGCTTTTAAGGTTTTCCTTACACTTCTAAAAATATAAACTTATTCATTGTCAGCCATGGGCTGTATCTATAGCATATCTCAGGCACCATCTCCCAGTTGCGTGTATCTATAATACAACATCATGCCAAGATGCTGGAGAGAAGGATGTCTCCTTCTGTAATCATTGTAGATCAGGCCTTTTCAGTTTCTTTTTTTTTCTTTTTTCCTTTTTTTTTTTTTTTTCCACATAAAGGAATGTTTTAGTTCATTTAATGAGAAACAGCGGCTGTAAAATTATTAAATTTGTTTTGGGAACAGAAGCAGGTAAAGCATCCAAGATTCCTTTTGGCTAGATTTTTAGTATAAAAATGTTCCCTTAGGAGGGAAGGAAGAGTATGTTATGTTCTTGAAATATGCTTTATTTTCAACCCTGGGAGTAAACTAAGATTATTTTTTTTAATATGTTCACAGTGGTAAGATTTTCCTTTATTAAAAAAAAAGAAGGAAAAAAAGCAGTAATAATTCAGCATTTGAAAAATAGAATATAGTGGCATTTTTTTTTCTTTCCAAAAACTCAAGGGCCTCAATAAGACCTCATTTTATCAAAACCAGAAGATGTGGGGGGGTTTTTGGTTGGGGGGTTTTTATGGTGGATGTTTGTTTTTTCTTTTTCCCCCCTCTCTTTTAGCTTCTACGCTTGAAGAAGGCATTATTCTTTTGGGGTGCTACTATGCTGGGTGGTAGTATAAACTGAGTAGTGTTGTCTTGGCTGCCTGCTCGGACACACTCAGCACCTTGCTATGGTGCTCTGAAGAGGGTCGAGCAGTGGGTTTGCTGCACACATTGCTCTGGTGGGATGGACAGGCCGTGAGCTATTTCTGTGTTTCCTCTTTGGAGAGGGATTCCTGTTTCCGCTGCTGGTCAGTCATCCTCTGAAACTTCCTACTCTTGAACCGGGCAGCTCAGTGATCCCTCCCAGAGACACACACAGCACGCAGTTGTTTTTGTGCCGGTCTCTCACTGGTGTGCAGGCTGCCTGGCTTTGGTAAATAGAGTCATTCATCTCTACGTTCCTTTGCTTCTACCTTTGGACTTATTTTTTGTATCTGGTTTCTCATTTTATCCTTCGATAAAGTCATAGAAACCCAGCACACGCCTTTCTGGGAGTTAAGTTGGGAAACACTGCGGAAAGAAATGGTGCGAGCAATAGTTGGACTCGAGTCTACAGCACTGGTGTCACATAAAAAATGCCTTCTCATTCTTCTGTTACAGAAACAGTACCCTGAGAGTTAGAAAAATTCCTTTTGTACAATCAAGCTTCCAAGAAGTGGGAATATTTGCATGTTTGGGGAGAAGTTAGTGGTTTTGGTTGGAGGTGATTTGCCACTTCTTGTAGCAGTCTCCTCTGTCAGAAGAGAATAGGAAAACACCTTTCTTTTTCTCTTCTCTTGGAGCCAGTGAGTTAAGCAGCAGGGAACAGAAGGAAATCCTTGCTGTCATCTTGTACAGAGGCAATAATTGAAGCTTGATATGTGATGGGAGTCTGGTTTTGGGGCCTTTTTTTTTTTCCCTACAAAAACCAATCTGATAAAAGATTCAGACATTGTCACCTTAACTGTACTCTTTGCTTGATTATGTAGAAGTTGAAAGGAAAGGCAGTGTTGGCTGTCACTCTGCAGCTCTGCTCCCTGAAATATTCAGATGCCTTATGTTATAAATATGCACACTTCTCTGAGAACCCTTAGATTTTGAGAATATCTTGAGTTGTTTAGCTACAGTGATTTAATTTCTGCTGTCAGTGTAAGTGGATTCAAAACACACACAAAAAACTTTCTTTGAATTAACTATATTGGATTCTTAGTGGACCTTATCACGTGTGGAAAATGTAAGGCAGAGTAAACAGAAAGGTTTCCAATGCTGAAGCCTGTTACCAAGCTTTCTAGAGGAGCTTGTGCATTTATTTAGTTGTCGCCTTGGGTTTTGGTGATTTCTACACATGCACGCACACACACTCCCCATTTTTGCCCCCCCTTAAGAGAGCAGGGGCATGAAGATGCTGTTCTCAGCACTGATTAAGTGTAACAAAGATAGTCCTTGACCACAGGGAAATGTCAGGCTTGTTAGGATAAGAAGGATGTGAAAGATAGAAAAAGCTGACAGAAAGAGGTATTGGATCAGATGGTAAGAGAAGATGGTAGTAATAGGAATAACATGTCATTAGAGAGCTGTAACCTTTCAGAACCAAAAGTTATAGTTGTGATTCTAACTTTCTTTTTTTTTTTCATCTTTCCTCCTTATATAGAAAATTCCTCTAAAGAATTTGCTGGAAGCGGATACATGTGAATTTTCTGCATGAAGACTCTCAAACTGGATTACATAATAATATGCCTGTATCCTCTGACTCTGATCCTTAAAAATGATTAGGGTTGTATATGAAATTTAACTCTTTTCTGATGAGTGGCCTAGACATGAGTTTACATCGGCAAATGGGCTCTGATCGGGACCTCCAGTCTTCTGCTTCCTCTGTGAGCTTGCCATCAGTTAAAAAGGCACCAAAGAAAAGAAGAATTTCATTGGGCTCACTTTTTCGGAGAAAAAAAGACACGAAACGCAAGTCTAGGGATTTAAATGGAGGTGTTGATGGAATTGCAAGTATTGAAAGTATTCACTCAGAAATGTGTACAGACAAGAACTCTATTTTCTCCACATGTACCTCTTCTGATAATGGAACAACCTCTAGCAGCAAACCCAGTGGAGACTTCATGGAATGCCCCTTGTGCCTTTTGCGGCACTCCAAGGACAGGTTCCCGGAGATAATGACTTGTCACCATAGATCTTGTGTGGATTGCTTGCGTCAGTATCTCCGGATAGAAATCTCTGAGAGCAGAGTTAATATCAGCTGTCCAGAATGCTCAGAACGATTTAATCCTCATGATATCCGTTTGATATTAAATGATGACATCTTGATGGAAAAATATGAAGAGTTTATGCTGAGGCGGTGGCTGGTTGCGGATCCTGACTGTAGGTGGTGCCCAGCTCCAGACTGTGGGTATGTATTTTTCCCATATCTGCAAAAAAGCAACAGCCTGAATACATAATTTTCATAGCGTTATGCTTTTGAAAAGTTACTTGCTTTACTTTAGCATGTTGTTATGAGTTTTACAAGTAGGTATCAAGCAGAGTTCTCTCTAAAAAAAAAAAAAAAAAAACAAGAAATCAAAATAAATGAAAATCCAAGCCACAAACTCACCTTCCAAAATAAAACCCTTTCTCAAGTAGGTTTTTCTTGTTTTCTGCACAGAGGAAATTTCAGCAATGTCAAGGAACTTTTATTGGTAAATGGTTGCCATGTATCTACATCAGGCAAAGAAAAATTTAAGTGTTGCACTGCCAAGGCAATGGTGGAAAGCTCAGACTAAAGAGAATTGAAGATTTGGTGACTGTACTTTTAACTTAGTTTATTTGTTAAAGCACAGTGTGTATTTTGGCTTTTTAACTGTGAAAAATGGTTTAAGCTTTTCTTTGAATTAAATGGCCTCTCCTGCTAGAGATATCTTCCATCTCGAAGTGCTGTTGAGACAGCACTTGTTGCCTGTCAGCAGGATTCTGATGTAAGATAATCAGCTTGTTCCTGCTTATTATCTGAGGAACGTAATGTTTTAGCATTGCTTTAGTATTTAAACAGTTCTGAAACCATGCTGAATTCTGACACGAGTAGGCTGAACACTACTGAGCAGCTCATCACGCATTTCTGCTGCTGGTGTCTCATAATGCCGTTCTTCAGCAAGCTGCTTCTTTAGAGATTGTTTGCATTATCACACTGCTTAAAAGTGATAACCGTGACTGCAGTCTGGATGTGCAGTACTCACTAAAAACTCAGAGGATGACACCTGTGTTTCAAAGCCTCACAGGTGAGCAATAAGTAGAATGTTGGAAAAGAACAGGCAATATAGGACTGTTAGGTAGATTAAATATTCCAATATTAATATTCAGGTGCTTAATATTTAGGACTTATTTCAAATGCAACTTTGCTTTCATACTTTAAATGAAACAGAATTTTTGAGTCAAAGGCAGGGACTGGAGAGGTCATAGTCTGGTATCTGGTCCAAAGTGGATGGCATTGCTCAGGTATAGTTTAAGGAGAGAAGAAAAAAAAAAATTGAGTGATGTACAGCTTGCTCTTAGTATTGTGACACTGCAAAAGAAAACTACTAGAAAGTATTATTTGTTAGGCAGAAGTATGCTTTGCTCAGGTTTCCCTGAGGTTTTGGAGTTCTAGATAAGTCGTCGTTACACAAGGTAAGGGGAAGCATTTAAGAACTTTTAAACCTTTTTCTATTAAACTGTGTTTCATAGTTCAGATACTTTTTTAGTACTTAATTAAGTAGACTAAGGCAGGTTTGCTGAATGGAGACTTTTCACTTGGCCTGGTTTTTGTGATTCAATTTTCTTACCTGTTTTTAGATAAAATTTCTAAGTATCTTTCAGTGGTCAGAATCTCTGATGATAATTGCTACGGGTAACACCGTTATAAAAATGAAAAATGGGTTTTCAGAGTGCAGTTCAAGTTCCATGCAACTGTGTGAGACCACAGCAATATATTAGTGTACAGCAAATATTTAAATCATTGCTCCAGAACTGCCTCCTGTATGCTCCTTACATGGAGCATTCCACAGGGAGTGGAATCCTGTGCAAAACACAGTATATTGCCAGCAGATAAACTCTGCCCATGTCTATGTGTGAAGGGAGCAAACTAGGACTGTGTGGGCAACCTTATGCTGTACTTTTGCTAACATGACTTTTCATGATGGATTTCAAGTGCTACGGAAATGCTTCACAGTGATGAATGAGTTCTGCTTTTAATGCACAGATAGTACCTCATCCCATTTTAAACTAGTAATAAGAATTCAGTGAGGAAGTTTACAAGGATGCTTCTCGGGAGGATCATTGTTTATGGTTGTCATCCTAAACGAACAAGAGCTCATGCAATCACGTTTTCTTTTTCCCATCCTTCTGATTGTTTTGAAACCTTTAGAACTCTCAGATACGTTGGGCAGCAGGGGTTGAGCATTCAGCATAAATTAATCTAAGAAGTTTTTTGGGGAAGAAAAGCATACTAGTTGAGCAAAAGAAAGACCACCAGTAATGCCTTCAGCAAGAGTAATACTGCATATGAATCCCACAGTTATGGTTTTAGATTTGGCCTTCTGGCAGCCACCACAGCACTGTCTGGCAAGTCAGTGTGTGCCTAGCTGGGAGAAAGCACACACAGGGAAGCGGGGAGGAGGAGTGCGAGTGGTATAGAAAGTGGTAACAGGGATCTGATGTGGTGGTGGAGCACACAAGAAAGATGGAGGAAGGAACAGTTTTTGAAATGTGCTGGCAGAATGCATTAGGGTTGTGATGGTAGCTAACCTGATTTTCGCATGGATCAAATATTTCATGAGGGAGGCAGATGAGATGCATTTACTAAGTTTGCAATTATTTCCAAAGTAGAAGAGCTGCAATAACTTTAGAGGGTAGCATTGTTTCTTGAGATCGACCTTAAGATTAGAAATAAGTAGTGTAATAAATCGGAAACTGGTGCACAGTGGAGCATTTTGGTAGAAAAGATTTACTGCACAAATAGGTAAAAAATGGATGGTGCACAACAATGCTTCAGCTCTTCCCAGCATTGATAAAACATTCCGTGTAATATTGTTTCAGGGTTGGGGCATCACACGAGGACAAAAATTCAGACCAGATACAGAGCAGTAATTATAAAAACTTTGATCCCAGAGAGAAAATAAAAAAGAGGAAGAGGGGAGGTAGGCCAGATGGTTATAACATTGGGTTTTTTATATCATGGGCCCCTGTGCTCTCAGAAAAAAACAATGAATGAAACTTGTTCAGCTGTCTTTCACTCTGTTTGGGATAAAAAACAAATCATAGACATGGCAAAATTTGAGCCAAAACAGATCTGCGAACAAAGTTAACTGCAGTATTAAGTGTATTCCTATTACTTCTGTCCCAGTGGCATCCCAGACTTTCTGAACCTGGGCTATTTCATCCTCAGCTTTTGTTGTGATCTCAAATGCATCCTGATCGTTTTTGTTACCTGAAACACTGTGAAAGTCTGGACCAGCCGTTACCTACCGGCAGTGGCTTGATAAGGGACACTGTCACATAGGTGATCCTTCTCTGGGGAAGGAGCACAGATCAGGAAACCTCCTGAACTGTTTCCCAGACTAGTTTTTTTATATTCTGTTTTTTGTATCAGTTTTCTAATGTCATTTTAACAAGCCTTATTGAATTAGTATTGCAAATGTGTTCTGTCTTCTCCTTGAATTATTTAATGGTTCTGCTCTGACATTGTGTTGCTGGCATTATTAGAAGAGAGCAGCAGTTCCTAGGTTTTCTAATCTTTATCAAGCAAAAAGCAGATCAGGCAAAAGAGTACAAATTCTTCATCCCTCTTCTTAATATGCAGCCTTTCTTCAACTAATTTTTCTTTGCCTCTGGTTTTTGTTTTACTGGTTATTGCTTTGAATTTGGTTGGTTTACCCTTCTCTCAGCCTAACAAGAACTTTTGGCTTTCACATCTCCTGTAAAATGAATGCAAAATGTTGAAATTAAACCTGGAGTCTTGCACAGTTTGAACTGAGATTTCCTCTGGTCTAAAAAGTTACTTTCCAAAGGTGTGCCAGTACATCGGCCCCAAATGGGGAGTGCTTTCAGGGATGTGCCCATGCTTTATTAGCAATAGGAAGGAGGAAGGATATAAATTACACTTACAGATTACAGTTAAGATTTTTTTTGATATAACATTAGCGAGCCTTGAATGTGTCCCTGTATATGTTGAAGAAGCGTTTGGATCAGAGTCTGTTTGTGTACATGCAGAGCAATTATCTCTTCAGTTTGCAGAAAGTGAGAAAAATGGAGCTGATTAACTTGGCAGCAATAGAGAAGAGTCTAGCAATTACCAAAATTTCTACTTGGAAAGTAAGAAATATTTGAAAACAGACAAGCATGTATCTCACTTGTAACTTCATCATCTGTAAGTGAAAGGTTGAAAGCTCCTATTTGTTCACAGAACTTCTTGGGAGGAACCTCAAACGTGCTGTTTTAAAACAATATTGAAAGGGATAAGATTTGCATTAACATTACAGAGCTTCAGAACTAGCTACTCTAAAATAAAAATAGCTAAATTTTCAAATAGGCATGTGAGTGAGAATAATTTTTCAAGTATCATTACTGATAGAGAATATTTTGAATTCATGCAACTGCTATAAAATGGACAGGGGCAAAAGTAAACAATTTAGTCTTTTAAAATAAAACCAGACAGAAGTTTGAGTCCTGCTGCACTTATAAATCTGTTGAAGTCTATTCAGGGGTTCTGTTCAGGTGAATAAAGCTATACGTCTGTTTTTGGTGTTCATACCAGTGGACTCAGTAGTATATATTTTAAGAAAAGCTATTGCATAAAATCACTGAAAAATACTGCAATGGGTAGGAATTAAGGCACATGTGAATATATGTGAATATGTCTTTGTATTTACTATTAGTATGAATGATAATACATATTGTGTTTTTATCATGTGAACTTTGAAATGCAGATCTGATGAAGAAATTAATTTGTTGCTGCAACTCATTGTACAGAACTGTTCATGCAGTGCCCGATTATGAAGTAGTGTAACACAGTTTTGTAACTCAACATTTTGGGAGCTTTTTGCTCTGTAATATTATCAGAGTAAAGGTTGCAGTGAGGCCCTGAACTCTTACCAATTTTTGCATTTACTGTTTGAAATGTATTTTTAAAAATGCCTTAATTGTTGAGAAACCAAAATCCTTATTTATAAAATATTTGGTTTGTTGTTTGACATTTTAAAATGTGAGGCGTTAATGACATCTTTTAAAACTAAATATTGGTGTTCATGATAAAAGCAGCTAGTAAAATACTAAAATGTCTTGCAGTACCAAATGAGATGTCTTTACGGCGATAGGTTACACTACAGATCACTTAGCAGGGATCCTCCCACGTTACAGACAGGGTCAGGCTTAGACATTCCCGTGGAGACAGGGACACTTTTGAAAGTATATTGTTTCCTATTTGCTTGAATACATTTTGGGGCGTTCATTGTCCTGCTCTTCTAATCTGTGATTTCTTTGTGACTGTAAACTGTACAGTATTGCATTCAGTCTTAAATACAGTATATTTCAGTCCTGTGTGGAGTTAAGGGGAATGAGAGCAGAGTGTTGCAGTGATTATAGTATTTCTGTACAATTTTAATCTAATGCAATGACAATAGACTTGTGAAAAGAGGTGATAAGGAACCAGTGCTGGCCACCTAATGCCAACTCCTGATGTCGAGTGCCTTTGTACCTGCTTCAGCTGCTCCGACAGCTGCCTTGTCAGCTTTGTTCTGTAGTTAGAACTGGGTTTATTAACAAAATTCTCTTTTGGCCCTCTTGATTGTTTAAGATATGCTGTGATCGCTTTTGGATGTGCCAGCTGTCCCAAGCTTACGTGTGGGCGAGAAGGCTGTGGAACTGAGTTTTGCTACCACTGTAAGCAAATTTGGCATCCCAACCAGACCTGCGATGCTGCTCGCCAGGAGAGAGCTCAAAGTCTGCGCCTCAGAACAATTCGTTCTTCATCTATTAGTTACAGCCAGGAATCTGGAGCAGCAGGTATTTATGATTAGGGTACTGTGTCTGTGAAACATCTCGTTTGTACGTTTCCACAATTAAGCCTAAATAAGGAAAGAATGGAATAGTGGCATGGTAGATACTACATGCTTTGTCTTTCAGAAACATAAAATAACAATTCTAAATTTGAAATAAAATTTTAGGTGTTATAACTTCAAGTACTCTGTGACCAGAACATCTGAGTTAAGTCTTAAAAGCTTGTCATAATTTTAAATTCTTACTTTATAATTAAAAAATGTGAAATCAAATTAACTTACTGCAAGATATTACACATGTTTAGCATGTTGACTTTTTTAATTGTATCACTTACAGACTGGGTACACTCATTTTCTCCACTGTAGGTGAAGCTTCCAGGGCTGCTAATAATAAAAGCTGTTAACAATAAAACTCAAATCCACTGATTTTTCTGCTTTCAAAATAGACTATTGCTCTGATGCCAACTCTGATATTTGACATCTTTGTTAGTACTAACTTCTGGTTTTCTAGGATATGCTCATCTGTCTTGTCTACCAGAAAGCACACAATTCCAACTCTTAAAGCTGAGCTTGTTCGTAATTCCCCAGAAAAGAGGATAAACTATTCAGTGTAGTATTTGCACATCAAAAGTCCAGGTTGCTGTTAATAAGAACTGACTCTGAGTTACACCAAACTCTGATTTATCTGGCAGCTTTTGTGTCTGCTTGAACAAACAAGGTAGATATTTGGGTAAAGAGTCTCTTTTGCACCTCGTAATTAGAGCTGTTCTCCAATCCAGCCCTAGACTTTGGAGTCTCTAATTTGTTTGCGCTGGCTTATTTTAACAAGGCGTCCCATCTTACCTTAATAATTGGCATCTTGCTCTAGTTTTCAAACAAATTTTAAAATAAACTAAATAAATTAGCAGAGCAGCTCCTTTCCTCCCCCTTTCAATCCCTCCCAGCCTGAACAGCAGTATGTCTACCATTCCAGTGCTGAAGAACTCGCTCGGTTTAGTTACTGCCTTGTAGGTTGTGCATCTGTTCCCATGTGGGAATAGCTAGTGCATCCTTTCAGCTGCTCACTGTCCTTGTGCAGTGGAGTTGATAGAGGTGCTTTTTTCTGCTGGTTCTGCACCTCTTTGGGTATTCTTTATGTCAAGTATAAGCTCTCCTTTCCCTCTGTCCTGCCTAGTAGCACAGAGGCAGTAAACTTGGAGTTCTGCTCTAGGAGCTGCAAGGTATTTCAGCTGCTCTGAATAAACAGCTTGTCCCAAAGGGCATATGCTAACCAGGAGTGCGAAGGAATGAAGATCACAACTGTGGTGTGTCAGTATACAAGCATTTCACTGTTGCTTAATGACCCCTTGTTTGACAGAGCTAGTCACTTAACTTCATTTTTCCGTATTTGACTTGGGAACGAGAAGAGCCTCCAGAGTTTTGTTCTTGCTACACTGTTTTTCTAGGGAGTAAGTACATATAAAGTAGGGCTGTGAAAAGGACTCAAAAGGAGATTGGTGATACCGAAGAAGTACATTTAATGTGAATGGGGAGGTGGACTTAAGATAAGTTAACGATGTGGAGACTGAATATTCAAGTATAAGATTCATAACAGCATGAAATGTAAAAAAAGATTATATTTAGAAGATTATATATTTAGAAGATTATAATTATATTTTATATTTATATTATCAATCCTGTGTTAACATACATATTTAATGTCTGAGTCTAATACATATTTTATTAAGCTTAGTAAATGCTTGAACAGAGTATGCATTAACTATTCAATTACTTGAATGTTGTCTAATACATCTTGTTTTCATTAGTTTTACTTAGTCCAAGGTTTGCAAAAACTAATAGATGTCAAGTCATTGACAAATCAAGATTTGTAAAGAAACCTTCCAAAAAACTTCAATTTTTTTAGGTAATGGTTCGGTTGGTTTTCCCAAATGTATGTCTGTATTTTGATTAAATCTGCCTGTCTAAAGAACTGATATAATCTTAATATTCATTTTTAAACAGCTGATGACATAAAGCCATGCCCACGCTGTGCTGCTTATATAATAAAAATGAATGATGGAAGCTGCAATCATATGACTTGTGCTGTCTGCGGCTGTGAATTCTGTTGGCTGTGTATGAAAGAGATCTCAGATTTACATTATTTAAGGTACATTTAAGAAAAAAAATCTATGCGGTTGGTAATGTGTTTTCTAAACTACATAGGAGTAGATTCCTGAGAGGTGTAAGTCTGAGTTTGTTCTTCTCGGAGTAGAGAATCACAGTTGAAGTATCCATATCAGAGGATTGAGTTAGTTTTCAATACATGTGTTTAAATTAGTGCTTTGTTATTTTTCATTTTAAAATATTTTCTAAGTTTTATGCATGCAACAACTTCTCAGCACAAATGAAGTGTTTTAGATGAACACACCCACTGTTTTTGCTGATGTCTTAATATTGATACTTAATTCTGTCTTCATAGTAAGCAATACAAAAACTCTTGATTGCATAAGTTACCTTTGAACCACAGATTGGTGTGTGGTAACATGCAATATGCTTCTCTTCACATTGAAAAATATGCTGTCAAGGCAAAAAAAAAAATCTGAAGAATATATAACTGATGATTTGATATCTGTACTATCTGTAACTTTAACCTAAGGACAAAAATTTTATAACTAAGGTAATTTTTATAACTGTTCAGTAGCGCATAGCTATATTTATTTGCAATGTCTTTACAGTTTTCTTCTTTCTATTAGTCCATCAGGTTGCACATTTTGGGGGAAGAAACCATGGAGCCGTAAGAAGAAAATACTGTGGCAGCTAGGGACACTTGTTGGAGCTCCTGTAGGAATTGCCTTAATAGCTGGCATTGCTATTCCTGCTATGATTATTGGAATTCCTGTGTATGTGGGACGTAAGGTAAAACATGCTACAGCTCCTTCAGGGTTTGTCTTCTGCATTGTTTGACTTGGGTAACACTATGTCCAAGATATTCATGTCAGTTGTACAGGAAGGAAAAGCAGTGTTTTTAAGAATCTAGTTTCTCTTAAAACAAGCGGAGCAGAACACTGAACAATTTCCAGTTTCTGTGTCTTGCCATCAAAGTTGCTGCATGCTTTTTCAAAGTTGCTCTGTTTTTGATCTCTGGTTTCCCTTGGGTCCCTTAGAATTAAATAAGATTTAGAGGACAAGGAAGGCAAAAAGAAAATCCTTCTTATTTTTCTTAAAAGCAGATAGTTACCAGAATTTTAGTATAAAGTTAAGCTAGTTTAGGTTTGTGCATGCACACATTTAAGCATTTGTACTCAGCAGCTTATTTATTGCTTTGGGCCAGTTCACCATGTGGAGTAGTCTTCAGGGCTAGACCAGAATCTGTCTTCATTTTACTGTTTGTGGGAATCAGCTGGAAATGATCATGTTAATCAGAAGTCAGTTGATAGATTTCCTCTTAAAAATATAATAGCTTTAACTGTTAAGTAAATAACAAACTCCTGTATGTAACTTAGGATAAAGTAGTAAGTTACCCAGGTCTTTTGAAAATGGCCTTTGTGAAATGATGGCTTGGAAGATGTGTTTTTCTGCTTCTATCAGCTTGGATTCTCACAGTGACTGGCAAGACTCATGATTCTGCATTTATTGGGGAGGAAAGGCTGCTAGACAAAAGGTTTAGGGATGCAGCTTTTTCACTGTACTTTTCATCTTTTTATTTCAAGTAAGTACTCCTATCTTCTGCCACGGAAGAAGATCCCTTTATTCTGTTTTGACCCTTTTATTCTGTTATGGCCTAGTCCCATACAGTCATTGGAACCTTGTAGGTGGGAAGAGGAAGAAGGCAGCAGTTACCTGTTTCAAATTACTTTTGCTTGATTACCTTCACTCATTAGATTTTGGGATAGGTCCCTATCAGTGAGCACCTTTCATGTAGTAATGGTAAATTCTCAGAGCAGTCTATGAGGGCAGCCTCATGAGAATTTCTGTTTCCTCACTGCATAATGAGGGTCATTTTTCCACGGCCCCTGTCGCATGTTTGCACTTTTCTTCAAAACATCTGATGATGGAGATCCCACAGGCCCTCCGAGCTTAATTTTCTTAGTAAAATTTATTTTGCCTTTTTAACATTAGTGTAGGAAGAGATTTACATTATATTCTTACTGCCCTATCTTCAGCTGATGTAAAAAGTCCTTTTGCTTTGCAATATGCCAACACATATTTAATAATGTTTTAAGTCCACTTTCATTCTTCTCTCTGAACAAACTTAGCACTTCCAGTTTTTCTTGACAAACTGTCAAGAAAACACACTGGTTTAGGCTTCTGATTCTCCTCTTCTGGATTTCCTTGTAGTTGTACATACCAGCTTTGTTTTTGTCTAGTTTGAATACAGCAGTGAAGCTGAAGCATTACTACTGTGGAGTTAAATGAAAGGGTGATCCTGTGACATGAACTAATGGTTACCTCATTCTCAGCAACATGCTATTTTCATTTTGTGTACTCTAAAACACACCCCCTTTTCCCACCGTACTGCTGATTTAGGCAATTGGCCTCTTCCTAAAGGTAGTCTTGAATTCATTACCATTCAGCTGCATCTTAGTGATTTCAGGCCATTTTTTCAAATTCTCAAGGCTGGCATGAATTCATGGCATTCTTGCAACCTTGCCAGATTGTATTGGCCTGCATTTCAACACACACACATTCTTCTCCTTGCATCTTCCAGGTTAATGAAAATGTGTGATACTCTTTGATTCAGGGCTTTCGGAAAAAGTATGGAGTTAAGAATTTCAATTTGCATAGTAAAAGAACCTCATGACTATTCACATGTTTTCTGTAGTTTCACATGAAGCTAATAGTAGCTATCTCTTGTCCATTTTTTTAGTCTGGACCATTATAACCTGGTTGAGTGTCATACAGGCATGTAAGATTTTCATTAAAGTCAGTGCATGACATCTGTTTCTCCCCATCCTCAAGGACCAAGTTGCCTTGTCACAGAAGAAAACTAATCTACATGGTTTCTACTTGAACAAAATCAGTGTGACCCCTTTATTTCCTATCTTTGCTTTGATGTCTACAAGTTCCCAGCTTTCAGAAAATGGAAGTTCAATTCACTGGTCTTTAATTCCTAAGCTTCTTGTTTTACACCTTTTTAAGATTATCATTGCCATTTAACTTTTCCCAGTTTTCCTGGAATTTTTTTTCAGACATCCTCTACGAATAATAGTTTTCAAAAATTACTATTAGTGACTCTGAAATTGGGCCCGCTGAGATATTTTTCAGATCAGCTCATGTAAGTACGTTCTAACCTGCTGCATTTGTACAGATCCTACTTCTTTGTGACCAGTCATCTGGCTTACAGTTGATCTTCAGTGACAACTGAAGGGAAAAAAATATAGGAACATGTCTCCAGTTTCATCTGCTGGCTGTCTTTCCTTTTTGTTTAAACAGCAAATTGATCCAATTTGGTCTTCCTCTTACTAGCACTCTACTTGTAGAATAATTTCTCCTTGACTTTGACATCCCTTGTTTTTTGTCTCCTCTATTTTAACCTTTCTGATTTTGGCCTCACACCTTCATGTGGTTCCTTTATACCCATTCATAGTAATCTGACCCACTTTCTGTTTTCTTAATGCTGCTGCTGCTTTGGGAAAGGAAGCTTCATTGTTCTTTTACAACACTGTCTGTCTGCTTCATTGGAAGAATTTGTGCTTGTGCTTTGATAGAGTTACTTTCAGGAAATGCTAGTGCTCTGTTATTATAGATATAAGTCTTGTAACCTAGCAGTTTTCTGTGTTTATTGAAATCTCTCTTCTGCTCTAGTATTTTTTCTTGGTTATTCTTTATTATTTACTTAATATTCAGAAGTTTCTTATTTCATGGTAATTTTTACCAGTGGCTTGATGTTTTCAATCAGTTCCTTCTCTGTAACCTCTTTCTTCCATTCCTTTATGCTGCTTTTTGTAATTTTATGCTTAAGGAATCCAGTAGCCTTTAAGGATATCTCTGTTTGTTTTATGTATGCCTTCTGTTTTAGGAGTTAAAATTGTCCATAACAGTAAAATTCAGCACCTAAGATGATCCTGGCAATTGCTCAGAGTCCTGTGAAACTTGATTTTCCTGAGAGAATGTTTATGTTCAATTTTTCCTTTTTAATCCATAGACATGTTCCATATTCAAGTGCCCCCTCAGTCTGTGTTTCTCCCTCTGTAAAAGGTACCTCAGAGCAAGTAAATGTGTTCTCTTTGCACAAAGCACAGTGCCTTCTCTGTGCTTTACTGGCCTGTCTTGCCTGAACAAATACTTTGTTTATTCCAAAGAGAACTACCCTACCAAATCTCTAATTGAGATTGTATTTTAGAAAACACAACATTCAGTAACATGGTAATTTAGAAAGCACAACATCCAGTTCCATTTTTTGTCATTATCTTCTCGGTACCGCCTTTTGTGTTCCTCCTTGGATGGAGTGACAATTAGCTTAGCCTTATGACAGCCATTAAGATCTTGCTACTGTTGTTCCTTTGTAATTATATCTTAACTGAGAATTACAACAAGTAAAGTCCATATCCCTGACAAACCATGTTCCCAGAGAGAGTAAATGAAATGCACAAAAAGTGGGAAATCTCTCCGAAACAGTGATCTTTGAAGGCCTTTCGGGTTCCTGTGGGATTTGTGGCAGTCACATTTCAGAGTTGTTGCAGACTTGAACCATCAGTAAGAGGTTTGGTTTGCAGATGCCTCAGTAAACAGTAGCACAGCTAAGGCTCAGGTTTGCAAAAACATTTCCTGTCTCAACAGCTGGAGCAACGGAGTTCTTGCTCTCCCCTCCTTCCAGGTTATGCTTTGGTGAAGGCTGTCTCGTGGCATTGTTATGTCAGCCTGTTTTCACAGATCTAGTAGTCTGTGAAAGTTTCACTCTGTATCGTTCAGGGGAAAGATGACTGGGAATAAGAGGTGTCAGTTTGATCAGATGTGTCAATTTGTTTATCCTTGAAGTTTGTCTCCTTTTCCCAGCCATGTAGGCTGGAGTAATGATTGAACAAACAAAGCTGTTCAATGATGTAGCTCTTCAAACTTGAGGCTGAAAGTAAATGCTTAGTTGCTGGATGGGAGGACTTCTAAGTAGTTGCCTATAATTAAGATATGTATAAATTTATTTTCTTTGAGATGAGAAATCATGACATAGAATGTGATCTCTCTAGAAGAGAGCAGGATACAGATTCCAAACAATGTCAGTTCTTCCATTCTTGCAGCGATATATTATTGATGATGATAATACTCTAAAAATCCTTTCTTTTCTCCTTCCAAGATTCACAATCGATACGAAGGCAAAGACATCTCAAAGCACAAGCGAAACTTGGCTATAGCAGGTGGTGTAACCTTATCTGTAATTGTTTCTCCAGTTGTAGCTGCAGTAACTGTAGGTAAGCAAATACTACTGTTTTTTTCCTTGGTAGCACCTTGCAAAAAGAAGCACACATGAATAACATAGCTGAGATAAGTGCTGTAGTTTCCTTTTATAGGTGAAGGAACTGAGATGGGGAGGAGCCTGAGGTTATATATTTTTGGGGGCAGAATGAAGAATACAGTACTTGATTTTAATGCAATATTTCCTGAAGAATTAACAGTAATTTTTATCTTGCAAATTGAAGTTTTCACTTTGTCATGTCTGGCTTTTAAGATTGAAGTATTTAAAGGTTTTTTTAAGTGACCAAGAAAAAACCTGTTTCCACAGAGTCTGTTTGTATTTTAGTGACTTCATATCAGACTTTTCTCAATGCAGAACAACAATACAGTGTCTCTTACAGTCAGTGTTACAGTAGTTGAAAAAGTATTTGTTTTGCTCTGGGAGTCAGTTTGAATTGTTATCATATTCTTTCTCATGGCCATTATTGAGGGTAGCATTTGAGGAAAATCTGGCTGCACCTTACAAAATACTTGTCTCAGCTTCATAAGTAATTTCAAGACCACCGTAAACCCAGATTTTTTTGGAAGGAGTGGACTTGCCAGGCATTGCCTTGCTTCTCCTCTGTTGCAGCACAGGCATCTTCACAGTTGCTCAGTAAGCTGGTGCCGATAACTGATTCATACTGAGACACAGCACTTAGTTTTAAGCTGGATCAGTCCTCTGAACGTGTGGTTGTATCTGCAGCGTTCCCCCTTGTGCCAGAAGCAATGCTCGGAAAGGAATGAGTAACCTCAGGAAGGCAGGGCCGCTTTTAGCAAGTGGTGGTTCAAACTGGCTCCAAAGCCGTGGCTTTAAACAGCTTGTTGTCAATGCTGGACCCCCGTGCAAATGTGGATATGCCAGTCATAAAACTGGCTCTGATGTCAGCCTGCGTTGTTCTTCTGTAGCTGTGGTGTCAGATCCCTGCTAAACAGGTAGTGGGGCACAAAGTCTCATAGTTGTATTTATAGGTCTGCTTTACCTCATTCTTTCAAGCTGTTTCTTATTCCTGAACAGAGATAAATGTGGCTTTTCAGGGAAAGTAGTTGGGTTTTATTTTGTGGAGTTTTGCTCTTGCCCCATTGCTATTAACACATGGCCTCCAGTCTCAGGGCATTATATGGCTTCCAAAATAATGACCATAAGAATACGGATTTCCTCCTGGAATACTGAGAAGTTTCTAGTGAAGGGGACTTCCCGTAATTGGAACCTTTATTTTAGATTAGACTGAGGAGCCTTTCTATTGAGTGTACTTCTGTCCATTTTCAGAATGTGCCAGCTCTCCATTTTTCAGTCTGCTATTTCTGTATCTTCTGTGTACTTCCATCAGCAAAGCCATAGAATGGTTTAATTCATATGCTAAAGGAGTAACTTCCACAGTCCACTAGAAGCAGAGGAACGGGAGTGTGCGTGTATCTATGTACTCTTTAGCCCACAGTTCCTTTCACAGGTGTCCCTTAACTCCCGCCACTCTGCTCCACAGAATTGTTTACTTGTAAGAAAAACTTATATTGAAAGATCCCAGAGTAATAATAATGCTAAGTCCTAATAAATTGATAGCAAAGCTCTGTCTGCCTTCATTGGATGCAAAATAAAGTCCCTCATTAAATTAGTAGAGGTACTAACATTTTTAGTTGAATAGCTCTACTATTTCTGACTCTCAGGTGAAATATTATTACAGTCCCCAATGGAGCTTTTATAAACCTTTAAAGTACTCTAATTTTGTTTGTAAAAGATGGTATGGACATACTGGCAGTGTTAATTCATCAATCATTAAGGCTTCCCTTCCTATCGGTGCTGACAGAGGATGTTCTGCTTGCTGAAAGGACTTTCCTGCTGGTTTCTGCTTAGTGATTTACCAATATTTCTTAATTTTACTTCCTCCTGATCTCTTTCAAGTGTGAAATATTAAGTAATCATAGAAAATGAAATTGCCTTTATGAAAGGCTCTGAAATATAAGCCATATTTAATGAAAGACTGTACTTTCCTCTGTAGGTATTGGTGTGCCTATTATGCTGGCTTACGTGTACGGAGTTGTTCCAATTTCCCTCTGCCGAAGTGGGGGCTGTGGTGTGTCAGCTGGCAATGGAAAAGGTGTCAGAATAGAATTTGATGATGAAAATGATATAAATGTTGGTGGAACAAACGCAGCTGTAGGTAAGGAAATTCGGTGTTCCATTTTCTGTAAATAATGGGGTTTGTGACTTATATTTGCTGCCTTAGATACTAGAGTAGTTATTTGCAGTTGGGGCTGCTTCTGCTCATTGCTGAAAAGAGCACCTCTCAGGTCATGGTAATCTCTCTGTGTATATTGGGCTAGGCTGTAATAGAATGTAGTGGTTTTGGTTTTAGACCCTCCTTGGTAACCAGGTTATAACCGAGGAAGTGGTCTTCTTCCCAGTATTCCATACGATTTTCTACGTAAACCAGGGTATAAATAAGAAGGAGGAGAAACCTCTTACTCTCTTTCCGGTGGATCCGGGAGCAGGTTCTCTGCTATTGGCTCTACTCGTGTGGAGGAGTGAGGCCCAGTGAGGCCTTGTGGACCTTAGAAAGCGAAGAATACCGACAGTCGCTTAGTACAATTCTGCTATCTTGAGGAGAGTAGTAAAATTTTCTCTTGTTAGTTTTTTATTGGTTACTCCTGGGTTTTTATTGTGCATATCTATTTTAATTTTTTTTTTTTCTTTCCCTTTTCCCTTCGGGGCAGGAGGAAGTGTTCAGGGTCCCTTCTTCTGTGTACATAATATTCTAATTGTATATAAGTGTAAATACACGTATATATTTTTGTACAACTTTGGTCTGCTCATTTCGGCGTTTCAGTAGCTTTTTCCTTCTCCCTTTCCCTTGTGTTCATAGAGGGGGTGGGGGGAAAAAAGACTGCAAACTGTAAGGTTTGAATATTCGGCAAAAAGTCAGATCCAAAACGTTATATACAAGCATTAAAGCTTTTCTTGCGTATTTTAATCAAAGCCAGACTCAAATCTTTTCCATATGTAAAAGTTTTAAGATAGCATTAATGTTGCTCTTTCAGAATTCTGTTTTGTGGAAGTGTTTTTATTCATAATAGGACAAACTAAATGCTGATCTGATGCTTTAATTTTTTAATTACATGGCACTACTCTTTGTGTTTGGGTCCCTGTATGTTCCTTTACTCCATGTTACCTGTCCTATCTGTGGTTAATTTTTTTGGTATTTTAAGTATGTGGTGTCAGGCATAACGATTATAGCATCTTCAAGAAAGATGTCTCTTTTAATTATTTGTGGTTGTTTGTGGGATTTGGTTTTTTTTGCCCAAAGTTCTCCTTTTGTGACAGTATGTTTTACAAATCCTTCTTCTCAGCATAATTTCAGGAACAGTTTCCATGGTCGCATTCTAGAAACAACTAAGTGCTACTTCCATAACTGATGAGCCGTCTTTGTTTCTGTCTAGATACCACTTCCGTGGCAGAGGCACGACACAACCCCAGCATAGGAGAAGGAAGCGTTGGAGGGCTGACTGGCAGCCTGAGTGCGAGTGGGAGCCACATGGACAGGATAGGAGCCATCCGAGACAACCTCAGCGAAACCGCGAGTACCATGGCCCTGGCTGGGGCCAGCATCACAGGGAGCCTCTCGGGGAGTGCAATGGTTAACTGCTTTAACAGGTGAGACTTGACCTTTTTACACTGTCCTGATCTACATGGAGGCAGAGGAGGTGGTTTTGCTGGGTTTCCTAATTTTTGTTTTTTGAAATTGGTTCCTATTGAAAGGAACTGTTTCTGGGAGATAAACAGTTCATCCCTGACAAACTTACTTGATTTTCAAGAGATCCTGCCTGACTACAATCCTCAAAGAAAAGCTTGAATTTTGTTCAGCGTGAGTGGGGCCTGAAATCTAGTTTCCTGGAAGAGCTGCCTCTACTCAGGAGTCGGAGGGAGGCACCTCGTGCCTTATGCAGTTGTGTTCTTTGGTGCATCTTGCCCCAAAGTCAGAACTGCTGACTTGTTCAGTAGCTACAAGTACCAAGCCCCGTTGTGTTGCCTTCAGAACACCTGGATGGAGTGTGGATTGCCAGTGGACTTCAGGCAGGGGGGGAGGCAGCTGAGCACCTGGCCTTGCCAAGGTGGCAGCTTCTTGTCACTTAGTGCTCAACGCCCCTTGTGAATTCCAACCTTTCTGCTTGTTGGCCCTTCTGCACCCTGAAGAGAAAGGGAGTGTCTAGAAAGGAGTGTTAATGTTTAGGGTTCAGGGTGGAATTTGCTCCTTAAATCAGGTGCCAACACTGCTCATTTTGAGTAATTTGGCAGTCCAGTCTATATAGAATAAAGAGTGAAGGATGGTATCAAGGGTTCCCCTGTGCTGGGGCATGTTTCAAGCTGTGACTGCTGAGTGAGGTATACATACCCTCCTCTTTAAAGAGATGGAGTGGAAAACAAAACCAAAAAAAACCACTTCTGTTTCACTGTTAGAACATAGATAAACAAGACATTTGGAAAAAAACCTGTAATTTGCTTTCTGGCTTATCTGCTCAGCCCAATTTAAGATTGCTGAGGATTCTATTATTCCTGTTGCCATTGATAACAGTACAAAAAAAGCAGAGTACAGAACACAGTCCTCTGTATGTTATTTGATTAGTAATAATTTTGCAGCAGGGGAAACATGGGAACTATCATGTCTTGAACTTATGTACCCTTCTGATTGGTTTTTCCATTTTTGAAGTATAGTGCACTATCTGCCAAAGAACTGTAGCTAAACCTGGAAGTTGTCCATGTAAATCTCAGGAGGGAAAGAATCCAGAACCTTTGATTAAAATATAACATTTTGCTTTGTTGGGAAATAAATCTGGTTTTGTTTGTTTGTTTTTAATAAAAAAAATAGTAATTTTTGACAGTGGGAAGAGAGAACCTGTTTCATAGGGTAGATATATACATCTATACCAGAGTAACTCATGAACTTTACTTATTATTGACTTATTATTTACTTATTTCAGTCTGCAAGCTTACACTAGTTTTCAACTACTGTGCTCTAACTGTTGTGGCAGTATATGCAGCTCTCTCTCTTTCTCTCAAAGACTGGAAGTACAAGCAGATGTGCAGAAGGAACGATACAGTTTGAGTGGAGAATCTGGCACAGTCAGCTTGGGAACGGTTAGTGACAATGCCAGTACCAAAGCAATGGCAGGATCCATTCTGAACTCCTACATCCCTTTGGACAGGTAAGAGAAACGTGGTGAAAACAGAGTATTAATAAGCCTTCCTTACTAAAGGATATTCTAAGCATGCCTCAGCTGTTCTACTTCAATGATTACACTTCGAAACTGCAAATTTTGTTACAAATGGAATTAAATGTGCATGCTTGCATTTTGCCAAGGTTATTTCCGAAGAGGAGCACCATCACGGTAGCTCAATCAAGTGTTTGGTCTTTCAGACTTAGTATTTTCCTTTGGGCTGTTTATTTCATTAAACATTTCTCTAAAACCACATTTGCTGTGTATGTTGAAAAGCTTCAGGAGTTTGTTTTGCCACCTTATCTGGCCTAGGTGACCACTTACACTCGTGGATTCTTTTTTCTTCTAGGGAAGGCAACAGCCTGGAAGTGCAGGTGGATATCGAGTCCAAGCCAGCCAAGTTCCGGCACCACAGCGGGAGCAGCAGCGTGGAGGACGGGAGCGCTGCCGGGCGCGGCTCCGCCGGCTGCTCCTCCGCCGGCCCGCAGGAAGGCAAGTCCGGCGCCGCCAAGTGGTCCAAGGACAACACGGCGGGGAAGAAGTGCAAAGGTAAACTGAGAAAGAAGAGCAGCATGAAGATTAATGAGACGAGAGAGGACATGGATGCTCAGCTGTTGGAACAGCAAAGCACAAACTCCAGTGAATTTGACTCTCCCTCTCTCAGTGATAGTATTCCATCTGTAGCAGATTCGCACTCCAGTCATTTCTCTGAGTTTAGTTGCTCAGATATGGAAAGTATGAAAACTTCCTGTAGCCATGGTTCCAGCGACTATCATACTCGCTTTACTGCAGTCAGTGTTCTCCCTGAGGTGGAAAATGATCGCTTGGAAAACTCTCCACAGCCAAGTGGAATCCCTGTGCCTGTTCCAGCAGCCCCAAGCACTGATGTTCCACAGCTGAGTTACATTGCTGAGGAAAGCATTAATAATGGATCTTCGACAGATGTAGATTTAGGTGTTGGTGAAGCACTGAAAGAAACAAACAACAACCATTCACAGCATGCTGTGGAATTAAGCACTGCTATTCAGACTGAAATTTAAGTCTGTAAGTGCTGCAAAAATCTTTGCCACTAAAGAACCCTGTCTGAAAGCTGATTGAATTACATGCGGCTTCCGTAAGTTTCAGGTGACCAGCAGAAGCAAGGTTTTGATACAACTGCGTTTTCTATATACTTGTCTGATAAGGCAAAATACTTCATATAGATCTTCAACCTGTGTGAAGAGACGTGCAGGCTTTAACCAAGTGCATTACAGCAGTACAAATACGTCCATGTTTTGTATTTTTGCCACAACTTTGCTTGAAAGCATATACTTGGTGTATTTAGAGAAAAAATGGTAAATTCTTAATATGTTAAATGCTGAAATGAACGATATTTCCTGCACTGTTCACTTGGAAAATATGGGGTTTGGGATAAAATGGTGTTAGCTGAGCATTAGTGACTTAAAACCACTCTTGTGTGAACTCTTAAATTTAAGGGAAATAAAGACCTGCATAGACCTATACAAACATACTTCAGCAGTGAGTATTTGGAATGATAATTTTGTTTCATAACTGGACACACCATATTTAGAGTGCATGTAGAATGAACTGCATATCTACAGATGGATGTAGCCTGTGTCAGAAGTGTTTGTATGTGTGTACACCTTGAGCAGGGTTTTGGCATTTTACATAATTTCAAAACAAAAGAAATTGGTACTTCATATATGGTGAGATGGAGACGTTATCTGGGAAGATCAGCGGGGTTACCTATTCATTCATGCAGCCAATCATGCAGCAGGTAAGGCTACTATATAGTATATGAAAACTGTAAAATAATAATCCAGTGATTTATAAAAACTGTAGAAAAGCAGATGCAGTCACTTTTCATTAGGGGGAAAATTGGTGCCCCATCAATTCTTGGTGCCTTTGGAAAAGACTGGGTTTGAAGTGCCTGGTCGCTTGAGGATTTTACTGTAATGTTTTCTAGAATGTCCTCTTTGGCCACCTTGGATCACAAAAGAAAATTGTAGTGAATAAAATGACTGTGGTAGATATAATAGAGTTATTGGCCTACCAAAGACTCACTCAGGCTTTAGTGGACTTGACATCTCTTTGCAAGACATGCCTGTCTTCAGTCCCAGAATTTAAGTGCAGTGCAATGACTGCCCAAGTGCAAAGATGGGTTCCAAATATGCTGGCTTTATTTTTTTTCTTTCGCATATGGAAGATATACAGCTGAACACAAGCTGAAGTTGGCCAAAGCGCCTGTACTGTTAACATTTTTTTGCTAAGTAATTCACTAAAATGGAAAAAAAATGGTGAATCTCATAACGGTTAACGATGTTCTGTCTTGTGTTTTCATGTATTGCCATTATGGTGCTACTGGAAGTTTGGTTGGATAAAAAGAAAATGCCATGAACTGCAGTCCTCTTCCATGACTTATCCTCACCAGTTTCAGTAATAGGCTTATAACACTAGTGCCAGTTATGTTATTTGGTAATGCTTGTTACAGTATTTGTATATTTGCAATTCAGTTTTGCTCAACAATATGCGTGTAAACTGCATATCTGAAATAAATGTCTAAATACTGACTTCTAGTGGTCTGTCATTTAAGCGTGCTCATCAGCCTTATGAAAATATGTGTGTTCCCAGCAGGAGCTTTTCTTCCTGCAAGTTGCTGACTGCTCTCATCTCTTGTTGCCTTTAAACATTTTTATTTTATTAGGTGTGCTTTGAAAGTTGAATGCTCTGATACTTGGAAATGTAAGATCTAAAGTCAGTTGCATTTTGTACAAGACTTCAACCTCATTGCTCTTCTCTAAGATGAAAAGAAATCTGATCTGCCTCCCTGGCAGGCAGGACAGTAAATGGTTTTCTGAGCGAGATGCAGCTCTGGCATGAGCATGTTGCTCTTCAAACAAAACTGCATCATCTTGGCACAAGTCAGATCAGATTGCTGAGCTAAACTCAAACGCTTTCTCTGTCTGAAGTGATGCTCTTTGCAGTTCACACGACCTGCACAGAGTTCATTCTGAAACACCACAGATTGGCCAGAGTTTCTGGGTAACAGCTGGTGGGTTTTGCTTGGCTGAACTGCCTATTCATTGGGTTCATTTTCTCACCTGCATCATGACAGGCTTGGGAAGTAAGAAACTAAAACTGATGGGGTTGCATTATGGAGCTGGATCTACCTCATCCCAAACCCATATGTAAGCTGTACTTTCATCAGAGTGAATAAGAAGAGAGTAACTCATGCTGGGTTGACTCTAAAGCTACAATTAAAGCATTATTTATACCATTTCCAGTGGCAGATGCTCAAAGAGAGAATAAGAAATAGGGTAAATGAAACCACATACTCTAGAAAGTGTAGCAGGGCATTCAGGCAATTTTTGCCCTCTCACTAGGCACTCTGAACTGGAAGTAAACACAAATCTTGTATTTTGTAGGGGGTTGGTGTTAACAGTTCCTTTTTGTCCTTTGTTCCTGGTTGATTTTTTTTCCCCCCCCAGCATGAACACTTAAGAAATACAATTAATGAGAAGTAGATGTATTGGATCACGATCAGCATTAACTGAATGAAGCACTTGCTGTTCATCATCTGATGCCAGCTCTTGAATTCTGATGTAATTTTTCAGGCCTCTGTAGAAATTTCTCTGTTACAGTCATGAACTGAGGCATTAATTGGCTCTTTATGCAGAGTCTGGAGAGTGGAACAACCATCACTCAGTGACCCAGTCGTGCTTCTGTCACTGCACATGCAGACTTTCAGCTTGGAGGTGAATGTCCTTCAAGGCCTCCTGTTTTTAACCTCTGAGGAAGTGAAGTTTTGTGTGATCTCCTAAGGCGCTTCCATTAGTTTTCTGAAGCCAGATGTTATTTGCTCTGTGCAATAGGGCAGAGGGTGACCCTCCCCTCTGGCTTTTACTTTCAGCTGAATTTTGAGTCTGATGTCTTGTGCAGCAGCCATAAAGCTATTGCTGATGTCTCAGGCTTTGAAAATGTGTGATTTGGCTTTATCCAGTTACACCTATGAAATGGCTGGCACACATCAATGTGCAGCAGTGCAATCCACTGCTGACAGCAGGGAACTGGGAGGTGGAAGAACTATTTCAGTGAGTTTAAACCTAACTTTTAGTTTCTCAAGTCAATTTTGCTGTGCAGGAAGTTGGAAATACACTTTACTCTTGAAAGTAAACTTTATCAAAAGGTAGTGTTATTTTCAGTCACTGAAATATCCTGACAATTTTACATGCCACATTAAGCGATAAAATGTAAGTTCTTTTCTGTTCATTTTTTGATAGGTTTTTAGCAGAAAGCTGTTTCGCTGGTTCATTTTGTGACTTTTTTTATTCAGAGGTAATATTTCATGTGTAAGGCAGTCTAAACTGCAATAAAACAATAAATTTAATGCACTGAATTTTATGTTGAGTCTATAAAAAAAAAAGAACCCTTCTATTAATACACTAATGCAGAAGATGCTTCTCTTATTTACAGAGCTACCAGTGTAAGAATTAAAAAGGAACCTTTTTCTTTCATTGAAATAAACCACAGGAAAGATCAAGTTTACATCTGATTTCTCAACACAGGGATTATTTTTCAGAATTTTTTCTCATGATTCCTGGCCAATTTGACTAATTCATGTCAGATTGTGGATCTCGAGGAAATTTAATGTCTGTTATATCTGAGAATATTTGAGATAGTTACAATTTTAAATAGATAAAAGCTGTCATAAAAGCTTTCCTCATGATGTTTGCATATGGTTTTTTTGTAGTAAAGTATCTGGGCTTGTGTATTCTTCCTTTAATTTAATCAGTTTCACAAACTTGAATGTACAAGCTGATTACTGATATGTAAACATTTTTACTGATGTTTCTTCAAGTCATTCAAATTGATTTTTAAATAGTTGCCTACTTAATAATGCCACCACTCTCATGGGTAATAATGCTTAATAAGGACAATCAAGGAGAAGGCTGGAAAATACTAGAGTTAGTGAACTTTAAAAAACATTAATATTCCATCTAATTCAGGTGAAATGGAGGCAATCTTGAGGAGAAAGTTTGGGAATAACACTGAGATTTATTTGGAATGACTGTATCACATTACAAAGATCTGAAGAGCACTGTTAACACTGTTGACTGCTGTTTGTGCGAGCCCCAAAGGTGACAGTCACCTGGTCTTCTCAGATTTGGTGGTGCTGTGGGAGCAAAACGTTCTCCCCGTGAGTGGCAAAGAACCCCCAGGTCAAATCTTGGTGAAAAACACAATCCCAGAGTCTTTGTTACCTTCGGTCTCACAGGGTAGGAGGAACAGAGAGAAGTGGCCATGGGGTACCTGGTAACCAGGACACTTGTCTGGCAGCACAGGGGGAGTCTGGTGCACAAACCACATGGGCAGCACTGAACTTGTGTGCCGAACAGGACCCCAAGTCTTGGAAGATGGCTCTGAAGATTGTGATCCTTTAGTCTCGATTTATGGTTTGTTGCTGTTCATATGATTATATATTAAGGATATAAGACACGAACTGTGGACAGGTGAACGTGCTGTTAAATGAAGAGCTCCGGGATTTTCCCCAGGAAGGGGCACGGCCTTGTATGGTCCTGCTTGCCTGTGTTACCAAAGCAAACTTGTTTGGCTTCCTCAGCTCTATGATGGATTGTCATCTCCCCTTCTTTAGTTCTGCAAAACAGTGGCTGTGCAATACTTTTGCTAGAGAGGAGGAGAAGAGGGCTATTCTTGTAGGTCTAGTTAATTGCCACTATTATAGACAGTGAAGCGTAACTTGTGAGCAGTCTCTTGGCCTCCAAAGAGGAGATTTTGGCAAGTATCTACCAGGTCATGCATAAGGCTTTGCAACATCTTTCTAAGGAGATACAAAGTTTTCATGTAGGTTTTGAATGCTGCTGAAAGAAACTGTTGAGAAGGTGGAATAGCATTTATGAGGGCATGAAACCATGTAGATGTTACATCCATTACATCTGTGAAGATGTAATTGGAAAAGGTGCTGCGACAAGTCCTGGCCAGACACATTGGTTCCTTTTTCACTTGAGCTGGAATTCAGTGCACAGCAGCATTTCCTTGGGCTGTGCTGCTTTTTATAAAGGGTCCTTTGGTAGAGGAACTGGATTGTGCGGTGCATCCTGTGGCTGTGAAGGAACACCCTGGGCTGTGCTGAAGGAGCTGCTTGGAGTAGCTGCCTTTAGATCTCTTCCTTGTCACTGTCAGACAAAACAGTTCAGTTCAAATTCAAAGGTATTGCAAAAATTGAGTAGCATAGCAGTCTGTCTCAATTAAATTGAATCATAGGTATTTTAAAGTGCAGTTGAGAACTAGGGACAGCAAGAGTTGTCTCTGAGGTTGTTCTAAACCTTAGAGTCAAGACCCAACTCAGCTGTCAGGGAGCTCACTGTAAAAAAAAAAAAAAAAGGTGTTTTTTTCTGAGGAGACAGATTTTATGTTTATATTATTTATATACATGTATAAATTACATTTCTCTGTCCTTTATTATTTGTTTCCTTGTAAAAAGATTGCAACAGCTTTTCAGGAGGAGTTTAGGATTTTGTGATAGCTTCTCTGGCCTTGGTGGGAGGCTGCTGCCCGGAGGCCTTGGAGTGCAGCCACAAGCACAGGGACAGATTGTTGGTGACTGTGCCCAGCTGTGCTCCCTCCTCAGATGCCTGTGCTGCTCCCTACCCTCTGTCTCCAGGGCTTGCCTGCTGTGGGCCCGTCTGTGCTCTGTGCTAAATCTCGCTTGTTGATTACCTTCGTGCCACTTCCTGATCCTGAAGTTTGGTTTCTGGTCCTGGGTGTTAGTGGCCCTGCTGCTGCTGAAGGTCGCTGTGGACAGGGATGTGCTGCGGGTCTCGGCTCTGCACCGTGCCCATGATGGCAATCCCCACCTGGAGCAGGGAAACGCAGTGTTCAAGGCAGGCAAAGGCTCCACGCTGGGGTTGCCACGTGACCTTGTTCAGCTTCACTTCTGCGGAAAGAACCTGGGGTTCCACCCCAGCTCTCATGGAGCACGGAAAGCTGTAAGTGTAGAGTGGCCACCCAGGGCTGAGCTGTGCTGGCCCGGCACTGGGCAGGGCTGGGCACTGCCTCGGTATGGGGACAAGTGCAGGGCTGGCACTGCAGCAGCACCTGGGAAGCCCGAAGGGAGTGGGACTGTACCACTGAGCAAATCTGTCCTGCTGCTCCTTAGCTGTGTCCTGCACCACAAAGTGTCCAAGAGTGAGTGCACCAAGTGACACACGCAAACAGACCCGTGTGCGAAGCTCCTGCTGTAGCACTCCTGGCCCTGTTGCCAGCTCCAGGCTGTTTGTTTAACATGTGCTCCGTGGGGCAGGTGAAGGAGGTAAAGTGCCTGCAAGCACAGCTGGGTAAGAGCATCCCTTTGCCAGCCTCTGGGATGATGCTTAAAACGTGATCAAACTGCTCATCATTCCCTTGAAATATTTTGGCCTTGGATCAGGCAGCAGAGGGAACAGGTATCCATCTGGCAGAGAATCCAGGCTCCTCGCAGCAGCTGGAAGCTCAACAACAAACATGAGCCTGCTGTTGCACCTTGGCCATGTGCCAGGCCAGGTAACTGAGTAGCTCTGACATGTGACAACTTTGGCACCTGCCTGCACATCAGGTACCAGCAGGAAGCATTTTGGTGGGCAAGCTGACATGACATGTCTCTCCTCACACAAGGTCCTGGTGAAGTTGGCTTGACAAAAGGACTATTTATTGCTTGCCATCTCTACAGTAAGGACATAAAAATTCCAAATGTCCTAAATTTGAGCTGTTATGTTTAGGCACCAGACCAGTGCTCATGGGGTTTAGGGTGCTTGAGCTGCCCTTTCCTCGCTGGCTGCCTGCTCAAGGCATTTCTGAGCACACCATTCTGTGCGATGGGCACTCTATCCCTTAATAATCCCTCTCACTTACAAGCAAATCCACTCTCATGTTGCTGAATTTATTTACGAGGGTGACATTTAGCAAGCACCAACTGAGAAATGGAAGTGCAAAGAAGTGGCACTGACACCAGTGCCCTGCACTGCCACAGCTGGAGGCTGCATCTCCACTGAAATGTGTTACATCCCGGTGGGACCCAGGGAGTGAGAGAGGACTCACAGAGAGGTGGCATTTAATCCTCCTTTAGCCAGCCAGCTGGGGTGATTCCCTGCTCAGAGCTGCCTGCCCTTTGTCTTCTGGGTGGCTGCAGCTCACAGGCAGTGGGCAGAGTTACACTGACTCAGGTCATAAATCTTGATTTACAAGTGGGGAAGGAGCCTTGCTCCCTGCTGTTCAAAAAAATGTATTTTATTTATTATAATGAACAAATTTAAATCTTTTTAAAGGCCTGGCAACCACAGGAGTAGTCCTTTACTTGTGCAACTGGATTACATGAAGCAGAGCAGATTCTGATGAGTGGAAAAAACATCACATATGGGCAAGAAGTGTGGTTTGCCAGTAACTGGGCTCTCACCAGCTTCTCCAGCCTGCACCACTGTGCAGGGAGAGTGAAAGGAGTGGTGGTGAGGGCTCTGCACTACACCAGCTTTTTGGCCAGGGAAGCAACCACGCCATGATGACACACACAGCCCTGGAAGCAACTCTGCCTTTTGGGCGACTGCACCTGTTCAGCCTGGAGCTGGCTTCTTGAAAAATGTCAAAAATATTTTGGAAGGACCAAAATAACAACAGTGTGACCACCTGTTCCCCAGCATGTGCTAGTCCCTAGCCACATTTTCCGTGCTCTCTCTTGTGTTAAAAACAGGGACAGGTATCCATGAGCAGGTGGGTCACTGCAGGCCTGGTCAGCTCGGCTGTACAGGGCACGTGCTCTGTGTGTGTGGCCGATCAGCTCATTGCCACATTGCACCTGTCCCATCACCTGTATAACCAGTGGTCTCCTGGTTTTGTAGGGCTGTTGGGTTGGTTTGGTTTGTGGGTTGTTTTTACAAAGGTGGATGTCAATGTTGAGGGGATAAGTGACAAGCCTGAGAGCCTAAGACTGTGCTATGGTTTGGGCTTCCTGCCACAAAGCCAGGTCAGCCCTTTGAGGTTCTCTTGCCCTCTTCTAAAGAGAAAAGGCTTTAGTCTTTCAAGAATGTAAAAAACCAATATCAATTAAACAGGGTGGGAGTTTTCCCCCTCTTTTCCACTCTATTGTTTCTGGGCCCTGTGTTCACACCGATGTCACAGTCAGTGCCATGGTGAGCAGGGAGCTTTTTTGGTCAGCAGAGCTCATCCCCCATGCAATACCTGGGGTGCTGCTGCCACCTCTCTGCAGAGGCCACTCCATGTCGCCTGGCCAAGGACATTGTCTTTGACAGGTGACTCTGCATCTGCAACTACGGTGATTTCTCCCTCGGGCCCGGAGGCTGTTCCCCAGACTAAGGCAAGAGGGACACATTTAGACAGCTCTTACCTGCCAAACAAGTGGTTTTAGGAAATCCACACCTGAAGATATTCCCTTCTCCACTTCATGCCCACAAAATTACTTACAGTGATCTAATGCTGACTCACAAAGGGCAGGTTTTGAAGCCTGCTGGCCTTGGCTTGAGCTCTTCAGGTCACATCAGCAGTACAGTCCCCAACATGTTTTATTCTATTTTTTCCCAAGGTCTATGTTTTTAAAGTTGTTCTGCCTGTCCCTCAGGCCCTCCCACATGCTGTCTGAAAAAGCAGTCAATCTCAATGAGACCTGAATGAGGCAGGGCCATCATCAAAATGACTGCAGGCACTGCAAATCCAGTGCTGGCCTTACGAATGAACAGCTTATGTCCAACTTCTTTCATTTTTGTTGTTCAGCTTCATGGACCGTTTTTCTTACCTTTGAGAGTTGCTAACTTTTTTTTTTTTTAAGAAATACATATCTGACTATTTGACTTCATTTTTCAGCCGTTAAAACATTCAATGGTTCAGTTTCTTCTTTGTTCCCTTGTACTTCAATATATAATTCTTTAACTTTGGAAGTTAGAGTTCCTAGTTGAGACAGGTGTGAGAGAAAATTGGACAGAAGAGAGTAGCAGATAATGCAGCTTGACCTGATGTTTAAAGAAGAGATGTAGTAAAGGATTAGTGCCTGAAACTCCGGGGGTCTGCTGCCCATAATGCAGGGTGTTCACAATTCCTGCATCAATTAGTGCCCAATGGCTTCTGCCTCAGAGATTCAGCGGGCAGCGAGGCACCCAACAAGGTGCTGGGGGACATTGGGACATCTCCCGGAGTGGGGCTGATGCCAAGGATCTGCTGAGATCACAAGACCAGCCTGGCAGCAGTTTCAGGAATGCAGGTCATCAAGGAAGTGTCTTCTCCTTTTGGGATCACGGACTGGAATGAGTTAAATAAACATTAAAAAGCAGCTCCCGGTACGGGACCAGGGCTGGGAACATACTGGAAATACTGAGACCAGTGTCAAGCCAGACTAGAGGGGCTACCTACCAAACAGCATTTCAGGTAGTTTGTTATTTAATCTGTTGCTGACACAGGAGGGTACAGAGCTCTGCCTGCAGGTGGTGGCAGATCCCTCCCACCGGCCGGATAAGGGGTTCACTTGCAGTCACTGCTGCAGCTCTCAGTTTAGAACTTCTTAGCAAGGGGTAGAGTTTGAGGTTCTTGATCTGCCATCTCTGTTATTTTTACCTCAAACTGAGTTCACTCTGTTTCAGCTGACACTTAAGGTGGAAGGTATTAAAAAAAAAGGTATCTTTCTGGACTACTGGACTGCTTTTCTGTGGACAACTTTAGGTTTCTAGTTTAATCATTGTCCTAAAATTAACTATGATCCTGTATGCCTGTCTGTGAACACCCATTTGCCTCCTTCTTCATGGACAAATGATTCGTCAAGAACCCTCCATTTAAAAATCTCTTTTTAAGACTTTATCACTTAAATAATGTCAGGTTGTCTCCTAAAATTTACTAAATTGTATTACGATTTGCTGCTGCAGAGTCTTATTTTTGTCCTCCGTGTCTAAAAACCCTTTACAAATGAGATACCTTCTAACAGACAGCTGTGACTGCCGAAGTTTGTCTCTAAGGAGCATTTAGTACTTGGGGGGTTGGGTGGCTCAGAGAAAGACTTGACCTCATCGAGAGCTTCTGACATTGGACCCTTACTCAGCTACAGTTATCAAGCAATTAAGACTGTTTAAAGCTACACACCTAATTTTTATGCTCTCTTTTCTTAACTACAGTTGGATACATACATGAATCTTCTCTGAACATACTAAACTATAGTGGAACAAAACTGAAATACTGAATTCAGTAACACAGAAATGAGTGAATGTGAACATGTTGACACCAGGACCAAAGAATTAAACTGGCACGTTGTTGCTCAACTAGATTAGATGAGCAACAGACCTGTCTTGACTACAAGAATCTCATAAAAAGATGACATTTAAAACCAAAAACCATTGGTTGTTCTGATGGTGTTTTAGAAATTAAAAGCTTTGTTCTTAGCACTCCAAGACAAAACTCATAACCCACTTCAAAATTATAAGCCTGAAGAGTACTGAACCAGAAAAGAGAATCAATAATTGTCCTTTTCAAGAAAAAAACTTTATCAATACACACCTGAGAAAAATTTTCATTAGAACAACATTCTTAACGGTATTTCTGCAGTGCTTGTGAGTCTGATATACATTCATAACACATTTTATTTGTAACATAAAGAAGGCATCAGGTACTTGAAAAATTTAAAAGCTTCATCTTTGAAGCACTGTCAGAATCAAATATAAAACATAAGTACTGCCTGAAATAATAAAAAAAAAACATACTGATCAACAAAATCATTTTAGTTTTAGTTTTATAAATATGCCTGTAAACAGAAACAGCTAATGTTTTAAGTAATCCAATTACAAAATTCAGAGCTAAATATTTCTATTGTGAAGTGCAGCCACTTTTTCTTCTGTTTACCACTGTCACTGCAAAAAAAAAAAAAAGCCAGGCAAAACAGCAGTCCTTCAGCACACACAGAAAAAGAAAGTAATTCTCTGTGCACTGACAATTATTCTCTTGTTAAAACATACCCAATGTTTAACAATTTTGTTTCAAATAGTTCCATGACAAGCTAACATATCACTCATTCACCTTTGCTGCTAAGCTGTATTGTGCAAAAATATTTAAGTCTGTTTTGCATAGACCAGGGATAGTGAAGAAACAGATGGCCTGTAGTAGTTTATCTGAAAAGTGTTAATACTTTTTGTAAATGCATTTTAGCAAAACTACTGCTAACTTACCCATCTATCTTGAACACACTTCTTTATCTCAAGAACTTAGAACTCACCAAATGATATAACAAGTGATGACTAAAAGTATATTTATCCATTGCACCATCAAGATATTTCACATTATACATAAATAACGTAAAACATTTTTCTATATACAATTAATGCAGTCTAAATAAAACCAGTATGCCAAATAAAATGAACTCTGTTACTGAACACAGACATGCATTAAGTTCTAAGGATGTATACAACTACAAGAAAAAAAGAGCAGCAAGTTTTAAATGTGCATATGCTGTCAAAACAAAATAAAACTTCAGCAGTCCAGGTAAAGACCCACTTGAATTCATTCGAGTCTGCAGAGTTCGGAGATCCATCTTTTATGCATGAACTATCCACATGCAGACACTACACTAACTTCTTAAAGTTCATAAACCTTTTTAAGGCTCTCAAGATCTTCCACTGAGTACTGATCACTCTGGTTTTCTGAAAGTAAGTCAAACAGTTGCTGCACTTCTTCTTTTTCATTTTTGTTAAGAAGGGCCAGCACCACCTGAAAAAAAAAAAACCACAACAATTATTTTTTAATTAGCACAGGTTGACTGAAAATCATAGTATCTGACAGAGATACAAAACCAGTGTATAATTTCCTTTTAAGCTATGAAAATTTCCTTTAGGTTTCTGTGCAATTTAACTACACATTCAATCAATCTAGGTTCTTACCTTAAATCTTTCTGCTTTGCTCAAGTAGAAAAGGTGCTGATATACAAGGCCAGGATCTTTTCCAGCTACAAAATGTTCCAATGACTGGATAAACATCAGAAGAATTTCTCCTTCAAGTTTGTTACTCAGCAACACTGGCAATTTTTTCGGATCAGTAATTGTTAAAAGATCTGCACAAGCAGCTTTATCCTTATTGGTATTCACTGAATTTATAATCTGACCAAAGTCATAGGCATTGGATGGTTCATAAACGTGCAGTTTCTCAGAGGACTTCAGTGGCACATTCTTTTGAACTGCTTCTTGGGATGTAATGTGATCAGTCACATCATCATCTGATGTAGCAAACTGTCTCTCTTCCTGTTCATCAGGTCCAGTCACCTTCACAAAGAAAATGGCAACAAATCATTTTAATGTGGACATATAGATAACCCGAAGCTTCATGAATGGCATATATCCATCACATCACAAGGTTAAAGCTGGCCTTCTACTCCTCACAAAAGAAAGGCACCTTTGTTCTTCTGTGTCCTACTGTCCCCCAGAACAGCACCTCTCTAATTCATCTTTAAAGTTTCACAGTCAAAATTGTGTGTGTTTTACACTTCCTTTCACCACTTGCCACTCCACTGCAGAAAGACACCTGGAGACCACTGGGATAAAGCTAAGGAGGAATGTATACATATATTAAATGTGGAGACTCCAGGAGAACTGGAGTCAAGGGACCACACCCATGTTTCACTTCTCTCCTGTGCCTCCCAGACAGTACAGGTACATGGCAGCTCTATCAGGTTGCTGTTTGAAAACTCACTGTGGAAGGAGAAAGCTCAGCATGGTTAACTGCCTCAATATCCACTTCACTTCTCCTGAAATTGCAGTCTGTATCAAGTTTCATAAATCAGCTGCTAGAATATTAACTGTGGGTTCAACTACATTTGCTAAGATCTATGTCAAGCCATCAAGAGTTGTGCAATTAGTATAACCTCACTAAAACTCATTGAACAGGGTCTCTCAAAGGATACCAAGTTATTTTGAGAAGTCTGAAGATACTGTATTGTGTAGTACAGGGGATTAGTCATTTTTTGAAAATACTGCACTGGACTTACAGACATTTTCTTCTATTTTTCAACAATCTTTAGAATTAAGGGAGAAATCCTGACTGTCTTTTATATAATCATAGCTTGATTAAAATGGTATAATGATGATATACATCAATTTTCTAATTTTCCTTACTTTTCTTTGCAGTCTCTTTTCATGGAACTCCCTTGTACTACAGCAGGTAAGACAGCACAGGCTCTCTATAAGGGGAGTTGTAATTATGGCAGCAAACATAAATGCTTCCTGCCCCACCCCTGGAAAAACTACCAGTGCCAGTAACGTAGTCGGCTGGTTCTCTGAGCAATGCGGTCACTTACCAAACCTACTCTAAACACTTTCCAGGTCCCTTTGTTTGTCACAGCTCAGAGCTTAACTAACACTATACCCAGATTACGCCAATTATATAAAATTCCATGAACTCGTGACAATGTGAAGCAATTTGAGAAAGCAATTTTTTTCTGTATAAATAACTGCAGTTTCCATTATATCATATTCTGAAATTACATTATCAAATTACACTATCACTGTACAGACTGGTCACTATGTATTTTTACTATACATTTTTAAATTAAAGGGGGAAAAATAAATTCTTAAAGAACCAGCAAAGCTACAATCCAAAAACATCAGATGACTGAGAAAATCCTTCCATCAGCTAATTCCACCCAGAACTGTGCGAGGCTGACATTTTGATCCTCTACATAACATTACATCACGTGCTTCTTTGACAAGATCCTACAGATGTTTTACTCTTGCTCTTTGAGGTAAGATTTCATTTTTCAGACCCATAACTGTAGGACCAGCACAGGAGCAGCCAGCACACCTGTGGACCATGGACCTCTGCCAGCACAGCCCCAGAGGCTGCCCAAGGAGCACAGACTTTACAAGCAAAACTGCTACTTGACAGCTGCATTCTGTAAAACACTTACTTCACTCTATGCATTTTTTGTTTACAAGGAGCATATCCTCAAGTTTAGTGGCATCTAAAAGGACTTCTTCCATTTCTCCATACACTTCAGAGCATTTATTATAGAATGTAATCAACACTCTACACATCGTATAATAAACATCCCCCAAGATGCCCTCAAAATAACACAAAAAATACAACCCCGCCCCCCAAAAATCTAGAGCTAAGATGGGCACCCCAAAAGTTTTAATATTATCTCTTTGAATGTGTGGCTTCTGTACTGTTTGCTTCTAAAAAACCAACAGGTGTTTTTACCTCTTGTATGGTTACTTTCTTCCTTTGCTTTTGTTGACTGCCAGCTCCAGCACTGCTGTCAAGGTGAAGCAGTTGGGTTACCTCCTCTAGTTCCTTTTGTGCTTCAGGAACATTTGGATCTATTAGAAGTACCTTGTTGAAATCATCAACACTGGCTTGATAATTCTGTAAGTAGAAGGGAAAATCATCACTAGAAAAAAATAAGTTTGAACTATCATACTGCCTTTTACAAATAAGAAAAGTAAAAATCCTACGATCTGGACATCAAGTAGACAAAAAAAAAATCTAAATACAGACAGTGTAATTTCACTAGAGGTGGAAAAAAGGAAACTGAGTTTAAGTTAATATTTTGTGACTAAATACTCCCAATTAAATATGTAATATGAAATAATTTATTTTCAGAAACATATTCCCTCTATCAAAGAACAAATAATTGAAGGCTGCTGCTTTTAAGCTGTAACACTGCTTCAAGACTAATGTGAGTCC
The DNA here is from genome assembly GCA_013396775.1 of Cephalopterus ornatus. NCBI lineage: Eukaryota > Metazoa > Chordata > Aves > Passeriformes > Cotingidae > Cephalopterus > Cephalopterus ornatus. Next base: position 213,856 of record VZRE01004501.1, on the reverse strand, counting down.
AGCAAGTTTGCATACTTGCTTTGCCAATAAAAGAGTGTTAAATTGAGCTTTGATTAAAAATATACCTAATCTTCCTGGGCTTCAATCCAACAGACCATTTCTTACAGTGAAATTTTTGGTAATATTTGAAAAGACTGGGATTATATTATGAATTCTAGGATAAACAGGATTAGGACAAACAGTGACAGAGTGGCACAGTTCCTCAATAATCAGTCTTGTAATTTGTTTAATGCCTTTATTTCAAATTTTTACATTAGAAATTACTATTTTCTTAGACTAAATTTTCTGGAGAGACAAAGATCATAGCATCAATTCTGAGGAAAACTGGAATATTACAGAAAAATATCAAGACACCTCAAGGGCTGGAGTATCAACAATATGGATGAAATGCAGCAGTAAACAGTAAAAGTCCAACATAATTTCTTGTGTGAGGGACCTAGTATTTTTTTGTTCCCAAACAGCATAAGGTTATTGTTAAGTCATTTGTATTGTCATGGAAAAAATTCTCATGTACCAGCTGAGGTACTTCCTCAGCATTTCAACAACTGTAAGAAAAGCACTCCTGTACCAGTCACTCTCATTCCCTCCCATGCAGAGAATTTTGTTCAATGCTGCTGACCACTATTCAAGACACTGCAAAGACACTGCACTAAGTCTGCAGGTGAACTGAAGCCTCTCAGATTGTGAAGGAAGAGTGAGAGAACAAGGATTACACAGTCTTAGCAAACGAATGCAGAAAGGGGCAGGTTGCAGATCAGAAATGGGCTACTAATTAAGCTAAACCATCTGAATTACAGACGTGAAGATTCACACGTATAGAGAAATGAAAACAGTAACGAGGGTCAGTGAACAACCAACCCTCCTGGATTTAAAAGTGCAGCCTGCCAGACTCCTCAGCAAAAATCATACAAGATGGCAACACCCAGACTGAACTACCACCTGCAGGAGATGTCATCTGGGGTCCTGGGTCCTATGTCACAGGCCTAATTCATCACATGAGCATGGTATTTTCCTGATTTTCCCTTAATTACATCTTGGTAAATTTATTAAAACCCCCCTCATTTACTACATTAAATTCCACTGCAGCTTTTGTGGTTAAATATCGGGATATTTATAGACCAATAACACTCCCCAGCTCAGTTAGGTCTTTGGCAAACTACATGCTTTTAGACCTTAAAATTCTTCATTAGAGAGTCATTTGTCAACTTCAGATCACTTTTGTTGCTTTCTCTGGTTTTACAAATCACGCACATCCCTGGAATTAGCAATAATGAAGCATTTAATCCAACCACAACAAAACATTCTGGGAGTCCCCAGCTCAGACTGTTCTGAAGGAATCCATGAACACTGTGTTTCAGGCTGTCTTCAAGAATACAAAAATAGCAGTTTTTTCTAGAATATTCAAAAAAGCCAAAGTTATTTCTTCAATTCTTGACATTCTTTACAAGTGTGTAATTCTCTTTTTTTGGACTGGTACTCATATTTATACTGATTTTTACCAAGTTCAACAACAAAGTTAGAGGCGATTTAATACCATGTAGCTTGGCACAGTTACAGAAAAAAAATTACACAAAATTAAGGCTTTTCACCTTTTTTTGAAAGTTAATCAAATTTTCAAAAATTTCAAAATTTCATAGCTACCGTAATGGAGGACAAAAGATCCCCTGGTTCCTATGACTTGTATTTGGAATGACAACATGGGATGGGAATAGGCTGGTGCTAAGCACAAAAAGGTTGTCCTCAGGTGATTTGAAAGCTGAGAGGTAATAGGGTAATTCTTTGTTAAGGCATCAAACATAATGGAGGTCTGAGGTAAGTTCGTTCATTTGAAGGACAGACTTCTAGTTACAAAGAGCAACATGGAAGAAAGCACTTAAGGTGCTTGTTTAAGGACACTTGTAACATTTAACACAAAGTAGATGACAAGAGCTGCTATCGAGAGCCAAGAGAAGTGAGAAGCTGATAATTCAATACCAGGTAAGAGCTGACAAGCAGAGCAAGGATTGCTGTGAAAGATTTATGAAGTGTAGGGGCTAATTTAACATCACCAAAGAAGGGGAACCAACAGAGGGATGGACAACAGGAGCAGTGTAGTTCCAGTGATGGAACATAGGAGTTGCAGTCACATTTGGGATTGATATGAGCAATCAAAGTCTGCATTTAAGATGCTCAGGTAAAAGAATACTCTAAGAACTGTGTGTTAGGATGAGCACTGTACAGACACCAACACCACTGTGCAGATGGAAAGGAAAAGGCTCAATACCAACACTTCCACAAAGTACCTTACTGACAAAGGTTCATAATGTCTTTGGGGAAAGAAGAGAGAGAAAACAAAGATAATTAAAACCCTGGTTTAATATGACAGGCACTTAAACATGAACAGATGCCCAAAGACAGTTTGAGATTTTAGTTTGGACAGATGAAGACAGACTTGGAGAGAATCCATTTGTCATCAGCAAAGTTATAGTAAACACCTTGACAGAAAAGACTGGGATATTCAGGATATTAGGATATTAGAAGAGATTTGAAATTTGTTTAAACGATCTCCAGTCAAACCTCATTATTCCAATATTCCTGTGTTTTCTCAAATCATTACATGTCAACATGCAGGTTTTTATGTTGCAAAAATATTCATATAATGTTTTATGTATGTATAGTGCTCTACAAAGTAATAGATCATCACACTGTGTACTTCGCTTTCACCCATCGACTGCAACTACCTCATTGCCTTTGAAGAGGATAAGCAAGTTTAGAGGTGCTTAAGAATACCTGCCATGTTCTTTTTCCTCACCTGTAATCCTTTGTACGCTAGTGCTCTTCTATAAAAAGCTTTAATATTAGAATCTTCTATCTGAAGAACATGATCACAATCCTGCTTAGCCTCTTCATATTTATACAGTTTCAAGTAACAGAGAGCTCTAACACAGAAAAACAGAATACACTGCAATATAAGTAAATTCTACAGTGCTGTAGTGCTAACAGTATCTGACTCGTAAATATTAATTACAATACTTCACACAATTCAGTCTCAATGTGGTATTTTTTTAAAGTACATCAGAATCATTAAGTATTAAGAACGTCACTGAATGGATTTAGAGAGGGCCAATTCCTGCAGTAAAAGCCAAAATTCAAGTATGATTAATGCTCAAAGTTAGGCAGAGATGCAAGTATTTTAAAAGCAGAGGCTATCTTAGGATAATATGACAGAACAGTAGTTAATGTAATATGATAGATAAAATATAATAAATAATAATAAAATTGTAGTATCACAGTAATATGGATTTTATACAGCCATTCTGGGTAAAAAAGTGCTCTAGACTAAATAAACAATACTGCTTTCTGCACCTAATTATTACTTGGAAGTCTCCTATTCAAGTACTGATCTAATCAAATCCTTCTTAGTTCGTGAAAGCTGATAAGATTACAGCATAAAGAATTATACTACAGAATTAGGTCAACCCTTAAAATAATGCTGATGTATGACTGTGTTCCTACTTTTATTTTCTCAGAATCTATATTTTCTCTGAATTATTACTCTTCATATGTGAGGTACTATTGCATGTTAAGTTTTTAATTCAAATCATGCCAGTATTCTCAAAAAACGCTGCACTATGCTATGCTAATTGTAACTTTTACTATTGCTTACTCTATTTAGATAAAAGACTTTAAGACATATATTACTGACATTAATACTTGCTCCCCTTGGAAAATAATGTGGTTTAAAAAAAAAAGTGTTGTTATTACAAATACTTATTAAGTAGAGAAAAAAAAAAAATCCCTTTTTCACAAGAGTGACTGAAGGGATGTAAAATCTCGAAATGCAGTGAGAAAATACATCCCACAAAGCAGCGTTAGATTTTGGATCTTTACCTGTTAGTGTAGACTGTACATTCCTCAGCATCTAACTTCATGCATTCACTGTATTTATTTATAGCTTCGTCATATTCCCCCATTTTTACGAGATCATTCCCTTCCTTTTTCAATCTCTTGAACTTCTCCATAGCTTCCTCACCTACATCACAGAGGGATCACAGTGTTACATAAGAAGGTCAGTTCATTAAGGGTAGCTGAATAATCTATGCGGACTAAGAATAAACGCCTGGCAACTGGAGTGTCATTATCAGTCTCCACATCGCCATTTCTGTTCCCTATCTCCCTGATGCTCTAAGAAAGGGATAAACTACCATATGTACATTTGGCTCAACACCTACTTCCCCATGCACCAGGGTGAAAATAATGGGAATGCAACAGTGCTCTAAGCATTAGAGCAACAATGCTCTAAGCTCTCACCTCCTTCTACCTACCCCTTCTGTGTGGTAGAGAGGGCCTACCTATCTCCACTGAGATATTAGTTTTACTTAGAATGGTGGAGATTTAATCATCAGGATTAAAGGGCTTCTAGATCTCTACCATCATACCCAGGTGGCCATAATTTGATCTGATATTCCTCCTGCAAGTAACTATCACAATTACTACGCTGATAATGACAAACAAATCATTGCATTAGTCGGAGCTAGGGACACATCAGTTATATTGTGTTAATAACTATTTATAAAGGATGCTTTGAGGAACTTGGAAACACCTAATTACACTTTTTTTTATCAATACTGTGTTATTCCATAATTGCCCTTCATTCTTAACTCCACATCATCTGTTTCATATGCTTTTGGGTTAGACTGCAATTTTTAGCTGTGTTTGTAGTGAAAAACAGATCCTGACTGCACTTCATGTCTCTGTTGAGAGCAAACAGTAAGTACCAACACAGTTCCAAGTAAATTATAATCTACTTTTTGCACCTTACTAAATAGCATAAGCCCCTCGCCAAGCTTCAGGTTTTCAACACTGTATATAACCTGTCAATTTTAACCAATTATTAAACTCACCGAGTTCTTTTATAAAAACATGGCAATCTCCCATGCCAGAAAACTTGAATTTGGGGAAAAATTCAGAAACTACATGAAACACACAACTAAATTATAACTCAAGTTGCGGAACACACAAAACAAGACACAATTGTTGCAAAAAAGTGTCAGCCAACAGTAAGGTTTAACTGCTGGCTGAACATTGTTGTTGGCAGGCTTTCAGCACCAGCTACCACTGTAGAGTCTCACGTGCAGCAGAGGCCTGAGAAGGCAACCAGAACCTTTAGAGTCAGCTGTCCTTCAGCGAAGAAAAGATTTACACAGTCTTCATTTAGTATTTCTAAAATCAAAGCCTGCTCTATTTGAAACAGATTGAGACAAGCACTTAAGAGACATTCAGTATTGCAACAATGCATTATGGACAGATAACCCCATCACTGCTACACATCTGGCCAACAACCCAGCTAGGCATTGCACCAACCTCTGTGTTCATTGAGGGGAGAGTATCTTCAGCTCTACTTTTGTTTATATTGAAATAAACTCAAAGAGGAACCAGTTAATACTTGAGTAAAAATATCGTAGAGTTAAGGTCTTTGAAAAAAGAATGTTTAATGTCAATAAAATATGAACCAGAAAGGTTCCTTCATCTGATTTATTGAAGAAGAAAAATGGAAACTGCACTGAAGAGAAAAAATATCTGGAAGGAAGTTAGTTCCCCTGGAGTTTAGCACTCAGTGATTATGTATAGACAAGTACAGAACTAACATCTTTGAAAGATGACTCCTAAATGTCTTCTGTCAAAGTTGGATGTTTGTTTGAATGGTGTTTTTTGGGGGAAAACTGTTTTATAACTATACTATGAAGTCAGGTATATAACTATACCTGATGCTCATTTTATGACTCAATATACTGCTGATGAGTATTTCTGCTGATTTTATATAATTTCAGAAATTACATGCTGCAAACTACATCATGTAGTTTAAAAAAAATTATCATACCTGTGCCCCATAAAGCACATTAAACTCAGTCATGCAAATGACAGTCATCTACTTTGGCTTTTCACAAAGGTCTCTGAAAAGTATTTTCTAAAGCAGTTTCTTTGACATTACTAAAACATATTCCATCTTTCAATTAAAATTACTTTCTTTTTTTTGGTATATATATTTGCATTAGCTATACATACAATTCATTTCCAATTGTTCTCTGTTGACGTCTATAGTACTTCCTGGCTTATTCTCTGAAGTGAAGTTTCCTCCATCCCACCTGTGTAGCTGAGCAGCAACTGGGACAACTGGAATTGGTGGCAGTTTCTCCCTCCAACTGGGACCATCCTGATCTATTAAAGTCTTCGTTATTCTGAAAGAGAACAGCCCCACCAACACGACTTTTCATATATTAAACTCACACTTCAATAACTAACACCCAAATTAAATCATGCAATGTTCTAATTTTTAAAAAAACAACTGAACAATTATTCTTCAGACTAGTTTAAAAAAATATTTCCACAGTAGTCAATGGTATTGCACTCATTTAAGGTTTAGAGTTTTTTCCACTTTTTAGAGTATTTACACTGGCATTTAGAAGACAAGCTGACTTCAGCATGATCTGTTAATATTTAAGCCAATGACTGATTCTGCAACTAAGCTCTAAATGCTTCCTACCACATCTGGTAAAGAAATACGAAAAAAACGGATGTATTTATTTTGTTTCTTCTTCTCAGCTGTTCATAGGTGGTATTTATTACAATATCCTGAGACAAAGTATGGTACCTAACTTTGCAAATGTCAAATGAAACCTGTTACACCACAATTGTCTAAATAACCAAGGCAGGTCACAATGTAGGCTGCATGAAGTTGCATTCTAGAGCTTTGTAGTCAGAAATTCATTAATCACTCCTTATCCCCATTTAAAAATATTTTCATTGTATATAAAAACTGTTCAGTCTTTCTTAAACCTACACATATATATAGGTCAACTATTTCAGTCCATAAGAGGCTCAATCCAAATTCCATTCAAGTGGGAGTTTCCCATTGCCGTGCTACATTTTGGAGACCTCAGTTAACACAGTAAGTGAAGCCACCTGAGACTTCATGGTTCCACTAGAAATTCTGTAATTTTTTAAAAAAAAACCCCCAACTAATATTAATCAATTACGAGAATAATAGTGAGATCAACATCATCTAATCTCAACAAAAGCTTAAGAGTCAAGTTCAACTGGTCACATTGGTACTATGGCAAATAAACCTAAATTATTTTATATCAGGTGCATCTCCATCTAACACAGGTGTAAAAAACATACTAACTGAATACAGCTATCTCATGCAATTTCCTCACTGATATTAAAGGAGCTGAGACAACTGGATTTAACGTTCCATTTAGTAAGAGGAAATGCAGAAATACATTCCTACACGTTACAGTTTCCATATTTCTAACAGTGAAAAGCAAATAATAAAATACTCATTCAAGAGGAAATTAAAAAACACAAAGTAGGAAATCCACTGATGTTCACAAAGGTAGGAAAATGCCACTACTTAAACGCATGCTTGAAATGCAATTTCCAGTTACTTGGCACACACCATTAAAAGAAACAGTTCTTCCAATTTATCTAAAAAAATCACGTCAGGAACCAATAAAAGACACAATTCAATATCATCTAATAAACAAGATAAACAAATAACTGTTTATACTTGTTTGTACTTACACTCAAATGATTTCCTTTTAATTGCAAAACGATCAGGTACAGGCTTGATACTAAAAATTCTACATGTTTTTTATGTAAGTATTAAAAATACGCATTTGATTCTAAGATTTTTGGGAAGGCTGCTTAGATATGTAACCACAGACAGACAAGCCTTAACATGGTTTAACAAATCCACCCTCAGACATAAGTAGGATGATGAGTTTTTCCTATCAGCTTCCTACAGCATCACCATCCAACTTCCCAGAGGAACTTAAAAACCAAGAAATCCTCTAGTATAAGCAGGTTGTTAAGACCAGATATTCCTTATATTAAAAAAAAAAAATTCAATTACATTTTAGGGTTGTCCCTTTAAGTTAAAAGGCAGCAGAGTGACTGTAATGTTTTATTAAAATTCCTTTTTATAAAGGTCTCTTACTTTGGAAATTAAAATGAATACTTTGGTAAACAGTTTCAGTTGAATTCATAAATGATGGAATATTAAAGAAAAATTAGAGCAAAAGTTCAATTACGCAGGAGGTCTATGCTTTAGAAACTAACAATTTGCAAGCAAAAATGAATTACCAGCAGAAGAGAAGAAGGAAGAAGCAGCTGAAATAAGGTGATGGGTTGCCAGGGAGGAAAGAGTAATGAGCAGTGAAGCTAAAAACATAAGGAAGGCCTACAGAGGAGAAAAGGAAGAGTGTTAAGGGGAAAAAGGGAGATAAGCTTATTAGTAAGCAAGTTTCAAGTCAAGAAGAAATATTAAAAGAATATCTACAGATAAAATAAGCCAACAAGATTTTTAAGAAGTGTAATAATTACATAAATACCAGGAAAAGCAGTTATCTCACCAATCCAAGTGCTTATTGTCACCACAGATACAGGAGATTAGTAACTATTTGTTGTGTTATCAAAAAATAGGAATAGTAAGGGCAGATGATAAAGTGTCATGATCTTCTCTGGCCAAATAAGCAGAATTTAAGGGAAGATATTATAGACTTTTTAATGTAGTAATAGTGCATGTGTTCATGGCCTTGCCTTAAAGAGAAAAAAAGAAAGGTACTAGATTCCATCGTTAAAAGTTGCATGCTTGTGTATGCCTGCTCAATGATTAATGGCTGTTCTGCTTTCACATATACTTTTTTTTTTGTCCATTAAAAGAAAAAAGGAAAGAGGGAATAGAAAATCCTATAATTCATACACTTAAGTTCTTACTCTATGTTAATGAGAACACAATGACAATAGTGTGTATACCCTGATTTTATACTATTAAAATATAATTTTAGAAATTCAGACTTCTCTTGGCAGCAAGAATTAATGCTGGAAGTATTAATACTTAAGTCAAAGATAATATTCAATTATGTTTTTTACACCTCTAAGCTTTATAGCCAACCACGATATCAAGGTAATTCAGAGTTTTCACAACTGCAGCATACTGAAGGATTCATGCTTAACATAAATCCTCAATTGCCATAGAAAGATTGTTAATATGAAAAGGAAACAGAAATGTCAGAGAAAAAGTCTGGACCTTAGAGTATCATTTTATATGGTACAAAATACAAGTTAGGGAAGACAACAAGTGGAAGCACTAGTTAAACCCCCCCCAACTTTAAAATATTACATTTTAAAAAACAGAAAGTTACCTATTGCTGGCAGAGGAAAACTGTGAAATTATGGGAAAACAACTAAATGAAGCAGCCAGTCCTTTAATATACTAGTTGTGATGACAACTATGAGGGATACAGAACAGAGGGAGCATGTAAAACAAACAAATTTAAAGTCTACTTTTCTATTTTGAGTGATACTAGAAAATTTGTAAGTGGAGTTACCTATTAGCACTATCATTTGCTGCTTGGATGCTGCTGTCTATTTGTAGGACTGTTTTATAATCAATGTATGCCTGTCGATACCGCTCCATTGACTCATTTGCCATTGCTCGTCGTAGAAGAGGCTTAAGGGAAAATGGCTGAAGCTCCAGAGCTCTGGAGAAAACAAAAGAGAAATGCAGGATTGAAATAGAGTAACTGAAATAATAATAATATTTATAATATACACAACTATACATAACTTTGTGATTTCAGATGGGCTTTCCAGTAACATAAGTAAAGAGAACAGGACTAAGCGGTTCACCCTAAATTCATTAATACCCTAAATTACAGTTTTGAAATGGTTAGTGCTTTTACTACAGCTTACTCTACTCTATCTGGAAAACTGTGTTCATCACCAAGATATGATTAATGTAATGGCAGCTGATTAAGAGCAAAAGCTATTTTTCTTAAGACACGCCTAGATCTACGAGGATTTCAAGTATATGGTGCTTTCACTTACGTAACTTTCAATTCTTCCTTACAGGAAAATAAGTGCATAAAAAATATAGTCAGTAAGACTGTCCTTGGCTTTTAGGTTTTTGCCTGTCTTGTGTCCATTTACTCTTCTGATTTTCTGCCTGGTGAACACAGAGTTCAACACTGTGCCATCAGAAGTCTGTCCAAACACCACGTGCTTTTCCAGCAACATGAAGAAGCAGTCCACAAAGGCTTTATTTCTTAGACTACTTTTTTTTCAGTCAATGATTCTTGCTGAAGAGAAAGAAGGATCAGCTTTGAAATACTGCAATTAAGATGAATCTAGACAATTAGATTTCATGGAGTCATAAAGTAATTCAGGCTGAGATGTCCCTGGTCCAACCCAGGTGTGGTCAACTCCAAGATCAGACAAGGTTGCTCAGGGCTTGATACAGCTTGGCCTTGAAAACCTCCAGGGAACCTCTGCACAACATCTCTGGGCAATCTGTTGCAATGTCCCACACCATTTATAGGGAGGTTTCTCCTAATACATAGTCCCAAACCTTGCGTGGTTCTATTTTTGTCTGTTGCCTTTTGTCCTCCCACAACACTGACAGAAAGAGCCAGAATCCACCTGTGGATAATCTCCTCACAGGTACTGGCAGGCTGCTCCTAGAACCCCTGGAAGCCATTCTCCTCTAAGCTGAACAAACCAAGCCTCTCCTCTCCAGGGAAATTCTCCAGAGTCCACAACCTCCTCTGTGACACTTCACTGAACTCACTCCAGGTCATCGCTGTCTTTCTTGTACTGAGGAAGCTGAAAACCAGCAGTTATCATAGTGTTGTCTAACAAGTGCTGACTACAAGGGGATAATCACCTCCCTCAATCCACTGGCTGTTGCTCCTGTTTATAAGCGCAAGGAGGCTGTTGGCCTTCTCTGCTGTAAATTAGCTTTGCACCATTACTCCTCCTCAAGCTAGAGAAACTACGATTTCTAGAAAAAACATTTCCAATTTCACATCATAAATACTTCAAATGTTCCATTTCTCTTATGCTGCCACAACATCACAGCCCCTACAAAAAGTCTGCAAAAATGCCTGACATTCTGTAACTCAGAAGAATATTAACACAATTTCAAGTTCCTAACATCAAGAATGAAGGAAAAAACAAACTACAAATAAATTCAGGAGAAGACAACATTGCTTGAAGAATAGTGGGAATCGAAAACTACATTTTCAGGGTAGAGTGCAAAGATGATACAGCCAGAGACCAAACCACACAACAGTACTGAAAAAATTACATCAGTGCATGTGAGCCTTATTTCACTCTCTGTAACAAGAATCAAAGGCACATCAAACCACAGTCTTGAGCCAAGAGATGCAACACAGGGTGTTTTATACAATTCTAAGCCCCGAAAGCTAAAACTTAATAAAAGATAAATTTTAAATACTTATTTTCATTTCAGCAAGTATCAGGACTACACAGTTTTTTACTTTGAAATAAAGTAACCTATTTGTAGATCTTTCTTTATGTTGGGTTGCCTAGAGAAGATTTGTTTGACATTGTCTTATTTACACGTTTGTAGATTTGCATTCCTGCTTCCCAGTAATTTCTACCACTAAGCATCATGGGTCCTTGTGTATTCAGAAAATATGCACGACAGCAAGGACACTATCATTAAGTAGTAAGAAAATGAGCTCCCAACTGGTAAGAATACAAAACCCAAAACCATTGTATTACTGATTTCAGCTGAAGTCTTACACACTTCAAACCTCCTGGAGAGAAAAATGTGATGGTTCTTGTTTTATTGACCAGCTGACTGTAGTCCTGCATGTTTTAACAAAATATTACTAACAAGTCTTTTTTTTTTCAGAAAACTGTTTTGTCAGGTAGAATATCTACAGTAAGTTAAATATTTTGTTACTATGAAGGTACGTGCTTATTTTATTTCTAATTTTGGAAGCTTGTAGCAGCTGGGTTGTGCTGTACAAAAACTCAACTGATAATAATTAATATGATTTCGAGTTGTTTTAGGATATTTTTTGCATCTTAAGCCTCAGCATTACTAACTCAATCTATGAAAATGTTTAAAAAATATATATATCAGAAATACAGTAATAATTAGTGGAAGGCAATGTTTGGAAGTTATTGAAGGTGTGTGATCTTTTCTAACTCCTGTATCGTTAAGAGCCAGAATAAGCAGAAAGGACTTCAGCTCAATTCCTGAACAGCTGAAATTACTGTTTATAACTATGCAAAGTGCATATTAAAAAAACCCAAATCAAACCAACAAACCAAACCCAGAGAACATACACATATACACCATATACATTCTTGAAAGCAATTTCCAACTCTGCGACAGGCATCTGGCTTAACAAAGCTTTTACATACAAGTTATTGCAGAACACCATTGTAAACCTGCTTTTACATTAAAAATTTTAATCCTGCTATGCATCTCTGTGTACACAAGAAGCTTAAAAACTGCCCTTATACAGTAAGACAGTAAGTTAAAAGTTACTCCTTCCCTAGGCTGCATGTGATTGTTTACATAACTGACAAAGGTATCTGTCATTTAGACAGGGAATGAGACAATATCAATATTGTTCTGAGTCAAACTGTAGTAGTAATATATCAGTTAAATGTTTAATCATCAGGAATATTGCTCTACATGGGAGGTTTCAATTTACCTGTTACAATCCTGAATGCAGCCACTGCAGTTCCCTTCTTTGAGGTAACATGCCGCTCTGTTTGAGTACAAGATACTTAAATCATCTGGACTTTGTTCTCCTAAAAGAAATTACAATGAAAATCAAAGACCATTACTAAAATGACACTGAAGAATAAAAGACTTGCATGCTCCAAGTTGCACTGCAGTGATGCAGTTTGCTGACACTGCAAAGCCGTAAGGAGCTTTTCTTTATCATGTCACCTAGAACACATAATTATTCAAACATAAATAAAAGCCAACAGCTCTGTCTCAAGGAAATTAAAACATTACTTTTACTATATTTTCTGTCACATGAATTGCTGTCTACTGAAATGAGAATTTACTGCACAAAAATCAGCAGTAAAGTTAGTTCATCTGTAGTTCCTTAAAATCATCTAAACAGTCCTAGATTTAAGTATAAGATATTACACTCACCTAGACCAATGACATATTCAATGGCTTCCGAGTATTTGAGCACAGCTTCTCCAAACTGTCCGCTCTTAAATAACTCGTTTCCTTCACTTTTTAGTTTTGCTGCAGTGGGAGGAAGCGAAGTAGAACTGGCACCACCCGCCGACTGAGACCCTGCGCTGTGCCATCTGGAGCTCCCAGATTCAGAGTTTTCACTCTTCTGATCTCCGTGTAAATAGCCATTAACTTCACCTTCATGGTCTGACAAATGCTTTCCTGTTTCTTTCTCTGATGTGCCTTTTTTTAATCCGCTCTCAGCGGGCTCCTTCTGCTTCTTCTTCTCTCTGTCCTCCGCCTTCCCGCCGCCTCCTCTGCCGCGGAACTTTCTGTGCGCGTTGCCCATGGCGGGCTCCCCGGCCGCTGCCTCCGCTGCCGCTGGCACGCCGGTTCCTGCAAGGAAGTTAATGCGCGGGGCTGGAGCCCGCATCATCGGAACGAGCGATCGGCCTGCCAACGCGGGGGGGCTGCCAAAGGCCACGGGGCCAAATCCTGCAGGCATCCCACTGCTACCAGGATTTATCTGCTTCAGAAAACACTTCCGAGGACACAGGAAAATTCTTACTTACAAGTAACTTCCAACTGCTGCAGAGAAGGTGTTCCTATGAAATCTCATTTCTCCTCGCTGGGCACGTGGGAACCCCCGTCCCGTAGCGTCAGAATGGTAGAGTTCACCTTGAAATTAACTCTTTACATACTGGCTACTACAACACGGATACTTTGATTCTCCATGACCAAATCAAAATGCTTGCATGCTAAAATTAGATCACACAGCTAACAAACCAGTAACATTGCACACTTCAAAACTCTCCTCAAATACAACACAGAATAGGGGGGATAAAAACGTCTAAATCCTACTCGAGGAGTTTTCATTTAGACATAATGTCAAAATCCCTTCTATATGTACTTCTGATCATTCGACTTTCACTGTTATTTATTACCAATTTAATTAGGAAAAATTATAGAATAAGGGTATCAGATAATAACATCTCCATTTTCCTTATTCACCCGAATCCCTACCACATTACTACCGCAGCATTCAAAATAGAGATTTCTGCAGAGAGCCTGACTCTTGATATTAGTACTCACAGAAAGGCAACTCCGTGTTGTGGTACTATTAAGATGATGGGTTTTCACCTTCCCTTAACTTGAAATATTTATCTGTCCAACAGAATTTTTTCATGCCTTCGTATATCGGAACGATATTTCCAGATGTCTCCAACGAAACATCTGAAGTTCACTCAACATGGGTGAACTCCAGGTTGTTCCAAACCAATTTATTTTTTTTAATGCGCAAAATGTTACTGAAATCAAACAGAACAGGATGGGAAAGGATAAAATTTTAAAAACCAGTAAATTCTCTAGTGTCTAACAGAAAAAAGCACCAACTGCCTCTTCCCTAGCTGTGGTATCTGTTTCGAAAATACCATGTTTAATACTCCCCAGTGGGCACAATAAGACAATAAATCTACCCACACAGACATTTTTATAAAACTTAATTATCTACACATAAATTCAACAAAACAGAAAAAAATTAAATGTCACAGACAAACAGGTGATAGGACAAGTTTTTAGAAAACACAGCGAAACACTCTCAAAGAGCATCCCAACTGCTAGAAACAAAGGAAAAGCAAGGGAAGCAGATAAAACATGATGTGAATGTCATTAATGTGACCATCACTTTCTGGGAACAAGAGAAAATTTCCTGAAGATGAGGCGCACAGAAACAGTCCTGGATTAAACTGGAAACATAGCATTTGGAGTCCCCCAGAAAATAGGGATACTCACGGTTACCTTATTTAGTTGGTGGGTAATACTAATTGCCTAAATATTTTTGGACTGAGTAAACAATGCGCACAAAATTGTACAGATATATTTCTCAAATGTAGTCATCACTGTCTTTCAGTTTTAGTGTTTATAACATAAACAGAGTTCCTGTATTGGTCTCTACAGAGAGACCTCAAAAGCAGCATTCTGGGCTAAAAATAAAAAAAATAGCATTTATGTTCTTTTTAAAAAAAAAAAGTCTAGATGCATTATAAATTTCAAAGAAAATTAAAAAAAGATATTGAGAAGTATGGGCAGAATTTTGACCAGAACGACAACAAATAAAATCTAGAAAGAATTTTAATTTATGTTACAACTAAAATAAAAAAATGGAAACACCATCATAAAAATAAAAAAAAAAACCCTACTGAATACTCCAAAAGGATTACTTGCAGTTTGGGGTTTGTTTAATGGATGCCATTGTCTTTCATTTAAAATTAATTTCCAGCTACACAAAGTATTTATCCTCCAGAAGCACAGGAATAACAGTGGCCGAATGACAAACAACGTATCTAAGCTCAGTTCACAGTGAATTCACCTATTATGAAGCTCCTAAACATTTTCAGCTCTTTCATCCTCTCTGGACTAGCTACGTATGAAGGCAACTGGAATGTTCCAAATCTCTACAGATTAACTTTTAAAATTTTAAAATACTTTTTTTTCATTTGCCACACACTGTCAGCAAGTATCTCTTTTGTACTATGTGTTCTTGGTTTAGATCACTGAGATTGTAGCTGGATTGTTCTGAACCAGAAAACAAAACAGACTTCTCAAATAACTCTGATCTCTGCTTAGGAGCAGTCTCTGTTTATAAAAATGAAAAATGACTGACACTGTAACTGATGGTTTTTCTTAACTTCAGGATATGCACTGCAATGCAATTCTGGACTGCATTTTCAATATTGTTTGTTTTAACATGTACAAAATTTTCAGATTGCAAGCTTGCAATAGAGCCTAAAAGCAAGAGGTTGGGCCCCACTGTGTTACACACTGTACGAATTAATTATAAATAAGGGTTCCTTCTTCAGAGATTACAATTCTTAAAAAAAAAAAACCAAAAAACAAAAATAGCAAATGAACAAACACACTGGAAAGAGAATCATGGGATACAGAAAAATTATTCTATCAGATAACAAAGTGGTCAAATGTCTTCATACAAGACCTCATCAATAAGGCTTTTAGCCATAAGGAGAACAGACTGGAGGCAACTACTCAAGATGACAACAGCAAAGAAACTTCTATGACAGTAACATTCTAGTCAGAGATTAATACAAATTAAGAGGTGGATAGCTGTGAATTCATATATGGCATAAAGGCCAGGAGATTAGGGATACAGAGCAACCAGTAAGCATTAACCAACATTATTGGACAGTTAATCTCAATTACCTCAGAGCCTCAGTGGTAGAGCAGAGCAGAAAGCAATACCAGGAATGGCAAAAATACTACAGCAAACACAACTGATCACTGGAGTAGTTAATTGTCTCCTGCCAAACACACTTTGCTTCTCAACAAATCAAAAACTTCAAAATGCAAATCTAAGACCTTACTCACTGTTCTCTATGAAAAGCCAGAAAACATTGACACATTAGCTCTTCAGAGCTAAAGAAAACAAAAAATACTTTGATTTTTTCCCCCCAATCTCTAAACTGTAAGCTTAGTAAGAATGCATTAGGCTTACCAACTAAAATGTGAAATAAATGTGATTACATGACAGGACTACATGGACTACTTGGACTGCCAGTGACTACATGACTAGATGTATAGAGAAGACATACAAGATGTTTAGTCTACCTATTGCTGTTAGGTTCACAGAACATTTTTATTCATTAACTGAACTAAATTCATATTTGTTTCCAGCTGCACAAGAAAACACAGAGTAATCTATGAAGATGCTTGCCACTTAAATCTCAGAAACAGTCAAGTATTTCACATGAACACATATGCCATTGATGTCAGCTGACAATCCTCCCTATGTTTAAAAGCCTAACCTTTCATCAAGAGAATGGGAGTCTTCCTAGGGAGCTAGAAGGCACATAGTCATCTGAATGCTCCCAATGGAAAGCAACCCCAAATTAACTGATATTTAAAGCTAGGGACACAATCCATCCTTTCTTCCAGCATTACAGCTGAGGAGACTTAGTGGACACCAACTGATTTTGAAAAATGTATTTTCCTTATACTTATGTCCAAATAATGCATCATTATACCACACACGTACAGTCTAACACTCCTGATTAAGTTGGAAAACCCACAGACTGATTTAATTTCAAGATCAAGAACTACACAGGCACAGAAAACATAAAAGTCACTGCTGCCTCATTACCCTTTCATTCAAAATCAAAAAAGGATTGATAATTTTCAAAACAAACAAAAATTACACACCACTTGATCATTTTTACATCCTTTGATCCAATCAAGGGAAGAAAAATACAGAATCAAAATGTGATGGTGGGAACACAGGAGAGCTGTGCAAGAGAAAGATCTAAGAAAAACAAAATGTTCTTTAGCACCAAAAAAATATTTGTTACTGGGTCCACATCAAAGGACAGGTGGAAAACTACACAGGGAAGTAGGTAATTTATAGCAACATGTTCCCTCTCTCTCTGTTATACCCATTAAAGAAAGAATTCCCAAGATGTGTAATAGAACTGGATTCTAGATTCACACTTGGATGTACTTTAAGTAGTGAGTGTAATTCACATCTTCAAACAGGTAAAATTCTTTGCAAGCAAATATGGATGAATAAACACTGCAACATTAAAGGCTCAGGTTAAAATAAAATAGTAAATGATATGACATTACTTTTATCTCCGCCACTTCTTTCACATTCTTCTCTGTTTTCCCCTCTTTCTTCATCACATTCTGAATCCTCAATCTCTTGAATAAGTATTCTTTTTCCTTTGCCTTGAGTCTCAGATACAGGCTTTAAACTTTTCAGTTTCTCTTCAATCTCCAGTAGATTTTTCTGCAATAGAGAAAAAAAACAGAAATAGAAGAAGCCTTTCTTATTTTGTATATAAATTATTATTTATATACAGCAAATACATTCTCTTAATCTATGTGAGATCCTGAAGTACTATCAAGATGTTACCAATATAAAAAGAGACTAAAAAAATGTGAATTTCCCAAGAGTTGGTATCAAAACCAAGATTAACACTCAATTTCTGTCTCTCTCAGAAGATATCACACAAATAAATAAGCATTTTTCTTGAATTAACTGCTTAAGCAAAAAAAAAAAAAAAAAGTTGAAAGAAAAACAATATTTACTATTCTGATATCTGGCATGGTCTACTAAGAAAACACATGCAGAAAACAGGCTCTCTACAAAATCTCCAAAACAGCCTAAAATCAAAATCAAAATTTATGCTATGGTGAATCTGATGTCTGATGGAGGAATGTAACTGATAAAAATAGAACCAAGAGACCACCATGTCTTAACAGTGTAGCAGGTCACTGTTGAATAATTAAAGGGTTTGCTCTTCTTTTAAGAGCTACAATTAGATGATCAAACAGCTTCTCATTCCATAATACTTTTTATTACTCAAAAGCCCCCAATTTTCACTGCACTTAGAATCATAGAATCGTCAAGGTTGGAAGAGACCTTTAAGATCATAAAGTCCAACCATCAACCTCCACTGTCACTGTAACCCTTAAACCCCTAAACCACTTTACACTTTCAGAGCAGAGTAAGAAACACTCAACACTACAAACTATTCTGAATCTAATTCAATGCTGTGCAAGGAAGTGCCACCTCAGTACTCCCTGTCTCAAGACAAAAATAATAACAGCATCAAGCAAAGACTTGAAGAAATTCAGTTACTGACAACCAATTTACTTTTCTGTTAGGGATTCTGGACATAAACATGCACTGTAAATGTTCCATACACTCATGTTTAGCTAAAGAGGGTTTTGAGGATCCTCCAAGCAAAGAGCAACTTGAAAAAAATGCCCTGGCAAGCACTAGTCATTTCTAGATGTGCCAGCCAAGGCATAATAGCTGGCACTAAGAAGGACAAAGTACAGATATCTGCTCTGAGCTACAAAAGCATTGCTCAGCAAAGTAACTAATAAATTTAGATCTCTGGAAGAGTGTACTCAAAATGAGTATTTATGTCTGGTATTTAAAGAATCTCAGCACAGCCTGTTTGATACAACTTTTCACAAAGACTGCTGTGGAGTTTTTCATCACAGACTCACAAGCTATTTAGCGATTCAGTCTTGTAAACAGAAAAAAAACCCCCAAATCTCTTTTAGAAACTCAAATCTGGAGACAGAGGTAATTCGTTGGTTGATGTGAAACTCAGGAACTATTCTGGAGAAGACTTTAGCTCCAAGAACACCCCACAAGTCATAAATGCTGTGTGTGAATTTGACAGAACAGACCTGTACCTCTCTCAGTAGTTCAAGCACTAGCAGTGATCAAATAACTCCATGGAAAGAAGCAGCGATCAGCAGCTGCTGGCAGCTTACACTATGCCACCAAGAACTGGACAGAATTCAGGTGATGAGACAATTCAACAGCATGCAAAAGTCATAAGCAAAAAAAGTGTGAGGGGAGCAGTATGATGGAGTCAGAAATACCAGAAAAAGAGCTGATCAGTACTGAAGATTCTCAGGACATGTAGAGTCCCAGTGCAAGGACTGTGTTCTAACCTGCAAAACACCCCCAAGACACCAATGAACAGACACAAACCAATCCTCTCCTAAACAGCCGAAGTAACAGCACAAGGATCACATTCTCACTTTGATTTTCAAAGAAAGTATCTGGCTTTCTTAGATCCAAAATTAGCTATGAAGGGTTCAGATTTATGAGAAGGTATAAAAGTTTTTTCATTCCAGCCTGGAGGTGAGAGATGAGGATCACACGGAAGTGAGGACAGAACCTAAGTCCTCTCCTTCTGTGCTGACTTTACCACTACAACAATAAGAGCTTGGCATCTCTGTTGAATTTTTCTTTTGATTATGTGTCAAACTTAAATGAACCTATCCAAATGGATCTTTTTGAGAGAAATTTCCAAATAATTTTATCAGCTAAGACACTAATACTGAAAGCGTGCTCAACAGCCAATTTTTAGGCACCTAAATTACATCAATAGAGAAGATTCTTTTCTCACAATTATGTTGTGAACAAAAGATCTGATCACATTCAAGTACCTAATCTCCACCATCTGTACCTAATTTCCACCATCTGTGGTCTTGGGAAGCTGATCAATGGCACAGCAGATTGAGTGTGTCCTGAAAACTCATATTCAAATTGCAAACAATCTCTTTCTAGCCATATTCAACTCACTGATCTCTACCTTAGCTACAGGGTTTTCTGGTTCAACACACAATACTTTATTCAGATCCTCTATGGCTGTTTGATAATTCTGCAGCTGGCTGTGTACAGTGGCACGGCGCAGCAGAGCTACAAAGGAACAAAGTGTATTAGTAATGTATTTAAAGCATAAAGCGGCTACAAGTACACTATTTTTTCTAGGCATATTAAGTATACAATATTTTTTTTAAATTTTGCATTCACTTCATAATGATTCTGTAATTTTTAATAATGCAATTTCACAGGACACCTTTTCAGATAGCAATCATAAATTCTGAAGCATCTTTTCGTATTATTAAAATTTTTTCCCTACACCCATGCAAATACAGGTTGCTACATTCAAGTCCTCACAAAGGATTAAAATCAGCAACTTTCATTGTTTTCATGATGCTTTTAAAGTAATTAATATTTCACTGTGGGCATTACGGAAGTGTTACACTGCATGAATGTGTAAGAGGGCTTGTAGTCATCTTACGACAAACAAGAGTTAACCCCATGCTACCATATAAGAATATTCATTACAGATCAACAGGATGAACTGCATAAAACTTCCCTAACTCCCCCAAAAACTGTTTAAATTACTTTTGGGAGCTACACTGTTTCCTTAATTATACTTGGACCTGATCTAAAGCTCAGTTAAGTAAACTAACATGAAAGGGTATATACCATCTTATTTACTAGAGAGAAAACAGTACCTAGAAGGGCAACTTTATGTTCTACTTTACCTTTTATGTTGCCAGGTTCCATATCTAGTACCTTCTCGCAATCCTGCAAAGCACTGTCCCAGTCCTGAAGTTTGATTTCTGCTTGAGCCTTGTTATTATATGCAGCTGCAGTTGGTATTACTGATATACTCCTAAAAAACCAGAGTATTATCCATTGTGGGCTAACAATTAAAAAACCTGAATGTAGAAACTCTTCACTACTAGAAGCTGAAAACAGTATTATAACAATATTAATACTGATATTATAACCACAATAGTGGTTAGAAACTCCCTCCTGTGAGACCAGAGGCAACCATCCACCACCTAGTTTACTGTCTTCAGAGGCCTGTTGCTTGCCAGGTCTTAGACCTGAGATGTTGCACAGAAGATGCAAAGGCTCATCTGTCACTTAAACTACTCCATCATGTAGGCTCCAACAAAACCGCCAAATGAAACCTTCGAGAGTTTCAAGAGTAACCACAGAGCTCTGGAGGTTATAGTGAAGAGCTTGGGGGGTGAGGGGCAACAATGGGCTTCTCCTTGATCTTGCTTGTAAAAGGGGAAGGCTCCGGCAGCACTGGGTGCTAAGATGCACATGACAAAGGGGTGCCTGAGAACATTTGCCAACACCCTTGCTAGCCCAGCAAGGACGACCCTAAATTGAGTTCACTGGGAAGAGTGGGCAGTAGCAAAGTGGTGGGGGAACAGCACACTGGAATACTCACACTTTCCTTATAAAAAAAAGCATGGCTGGAGGATGGACAAGATCAAGTGTTTGTACACAGATGCACAATGCACAGGGAACGTGGGGAACAAAAAAAGGATAAAAGAATAAAAGGTCAGTCTCAGTGGAATAAGAGAGATGGTGGGATAACCAGAGGTTCTGTAGCAACAACCTCTCCTTACATAAATAAAGCCAAAGTCTGAATGCAGTCAACTGAGCACTAAATAAGACAGGCACTTTTTAAAAGTCTTATTTTTATTAATCTTGTGTTCACACACATTTGTTTCTGGACTGTTACTAATTACAGTGTTATGATGAAGCTGCATACAGTGATTTTTTTTATTTCCTAAGAATGGATTATAGAAGCAATTGTACTTATTCACACTTGAGACAATCCTACCAATGAGACAATCCTACAAAAACGTTTAATTACAATTAATTTAGTTTCTCAACACACTGTTTATCCTTTTGTTTTTGTAAACATGCCCTTGAATTTCAACTGTTTTGAAAAATCTGAAGAAGTTTGTGACACCTCCAGATGGCATTTCATGACTAGCCATATCTCTTCCTGATAAATAAGAATTAGTATCATATGCAACAGTGCTTTAAGTATTTTTCTGTCAAATCTTTTTTGCCCTTTTGAAATGAAACTAATTGTCATTAGTTACTTCAATTACTTCGCTCTAAACATAATATTCACAAGCAACAGTCATTAAAATGTAAGAACACAAGAGTACTTACTCACCGAGTGTAGTATGTCAAAGCTTCCATATAATCGCCAACGGCAAAGGCTTCATTGCCCTTCTCTTTTTCACGAGTAGCAATAAAGATTTTCTCTCTCTTTGTCATTCCTAGCAAAAAATATTTCTACATAATAACAACTAACAACTTGCACAGGTGTCAAAACACCGTCACCTAAAATACTTTAAATGCCATAATCAGTGTATTTTTTTTTAAGAAGCACGTGGCTTATTAAAAGACAAATTTGTATTTCATTTTCGGTAGTAAACCCTAAATTCTTCTGATAGGCATACGATTCAGAGTGTAAGCTGAAAGTGGTTGGCTAACCTCTACCATTCATGTATAACACCAGATTTATGCTTTACTTCTACTTAGAGCTCTCAACCTAAACACAATATAAACATTCTAAATGATTATTAATATCAAGACTAGATTTTTTTTGAATATGGCTTCAAGCTCAGTTGATGATCTAACAACTTTCAGCATATCTAGGGGCTGAAAAATAAAGATACTAACTCTATGATATACTTCAATTTGTATTTACACTCTACTACACATTATTACAATTAAAGAAAAATTATGTTTCTAAGACATTACCAGTTGTGTCTATTGTATTTTTGATAATAGGTAGACTTGGCCTACTGAAGAATCTTGATTTTGAGTTACTTTCTTCACAGCTTTCATCAATTTTAGAACATTCCTTTTCAACATCGAACCTTAAATTAATAAAAATGACAAATTCAATAATGCTGCATAGCAAGACTCCTCAACTAATAGAAAGGCATACTGTATTTCCACTATAAACCAAAGAAAAGGAAAAAAGGGTTCAATTATGTGTGACTAGTTAGGGCAAAGATGTTTAGTCTTAACTCCCTCCCTTCTGGTGTAGTGTGCTTCTCCTGTTTATATATTACCTCCTCTCCTCCTCCTCAGAAAAATCTCTGCCTCACCTCCTCACCATCTCCCCCAAAAAGAAAACATTTAAGAATTAACATCCTCAGGCTCAATCCCAGATCCATCAAACATCGCTATTAACCTTTGCCAAAATAGCTAAGAAACAGCTTCAAAGCAATTAATACAGCAAACCTGAGAGACATTTCAAAATAGTCTCAGACACTTCCAAAGCTATTCTGAAGCAGCTTTTGAAAACAGTGTTTGGGAATTTATATAAAGAAATATTGCTGCCATAGTCCTATAAAACACATATGGTATTAACCAATTCCTACACTAACTAGAAACACTATGCTTAATGTTTTTTTTTGCATAGAGCTTAATGAAAAATAGCATTTGCTTTCCACAGTGATCTTGACAATAACAAATAATTTCTATCTGAAATAGAGATACCATTTTGAAAATTTATCCAATTCAAAACCTTTTCAGGTAAGACTAATTGTTCTCCATTTTGAATCTCATCTTTTGCTAGCTTATTTTTACCTTTTTATTATAAAGAAACCATATTTCAAGTAAGTGTTTTTAAAATAAGAAGTGAAACATTTTGTTCAGAAATTGCCTCGAGAATTACTTGGAAGTTTTGAAATTATCCACAAAATGTTTTGAAAACATGATATGCTTCAAATTGGGAAATTTCTTTCAAACAACTTCTGTTTCAGTATACCCATAATCCAAAATAAATACATTATAAGGGAAAATTCACAAACTGTACCATTATCAGCATGCTAAAGCACTTAAAGATATATAAAACTGCAAACAAAATCCAGAAATGATTACCTTGGAAATTTGGATTACAGAGGAAAGAGGGATGAAAGAATAAATTGTTGCAGAAGTTACTCTGATAACCTGTTTTCTTTGTCCACATTTCAGCAGGAAAGCCCCAGTACACACATGAAAATAACTTATATGCACAACTGTTTGTAAGAACATCTTACGCAGAACAGGGTTTTTGTAGGCATTTTGGGGTAGTGTTTCATTACCCAACCCCCCCAATATCTAGATTCAGCTCCCTATCTACAGCACTGGAAACTCATGCCTCCTCACTCTGATTCTACAGCATCATATTCCAGATTTCAAGAACTAGAGAAATGCTTCTACCATGCAACACAGAGAACTATGTGCTTTCCCCCACCATGTTCAACAATTTAGCTATCAATCTGTCACTTAACTTGGGATGGTAATGTGCCACCATTACATGATGCAGAGAGTGTCTTTATATCAGGGCTCCATCCACTCTCGAAATAGCTACTGTCTAAATCTCTATTATATGTAATTGCATCTGAGTAAACTGATGCACCTGCCTGAAGCTCATTCTTTGAGGTCAGTAGGGTTCAGTGCAGGAGTAAATATTCATCAGTTTTGTTTTTAATTTAGAATTGTGGGTTTAGGTATAGAGAAGATCAAATTTATAACCCACGTAATATAACCCTAGAACTGCTTTCAAAAAACTCAGTAATTGATTGTAACTCCTTGCTTTTATGTATCTCTATAGATTTATATCTTTGATGCTGAACAGAAAAGTTAAATCTGAAAAAAAACCCAAAAATCAGTCTCTATTTTTCTGATGACTTGCTGTATTTCACACAGCTGATCCAAAAGTATAAACTAACTTGTTCTCAGGTGTTAGCAACATAAAGTATCATTTGCATTTTAACAGAATATTTATTAAGAAAAAATGAAGTTTCATAGAATTGTTACAGTTCCCTGGAGTGCTGACCTTAATACGATATTTCTGGAAAATACAACAACTGTGTTCCCTCATTAAACAAATAAATAAGATTTACTAAAAACTTAAATAAAAAGGATTTAACATACTTTTCCCATTCACTGTAATCCCGTGGAATGTTTTTCTTGTTTCTTTGTTTGTTTTGCAGTGTTTTGTTCTGAAAGAGAACCAAACAGCCAGTAAGACAATTTTTTGCAGTGGAAATTGCAGAGCCTTTTTTTTTAGTTTTGTTTCTGCAACATGTATTCTGAGTAACCAATGTTATTTGTGACTAATCTCAGCATAGTCTTGAAAATGTAATTTGTGTTGCTTTAAAGAAAATCTTCATGCATTTCACATATCATTGTAATCTGAGGAGCTCCTCAGCTCTCTTTCTCTACATTGCCACAGAGGCACTGAATAAAACTTTTAGGCAGGAGACTGCTCTTTCCTAATTAGTACCTTGTGATGCCACCTTCCCAACCATCTTTTCAACACAGCAAGGGAGAACTCAGTTTTGGGACAACCCATCCTTGTGATGAGGTGTTTCACATGAAGATTGAATCAGTAACTTCATTTTAGGCATGCCTTTTCCAGGAGAATACAATGCATGCATTTTGATAGTCCCTGGAACCCTCACCAACAAATTTACACATCACTGACTCCAAAATAGTGTCTGGACTTCTTTTGACTATTTATGACTCCACTAAAGCTAATTCCTAAGATGATTTACATTCATTCTAGCTTTCAGACAAGCTCCTTCACTGGGGTCTGCCTTACCTAAAATTTATCTTCAGGATCTTCCTGCAACAATCAGTCCCAACAACAGATTTGACTGACTTGTATCACAACCCATCTCCTACACTAATGGAACCTATTTCCATAACTGTCACCTTTGGCATCAATTCTACTTCTCTTATGAGACTTCATTTCTGATATGTCCCTCCCTGCTTGTTGACTTCCAAATACTTCATAGCAAGGTGTGGTTCCCAACAGGTATTTCACAGTGGAACAGCCAGTTCAAAATACTCCCATCTACCCTGTCCTAGCCATTCTGCCCTTCTATTACCATGTGATCCATCATTCACTAAGTTAGACCACTGTAATTCTTTGTAGAGTTGCAGATTTCCAATCCTCTGGGTTCAAACAAACAATAGAGATCACAGTACAATCCCCAAATATCTGTACCAGTTCAACTGGATCAAAGAAATAAGCAGCAGGCTCTTAAACTCGCTTTACAAGTGGTGACACCGTAACAAGGACATACTTCTGTAGTTGCGTGTAAACAACTCAATTTACATAATGCAAATGTGACCCTTCCTGTAAACACTTCTGACTAGCTATAATGTTAGGTTATAGTATATAACTTCAGAATTACTCTTAATATTCTGTCTTTCAAGAAGCTAGACAAAATGACAAATACATTTAGTGATCAGTGTATGTTTGGAGTAGGGAACTCCTAAATACGTCTTCCTGAAATGTGAGTTATCATTATATATGCATCCTGGTGTATGTTACAAATGTTCTAATTTAATACATACCAAATCTTTTTTTTTCAAACCAGAAGTCATTAACTTATACGAGCACAAAAATATTGAAACTGTCAGAAGAAAATGCATAAGGTACTTCCAGTAATGCAGCTTCAACTTAGGGAAAGAACTACAGCATGTACTTTTAAGGAATAAGGTAAAAGCATTGACTCAAAAACCAATTTTAAAAATTCTAGGCCTTGTATTCTTGAGACAATTGTAACAAAGTTGTGGCTCCAGCAGAGTCTGGAATTTCCCCATCAGTAATATTTCAGAGCATCTCATCCAAAGAAAAATATCTTTGCATGCTGCGGGACTGAAAAAAAAAAGTAAAAATCTTTGTGCTTGTCACTTTTCTTGCCAGAACTCATAACACATGGATATCACAGGTTCTGAAGCCCACTGAACATTTTCAATGGGCTAAAGAGCAACAAACAGACTGGCTTTAGTTCAGGTGACACAGAATTTGTCCTTCGTTCTCCTGTGGGCCCTGCATGCTAGCCTAAGACATTACTATAATGTGTCAGCCAATCAGTATTCTTTTGTAGTTCAGAATATCCAAAACAACATGAGGGCTATATAGATCCTATCACAGCGGATTTTTATAAGGCAAACCTTGGAATGCGTGTTGCGTGCCCTGGACAGTAGCATGAGGAGGTATCTGAGGACAGAAATCTTTCCAGAATAGTATTAGGAAACCGTGTTTGGCAAAAGAACCTATGCTGAAATCCCATAAATGCATTCTTTTGAACATGAGTATCTTTAAACCCATGATTTAGTTCTCTCCTGGAAGAAGTGAGGCAGTGTGACAGAAAAACAAGAATGTAAGACAGAAACTTCCACACTGTGTTAAAGAGGGAAATATGGCATAAACTTAACTCTTTTTCTATTCATTTTTGGAAAATCTTCCCCATGACTTCACACCAATAAAAAGAAAACATCATATAGAATTACAAGCTATCAGCAGTGAACTGAAACTCTACCTACATTTTGTATTGGCAAGAAAATCTGGTTACAGATAAAACAAGATGCTTCCATTTACCAAACTGGTATCCATTGGTGCAATCCAGTGTTTTAGGGTCAATAAGGATTTCCAGAATTGGCTTAATTGAAGATGCTGAATTTTTTATGCATCAGATCAGATGAATAGTCTCCAATCAAGTAATAACATAAAATTACAGAAAGGTTTGTCCATTTCTTTCTAGCAGAGATGAGAAATTTATCATGCCAACTTTAAACTTGATACCACTTAAATTATATGATGCCAGTCTGAAAATTAATTAGTCCTAACTGATTAGCAAAACATGTTTTAAAGCTATGTGTAATCTTACAATTTTATCAGAGAAAAAGAAAAGAAAAAGCTGATTATGTACATTCAAATTTTTTTGAGATTTCATATTACAAATATAAATTTAGTGTATACTGTAGAAACAATTTCTTTTTATTCGGTAGTGGTCTAGCAGTGATGTAACTGTACTGCTGCATAAAAAGATTGAATTCTAAAATTTAGTTTCAGGCCTCCCTTCTCTTTTCCAGGACAGGTTACAACTACTTCAGAGGCCATCTGCTTGGACAAAAGGAATGGAAATCAGATGCCACAGAAGTGTAAAGCTGTATCTAGGTTTCAGAGTAATACTGCTAACACGTAAACCTTGTATGGAGAACAAAAGCTGAAGAACAAAAGAGCAAAGCTTGACCTGAAGAGTGTTGCATGGTTTAAAGTAGGAGAAAAAATGTGAATAAATATTTTTATCTTTGAATGGAGAACACATCCTCTTTAGTAAAACCGTGTATCCTAGATTTCAAGACTTTCCGTTATTTTATGCTTACACTCTAATCTGGATTCACTGAGTTCACATGGTATTTTATTTACCATTTTCTGTTGAAACAAGCACTCATGCAGCACATGAATCAACAGTAAAGCTACAGTGGCACTCTCCAGCTCAGCATAATGTGTTAGTCAAGAGGAACATATTTGCAAAACGTCAAGAGAATACAGCTTAATGAAAAAAAACCTCCACCACAAAACAAACAAAACAAAAGCACACCTTAGTCTCAATACTAAGAGTGCCTAACTATCCCAAATGTCTTGGTCCAATGCGTAAGTACTAGCTGACAACAAGTAGTTGTTTCTGACAACACAGGAACAAAAATCAGGCATTTACTAATATAAAATTATTAAAAAAACCCCCAAAACAAAACAACAAAACAATTAATACGAAATACCACATGACCTCTAAGGATCCTTTTATAACATTTCTGCCTCCCAAACATCCAAAAAGAACAATACTTCAATGAATTTTGTTATAGCAGTGTACCAGAATTCCAAAGAAAATTTTGAGAATTAGGCTGAAGTGATCTATGACAACACTTGACGACTCAGAAAAATCCCATCCCACACCTATTTGTCCACCAATACCTCCAGCAGCACTACATTTAGTATTAGTAAGAAAAGCCACTCACAGACAAAACTGATTTTAGGCAGATAAATAAGTTGAAAAAAACCCAAAACCATAAGGAAACTAATACCTAGGAAAAATGTAAGTATTTGTTCTTAATTGTGAAGATTTGTTATGTATGCTTTACGGCTAAATTAGGAAGCATGCTATACGACTGCAGTGGGAATGGCAACTCAAGGTAAAGAAAAAAAAAAAGGGGCAATCAAAGACAGCACAACCCAATACAGAAATGGCTACAGAAAGAAACAACCGGTGCAGAGGATCTAACATCCACAGCGTAGGTGTTTCAGGGTATTTATTTTGGACTAGCTCCTGCCTGGCCCCATGGAACAAAAGCCTACTGGCAGCTGGAGAAAATCATTCAAAATTTCATCCAAAAGGAACCTGATTCATACTCTCAGAAACCATTTTGAAACATGAGTCAAAGAACAGAAAAGGGTGTTTAAGGAGATCTGCTCCAGCAGTGAATTCTTGATGAGAATTAAAACATTATTACAAGACACATACTAGTACAAAGAAAGTGCTTTCGTTTAAGTATTGGTCTCTCACAAGGGAGCTTAAAGGTTTTTATTTTCTGGTTAACAAAATAAATCTAGTAAGAAAGGCTCAATGATTGGAAGTCTGTACGTATAAAATCTTCCAATTTCAGAAAAACATATAATTAACACACATTAGAAAACTGGAGATACCTGCTTAGCAGGAAGACAGCTGCTGGAACAACGAATGGGAGGCAAGTTATCTTGATTTTCATTTGGTGTGTCTGTTCTCAGGAACTGTGATTTCTTATCATCTTCATTCATTTCTGTCACCCAGCTCTGAAAATAAATAGATAATATATCTGTACCTTAAGGTAGAAGAGCAGATATACTTCACAGTCTACAATCACCCTAACAACTGTACTTACAGAACATTGCTATTAACAGGGAAAAGCAATTAAGAAAAAAGGCAATATTGCTTTTTTGAATACAAAGTAGTCTACCAAAAAAAAAAAATCTGTAGAGTTAAAATAAGCACTAAAGGTTCGGTGACATTAACTCAAGAAAACAATTAAAAAACCACAACATAATCCTTTGATAATTTCCTCATTTAATCAAATAATTACATTCTACTTAGGCACAAGAAGAGGAAGATTGATACATCAAAAAGTGATTATATTGCAGACCACTATAAATTAGATACTGTACCATCAGCTCATCATTAATTGTTTCCCACTCTTCAGCTGTGAAATCAGAAGGTGTGGCTGCAGGCTTATCTTTTCTCAGAGCTCTGCTCCTTGGATCTAAATGCTCAATACGCTTTTCACAAACCAGTGTGAGTTCAGGGTAACATCCCTCTTCACCAGACCTTTCAAATGCAGACGTAAAAGTTAACAAAAAAGAAACTAAACTGCACTGTGTGCTCCATACTTCCCTCCATCTGTAGTCACTACAGTGACCGTAGAGGACTATTTCCCTGTTACAACTCAATTTTACTGTCATCTAACAACCTTTTCATCAGAAAATTCCAGTTAACCCTCAACCATTTTCCAATGTCAATACATATATAGTGCAAATTACCATCACAGGGTTCATAAAAAAAACATTTGTGTCATTTTCAGCAGAAGTTAAACAGGTGTGGCACCTGAAATTACCAGAGTCAGGCAAGATGGATCATAACAGAACCAAAATATAGCAGCAGCATTTTGAAAAAAACCCTGACATTCAGTTACTCAAACTTTTTTCCATGGTTAAATCAGGACTTGGATTTCTAGCGTTATCATTGGGACACTTTTAACATGATTACTTTAACTTCATATTTGAATTTTTAAATTAGAACATTACAAAGAGGTTCAGGCAGATAAGAGTATTCAGGTAAGGGTTCCCTCAAATTTTACAGAACAGGAATATAATTATTAATGGAGATAAGAAAGTACGTTTACCTTAGTACTCTGAGAATCTTTTCCAGGTGCTTAACATCTGTGCATTTTTCAATGAATTTGTAGTCCAGGTGACTAATAGGTATTTGATATGTTTTAGTGGTTCCTTGGTCCAGCAAAAACGGTACTGACTCATCACCCATAACTAAATATTAAAAGGAAAAAAATTTAGTGATCCTGTAGGCACTAAGTTACATTTTGAAGCAATGCCAATTGAAGGAATAAACCTGCTCATGCTCGACTCTCTTATGCAAGCAAATCTATTGCCACAAAAGAAAAAATTTCAGATTTGAAACAATCGTACAATCTGTCCTCAACAGCACTTACTTACAGAAGTATGGTTGCATATGAGAGACGCTCTGTATGAAGAGTATACGTAACTCTACTGCTTCTGCAAAGCAGAACAATTCAAAAAGACTGCTTAAAGAAAAATTTCCAAATTTTGCCTACCATGTTCTCAATTTTTCTTTAAATACAATATAATATTATCCATTTAAGCAAGTATGATAAGTATGAAGGATAAGATGGTGCAGGACACTGCTTTTTTCAGAAGGAAGATGTTAACCAACAGTGTATGTAAAGAAATAATAACCTTTTTCTTCTCTGTAACAAAAACAAATCCAATTTTCCTTGCTCACTAACTGCATTTTCTGGGCCTCTGATTATATTACAGTAGTAATATAAGCCTTTTCCAGTAAGTATGTAACTGAGGAAGTGAGGGGTTCAAATGGGACGCTTCTGCCTCCTTGTTCCTTTGATTCGTTCATCTGCATCTCTTTCTGTTTTGATCTCAAGCTCTATGGAGCTGGAATTCTTCACTCTTTCCCCATTTACATAGTGCATAAAGTGGTAAGTTATTTTTAACAAGTACAATAAAGGCACGTAGCTAATGTGTGATAACAACTATGCGCAAATATAAACCCAGTTAAAATAACTGTTCTAATGTGTAGCACAACTACACCTATTAATTTGTAGTTGCACAAAAAATGTTTACAATACAGTATCACTTAAATAATAACTGGTCATAATTAGGTGACCGTAATAGAGATTCTGCCCCAAAACTTTACAGTTTCAGTAGTGAAAAAGGAACAACATGCATGGAAAGCCGTATCAATGCAGTAAATAATTAAACAGGAGTAAAGCTCATCACACACCAGCGCCTTCTCCCGTTTCAGTGTTCCCACGGACGCGAGGGAGCTGCCCAGGGCACGGCGCTGACGCGGACACCGCGGCTGCTCGGGGGCACGGCACCGCCACAGCCCGGCGCGCCCCCCTCCAGCACCTCTTCCTCACGTCCCCCTTCCCCCGGAGTCAGGAATTTACCTTGGGAGCGGCACCCACCGCCGGGGCCCGGGCAGCGCCGCCAGCCCGAGCTTAGCAACTGCTGCTATGTACAACATGGCGACGCGGACACGGCGCTGTCCTCCACACGGACACCCCGGCGAGGCTCCCACAGAGCCCCGCCGAGCTCCAGCAGCCACATCGGCGTCACCCGCCCGACTCCGGCACCCACCTGCCCGGTGCCGCGCTGCCTCTGGAACACGGACGCGGCCCCTCGCTCGCCTCAGCCGCGCGCCGCCCGACCCTCGCTCCCCGGTGCGCAGGCGCGGCTGCGCTCAGGGCTGAGGGAGCGGCGGCGCTGCCCGCCCCCACCTGCTGCGGGGGGGCAGAAATACAGCACCTGAGGGTGAAGGTTTTCTAAACATCACTCTCTTGTTTCCAGTGTAGTATTTTACTCAGGCAGTCCCCTCCCAATGCCGGCGTCCCCCAGTGCCCACACCAGTGCTGCCCGTCGGCCCTTCGGTTCCCGGCGCTGCTCCCCTACAGCAGGTCCCCGACGGCAGAGGATGCTCTTCTCCGCATGTCTGCCAGAAAGAAGCACCCACTGTGCCCGCAGTATGGCCAAACCTGCCCCTGAATCCTCCCAAACCTTCGATAGCACTGCTCCTGCCCTCTCCTCCTCACCCTTCTGAGCAACCACGGCAGTAGCGACCCTTATTTCTGTTACGCAGGCACAAGGTGCATGCTATCAAGGCCAGGCTGGTGTAGCAAAAAGGTTATAATTTATAACTGAGTGTATCTGGTTTCCTGGAAAAACCTAGTCTTAACAGCAAAGATCAGATAACTAAGAAAATCTTAACCAAACAGCTCCAAAACAACATCTCTGACTGCTTTTCTTTATCCTCTATAACAAGCCACTGCAGCTCATTTATGAGCCAGTACAGTCACGCACATCTTAACAAAGATATCTTATTACAGTGGTGAGTTAAACACAGTATCTCAACGTAACAGCATCATTAGCACCATCAAAACTGAGATCAAGCACACACAACTCAGCAGTATTTTGTAGCAGAATTTAGTACTATTATATAACACACATTCCAAACAGACAGATGCAAAAAGTTTTGGCTTCTCAAAAAAAATCACCACTTTGATCCTTCTATTACAGACCCCTGAGAAGTCATCTGAAAAGCGAAACAAGATGCTATTTTAGTTTTGGGATGCTACCCAATTTATCTTTGTAACATATTATTTTTAACTTGAGTACTAATTCTTTCCTTGAGTACAAACAAGTCAAACAGCGCTTTGGTAATTTCTGTTTCCATACTGCTTCTTAATGTTTACCTTTGTCTCCCTCTCCCTCTTCTTTCCCAAGAGATGAGTTTTTGACACTTCCAGACATCTATACTTTTAACACACCCACAACTGAGTGCTCTCAAGTCCCTTGAGATTTTCTCTTAAGAAATCCAGATCTGTATTTCAGACCTAGCCTTGTGAAGCCCTCTATTTTCAGTGGAATTTATTAAACCCACAGTTATTTTATGTGATTCACAGAAGTCCAAAGAACATTTAACAAGGTTAAAATGCAAATGAAGTTTAGATGACAGCAATGAAAACACCGTTAAGTCAAAAAGAACACAATACTACCGAACTTCAAAAATACTGCATACTCTGTCAATTTAAACAACAGCTTTAGAAATCTATTGCTGGAAAACAGTATAGACAAAATTTAGCATTACAGTAAACTTTAATAATCTCTTAAAACACAAATAAGGGTGTGCATTTGTACACAAATAGTTTTACAGAGCAAAGTTATCTGACAGATTAAACTGCATCATGAAGCCACTGTATCTTCAGCAGATATCATCGGGCATCAAAAACCACCACTGGAATATCTCAGTTAAAGACAAAAAAACCTGTTGTGGTTGAAAAAAATAGATGGGGAGAAGAATAAAAGAGAGAGACTGTCTAAATCGAAGGTCACAACTAACTACATAAAAGTATTTAAAAAGCTATCTTTAATAAACGGCTGAATAATATGAGCAATTCACAGTACATCACCCAGGAGACTATCATAACTTATTATATCTTGCATAGAAAATGGAAAAAGAGGGAAAGTGCCAGGAAAGAAAGGAAGGTGCAGAGATTGCCCCATAGTAGTTTGCTCTACTGCATTGATTTTTTGCCTTGAAGGATTGTTACATAATTACTCAAATCTTCCTTTCTGTTTCCCTTACATACCTTATCTTCATCCACAGCTTCCCAAAAGCTTTCAAGTGCAATGGTAAAAGGATACATCTTTTTGTCCTTTTCTTGTACATTATTCTGTAGCCACATTCTCTGCATCTGATAGGATCTCTTGCCTTTATTTCATTTTCTGTATGACATTCTAATGTTATAGAAGAAGACAAAGGTAGTGGGTAAACAAAAACAGCATTGTTATGCACAGATAACTTTCAAAAGTCAAAATAATCAAATTCCTATTTGTGGCAAACATAGTAAGTATAATGAATCTGTATCAGGAGCTCAATGATGCCAAGGTACTGAAGAAAAAAAAAAAAAGGAAAGAAAAAGTTTAACTTATATTAAGGTCAAAGAGAATCTTGCTAAAAATGACCAAAATATTACTGCACAGAACATATTCCACTCTTGACACTAGACTGATACTAACAAAAATTTCAGCTCAGCCCTCCAAAAGCACATAGTTTATTTCCTTAAAAGACAAAATATTTCAGAGATTCCTGAAGCGCTGACTAAAAATCACCAATTTCTAAGTTGCTGACCTACCTATAGATAAGAAAATTTGAGCACTGTACTTCAGTAAAAGCTGAGTGCCCACACAGCATTTTCAGTAAAACACTGAGATGCACTGAACAGAAGGTCCACTATTTGGACCACAAGCAGACACTTAGAGAAAGCATTCTCTGGAGATGGAGGAGCTCCATACAGCAACACAAGATCTAAGGAAATTACTTCCACATCCATATCCATGTGGGAACCCATACATGTCACCATCAATGTGTAAAGCTCTACAGATCATCGAGATTCACACTGCAATTATTTGCATTCAGGTACTCTTCAGTATAATGGCTTCATTATTAAAACACTAAGTCTCCAGTAACAAGTAATTAAAAAAAAAAAAATCACTAATGTCTTTTCTTTACCTCCACAAATGTAAATCATTGGCTGCTGCTTTGGAGGCTGAACATCCTTCTGTGAATCCATGTCCTAAACAAAAAACACACAACATACACATCAGTTTGGGTTTTGGTGTTTGGGGTTTTTTTTCCCCAAAGATATACACAATCATTTCAATATCTCAATTTAAAGCTAACAGAAGATGAAAACTCTTCCTTAAAAGTAAATACAAACAAATATAGTCTGTATTTGATACAGAGGACAGCGGATAATTCAGGTTGAAACAGACTTCAGAAAGTCATCTAGTTCAACTTCTCAAAAGCAAAGTAACATCAGGTTTCTCAGAGCTTTATCAATCTTCTATAGGGACATAGACAGCACATTTTTCTATTAAGCAGGATGTTAAACATTAAAGCCCAACAGATAGTATTTTCTTTCCTTCCTCCTGCCAATGTTAAGAATTTCCTTTCTGGAAACATAAAAATTCACTAATTTCTTACATATCACTCATGTAACAACCGTGCTATCAGAAACAAGATAAGCCTTGTTATCTCTTCTTCCCCTCTGATACACTAGCTAACCTAATCTACCTTTTCACTTGTCTAAGGTATTAGAAATCCTGGAAACAGAATGTGGGTAGAGGAATAATAGGAAGAGAAGAAATTCCACCCTTCAAATCCTAATATAGATGTGTATGATTACCAAATCAAAAGTAATAACTCAGTGCTATTCTTCAAACACCTCTTAATGACCTATAATGGTTTTGATTTTTCAAACTTATTTGGAGACAAGTATTCCTTCACAGTATCAGACTCAATAGTTACATATACTCCACATTCTACCAAGCTTTACATAATCCTATCCTAACATGTAAATGTGCTTGAAACCATGAATTTTTAGGTGGTTACTCTACCACCAGAGATACAGTAAACACTTTTCTTCCCACCCAGTCCAAGTCTAGACCAGAACATTCCTATTTCCCTGTAGTTTTTTTGAGGCTGCCATTTTCTGTACCGCTGTTCTCTCTGACACAGAAGGCATAAATTCCTAACCTTTATCCCAGTGAATAACATTCTTGAAGCTTCTTTACAAGAATGGCTCTTGGATGCTTTTGCTGCAAGGATTATTAACCTGATCTTCACAGTTTGTTTCAGTATAAATTCAAGTGTGAAAATTATGGCATTGAAAACAGAAGGATAAGCTTGACAGTTCATTCTTTAATAGTCTGATCAGCACTTGACAAACCACCTTGTTAAAATTCCCACTATGTCGCTCCATTTAAGAGAACTGGAAAAAATTAATTACACTCTGCAGTTTTCAATTATGCTATACCATAATCATAGTGGCATCTTAATCCACGTGTTACAGTCTTTTTGAGTCAGTATATTATAGTAAGATGTAAGAAGTCACCCATTAGCACTTGTAAACAGCAGCTCTTCTAAAACACAGAGCTGAACTAAGACACATCACAGCTGTAGCTAAATAACTTGAGTTAGTGCCGCTCATGCAGCAAAATAACACCGCTGCTGAGGTCAACAGCGACCCACACTTGTGTGTTTTGCAGGGAGGTGCCCTGGTTTAGATATCCTTCACATGTCCTGCAACCCTAAATGCCACCAGGCTGGCAGAGCCACCAGGCACAGCAATGCACTGACAGGCACTGGGGCACAGCTGGAACCCCGCACAGAGACACGGGATCCTCCACGTGCTGAGAGCACCACACAGAATCATGGCATGGGGAAAGCTGGAAGGGACCACAGCGGGTCATCTGCTCCAACCTCACAGCGCAAGCAGGGTCGTCCTAGAGCACGTGGGGCACAGAGTTCTTCCTCATATTCAGGTGGAACTCCCTGTGCATCAGTTTTCGCCCGTTGCCTCTCGTCCTCGTGGCTGGCACCACCAAAAGGATCCCGGTTCCATTTTCTTGCCACCCGTCTTTTGGTATGTATACACATTAATGAGCTCCTCTCTCAGTGCGTCTCTTACGCACCCGTAAGAGGCTAACTCGCTCCTTCACGTCCCGCAGAGCCCACGAAGAAGGACGGACAGCCCTTCTCGCAGCCCACCCTCCGCCCCAGGCTCCCCATCCCGCCACGATTCCGCACCCGGGACCTCC
>VZRE01004501.1:150262-176415 GCA_013396775.1 Cephalopterus ornatus | reverse complement strand
CGGGCCTGGTACGAAGGAACGAAGCCCACGAGGCTGGGCCCAGCCTTTCCCTGCCCGCCCCGGCCTCGCCACCACCGCCCAGCAGCGCAGGGACCCCCGGATCGGACAGGAGGAACCCGAGCCCGGGAGGAGCCGCGGCCCAGCTCGCCCGCCGGCCCCCTCGCTCACCGCCGGCCCCGCCGCTCCCCGGCGCACGCTGATGACGCGCCGGCGGAGGCGGGCCCGGCATGTCGCCGCGGCAGCTGCCCGCGGAGGAGGTGTTCTGCTGTCGGTGTTAACCGGATCGGGGGAGGGAGCGGGGGAAAGGCGGCAGAGAATATTTGGTGGCACTTTTTAAGACACAAGCTTTCATATAAATAGCAGCGTGAGTTTCCCCATGAAGAAAATAGGCAGCTGCGTGGTTGGGTAAAATCAGCCCCAAGGTACTCGGTGCTTTTATTTTTTTGTTTGGCTGTACCCGACCTACTCGGGACACAGAATGTCCTGTGCCAGGTCCGGTCATATGGCTGCGGGGTTTTAAACCGCCGAGGTGTTTTAGAAGTGTTTTTTCACTTTTCTGTTTTCAGAAGTGTTTTCTCTAAGATTCGTGGGTGAAACCCGCATCTTGATATTTTGATATCGGTATCATATGTACCCACATGAAGCCAAACTTGCCTACTCCAAACATATATGCTACGTATTTTAAGCATAAAGTCATATTACGAAAGAAGTTCCGATGTCGGTGATTCCCGGTGTACTGAACTGAAATAGTACAGACAAGGTTTGAAACGACACCAGTACCTCTCTGTCATTGGCCCCATCTCGCTGGCGATAGGAATTTTGAATCTTCGATTGGCATTTTGAAGAATTATGTGTCTTTGCTTTATTCCCGGAAAAAATGGTTTAACGAATACTGCGTTTTGTGAATATGCCAATTTACATTACTTCATCGTTAAAAAGATTCTTCAGTTTAAGGAAAGGTCTTTCTGTTTCTGAATACTGAATACCATTTTTTTTTCCTAAGCACCCAAATGCCTTAATATGGACGAGGTTTTAACAGTCGTCATTACTTGTTGTTCTCCTGTCAGCAAATCACCTTCATACATGACCCATATCTTATCTAAAATAAACTTGGGGAACAATAAATAGTTGTGGTTTTCCTAATTTTGTGTTTAAGTTAAACGTAATGAAAACACAGTAATGATTTTAGACTTGCTTCTTCATACTGCTGTGTATGACTAAAGCTAAACAGAACTTCTATGATGCCAGAATAAAGCACATGCAGGAAAAACGGAATGTGAAAGGCAGAGCTATCCACCTGGATTCTGACTTCCCTAAGTTCTCCGCCACGTGCCCGTGGGTGTGGGTGGATACCAAAGGTTGAAGCAGAGGAGAAGAAAAAGCCTGAGCCCTACCTTTCCTGGTAAACGCATGCTAAGTAATTACCATCTCCTAATTAAGCAAAGAAAAAACAGCTGGTATTATTTCTCTAGGCTCGTTTATATTTTAAAAATGCGTTTGTCAAACTGATAATTTTGAAAGGACTTACTAAACATACCACCATGAAAAATTCAGTTAAACCTGTGAAAATAATGTCGCCAATATTAAGAAAGTGGTCATGTAATTTCTGGATTATTTGCACTCTTCAACTGTTCTCTTGGAAAAATAGGATGTTTCACCAGATGTTAAAGCTTCGGTTACTTCAGGCGTTCCCGACAAAATCCGCCCGCTTCGAACAGAGCGCTTTAACAGCAAAGCCCCATCCCCTGAGGCTGATAAACTCTAGCTCTAAAGATGCCGCTTGGATTTACAGTAGCAGAAAGTGTTGGGACTATGTAGGAGACCTCCACTGTCCCGTAGAGCTCTTGGGGAATTGGTAGGAAAGCTAGAGGGCTTGTGGGGCGAGGTGGGGAGGTAGAAGGGGTACAGGTACTTTTCAGATGTGAAGAAAATGCAGCTGTAGCCGAGTGCAGTACGAGTGTTGCAGAATATTTTACCTCATTTTACCTGTTTAGAAGTAGTGTTCTCAGGTTTTGCTTGGGTTTTGTTTTTTTTTTTTTCCTGTTTTCNCGAGTGCAGTACGAGTGTTGCAGAATATTTTACCTCATTTTACCTGTTTAGAAGTAGTGTTCTCAGGTTTTGCTTGGGTTTTTTTTTTTTTTTTCTTTTTTCTTTTTTTTTTGGGGGGGGAGGGATAAGCGGGGTGTTGTTTTTGTTGTTGGTTGGTTGTGGGTTTTTGGGGATGCTTTTTTTGTTAAATCGCGCTTTCTGGTGTGACCCTTCTGTGCCGCAATTACAACTTGTTACGTTTCTTGAATATTTTTGATCCAACTCGCATAAGTGAGTTTAGACTTCAGTGAACGAAGACACAGTTTACAGCTCGTGTCCCGCTAGCAAGCTGTCAATTTCACTCAGAAGATAGCTTATTTTATAAATAAATACAAGTATTTGAAAAACAATTTTATGCAGTTCCTGTGAAATAGATGAAGAAGCACTTTCAAAAAAGTTCTACAGAAAGCACTTTCAAAAAAGTTCTATTACATTCCGGAAAGTTTCTAATATTTTCTTCTTTTAAAAAAGGAAGGGGGAGATACCCCAAGAGCCCAAGCCCAACAGCCACAACTGTTACCTTGTAGTCACATAAACCGATATTCTTTACATAAAAATGTCAGTTTTCGCCGGCTCTGGGTCGGGAACTTTTAAACCCGTGTTTACTCGAGCCCTTCTCAGGCTGTCTTGTACCACCGCCCGGAGGCTGCGACAGGCTGGAGGAGCGGATTTGTCAAAAGGGAAACTTGCTCGATCTCACCTATAAGGATTACGTGACTTAATTTCGGCGTTTCTTTGGAGAGCCTCGAGGTTGCGCTTCTTTAAATGTAGGTCTCTCGTTCGGGTCTGACATGCCCCATCCCGCCAGTGTGAAGCCAGCAGGTAGGTGAGCCTGCGTAGCCCCACGTTATCCTTACCGAGCCCAGGAAAAATAGGCATCCACGTATTCGTGCGTTTGGTGGTTTTGCGTTCGTTTAGCGTGTGTGGGGGTGTGAGGGTTAGTGGGCAGAAAAACTAAACTCACAGCAAAACCCAGGCGCCGTCACGGGACATCTCCCGCCCGACTGCTTTGGAGGCGATGCGCTTGAAAAATGCTCAATGATTGTTTCGGTCCTAGACCGTCGGGCACAAACGTGCTAGTTAATTCGAACTAATTAGCACCCTTACAACTCAAGCCTAAAGGTTGTGGTGGAGATAAGGGTCATTATCTGTGAAAGCCTCTGCCCGGCCGCGATTCACCCGCGTCCCTGAGCCGCCCCTCAGCGCTGCCGCCCCCTCCTTGCAACGAGCGGAGCGGGGGCGGGAAAACCTCGCCCTCACCCACGCCGGCCGCCTGAGGAGAAGCAGGCCAGGGGCAGGAGCGACCCAGGGGCGCTTTAGCAGTGGGCTGGGTGCGGCTGAGCCCGCGGGGCAGAAGTATAAAGCGTGAGGAGCGGTGCAAGCCCCCTAGATACCGTCTCTCGTCCCCAAGGAGCAGGCGGGGCTGTCCCGTTCTCCTCAGGCTCCCGCCCTGCCCCGAGCCCGCAGGGGGCGGGGAGGCAGCGGTTGGTGAGGGCGGGTAGTTCAAACCCGAGCGAGGGAAAGCGGCGGCCGCACGCGAGGGGCCGGTGTGGGTGGGGAGAGGCGAAGCGGCTCCTCGCCAGGGGCAACGGGCCCAGGGCCGGGCGGCGACAGCTGCTAGAGTGGCACCGGCCCCGCTCCTCCAGACTGCCCTCAGCCCCGCTCGGGGGGCCCTGCTGCCGCCTCAGCCGCACCCCGTGGAAGGGCGGCCTCCAGGCTCTGCTCCTGTGCCCAGCGATTTTCCAGATGAGGGGGTGAAGCGGTTGCTTTGCTCGTGTCCGGCACCCCAGGTAGCTGAGAGACCCTCGGGTGCTGGTGCCTGGGTAACTGGGCATTGCACACATGCATAGGTGGACTGAAAACTGTGTCTCAGCTGGGTAATGTTTGTCTCACACCTCTCTCTTTTCACTTCCTTTCTCACTTCAGGTTATCAGTAGGGGCAAGCAATACTTCTAATACAGCACATTTACTGTGGAAGATCTCGAGTTGCTTCACAAATTAGGGTAAGTGACCCACATAATTTGGATAGGACTTGGCTATGTCCTCTTCAGTATTAATACCTTTTAAGGTATCAATGACTTCTCTGTTGTCTCTGGGGGGTCAAGAGCAGAGTCTTCAGATAGTCAGTTTTACTGCATATGTTTAAATAACAAAGAAAATATTCTTGTATGACCAAAATGTTGTCTTTATCTGTTTTGTTAGCAATAGTGAACAGCGATAAACAAAGTCAGAAATCGTTCTGTTCAAGGTATAATTGTTCAGTGTGTGTTACTGGGGAATGTAAATTAGTATCAGGAGCATCTTAGAACTTATGTCTAAGAGGCACTGTTTCCATTGCCTTCTAGTTACCAACATTTTTACCTCTTTTGAGTAGCTTTGTAAGACTAACCTGGTTAAAAATGATTCTTTGTCTGAATATGTGAATACTGTCCTGAATTTAGTTTGGGTCAGCTTAGTTTATTTTGTCCCATAAACTTCCAGAAATTTTGCAGTTGATTTGAGAACTACAAAATTAATAATAGATATGGGAAATGCACAGAGCACCTGCACTTAGCAGATATGGATTTTGTTACTTGCTCTGTAACCAGCCTTTTCTTCCCTGCACATCTGTTTGATGATGTCTAAGATAAGTTTAACAATACTTTCAGGAACTACTTCAAGATCTCCAAACAAAAAGGGCTTGATGTTATGTATCAAATCTAGTAGGTGAAACTTTTCTCCCAATAAAAAAGAATTGCTTATAGAAGTTAGTTGAGTTATAAGGGGTTTTATTAGGCACCTCTTATGAATATAAATATTATCTTGTCATATTATGAGAGCTGTTCAGCACCTCTGAAAGGCTTCCCCTTTTTATACTGTATTTGTAAATGAGGTCATGTGTTAAATGAAATCTTAATTTGTACAAGTAATACATTTTGGAAAAAAAAAATTAATGCATATACAAGCTTGAGCTGTATACTGGGATTTGCAGTAAATCATCAAATGATTCAGGCTGGAAGGGGTGTTAAAGATCATCTAGTTCCAAACCCCTTCCATGGGCAGGGACACCTTCCACTAGACCAGGTTGCTCATAGCCCCATCCAGGCTGGCCTTGAATGCTGCCAGGGATGGAGCATCCACAACTTCTCTGGGCAACTTGTGCCAGTGTCCCATTGCCCTCATAGGAAGAATTTCTTCCTAACATCTAACCTAAATCTGCCTTCTTTCAGTTTAAAGCCATTACCCCTCGTCTTATCACTAAATGCCCTTGTAAAAAGTCCCCCTCCAGCCTTCTTGCAGGCCCCCATTAGGTACTGGAAGGCTACAGCAAGGTTTCCCTAGAGCCTTCACTTCTCTGGGCTGAACAACCCCAACACTATCAGTCAGTTTTCACAGCAGAGGTACTCCATCTCTCTGATCATTTTCATGTCCTACTCCAGATTCGCTCCAACATGTCCACGTCCTCCCTATTTTGGGGGCCCCGGGACTGAACGACCTCGTCCAGGTGGGGTCTCACAAGAGCAGAAGGTAAAGAAGTAAAATGAAGTATAAAATAGTATGAATGAATGAATGAAGAAGTATAGAATGAAGTGTAGAAAAGAGGTGAAATGAAGCAGTTTGCTGGACATTGTTCATTCGGTGTCTGTACTGAAGCGACAATTTTATTTACATGATCCTATAATATTTTGTAATGGACACACAAATCGATGCAATGAGCTCATAGGCTCCCCCTGCCGGACGTTTCCCTATGCACAGCATATTTTTGGCTTTTGCTTGAGTTAAACAACATTCCTTTCACTCTGCTATTTTATCTCCCTTACAGCTGCAAAAACTTGGTTTTTTTGTGATTTTTACGTTACTTGAAACACAAGTTTGCTTAAATTATTTTATACTGTAATATTTTAATTTTTTTCTACTCTCAGTTGTTCAGAGGTATTAGGTAATTTCTCTATAGAATGCCTGAGAATGAAGCTGCAAGCATGAGTTTTCCTCTTGTTGTTTCAGCCTGCTGCATGAAAATTAATTTTCTAAGTCTGGAAGCCTGTAGGCTTTTGTTAAATATGTGATTAGTTTGACTGTGACTGTGTTTAAGGAAAATATTAATATTTTTAAAGGTAAGTGTGGGTATGTGATTTGGTTTTATTTGTTTGTGTTTGGTATGGGATTTTTTTTTTGATGGGGTCTTTTTTTTCCAGTATTGAGATACTAAGTAGCATTCAATTTTAAACCTCTGTCCATCAACATTTTTGGAAGGAACATCTACTGGCAACATTTGCTAACTAACTGCAGTTCACAAAATTCAGCATAAAATGAAGCCTCTATTCTTTTTGTGAACTACACAAAGACAACACTGTATTGTTACGGCAGGTTTCTTATAGGTCTTCCTCCTCTTACAAAAAATAGAGCTGTGTTGGTGTGGTCCTTTGCTCATAGCATGACTAATCCACTGAAATGCAGCAGTGCACTACACAGAGACTTCATACTTTTAAAAATATAGGAAAAAGTTATTTTCTAGTTCAGGACACAGCATTTTCAGCTCATTGCCTAAAATGACAGAATCATGGAATGGGTAAGTGGAAGGAAACACTGGAGAGCATCCAGTCCAACCTCCCTGCTCAAGCAGGGACCCCCAGAGCACTTTACTCAGAACTGTGTCCAGGCAGTGTTTGAATCTTTCCAGAGAGAGTCTACAACCTCTCTGGGCAGCCTGTTCCAGTGCTCAGTCACCCTCACAGTAAAGAAGCTTTTCCTCATGTTCAGGTGGGACTACCTGTATTCCAGTTGGCCTGTGGCCTCTTAGAATCATAGAATCAACTGGGTTGGGAAAGACCTCCAAGATCATCAAGTCCAACCCTTGATCCAACACTGCCGTGGTTACTAGACCATGGCACTAAGTGCCACATCCAGTCTCATCTTAACCTCCAGGGATGGTGAAGGGCAGCCCCTTCCAATGTCTGATTACTCTCTCTGTAAAAAATTTCTTCCTAATATCTGACCTAAAC
This sequence comes from Cephalopterus ornatus, assembly GCA_013396775.1. Taxonomy (NCBI): domain Eukaryota; kingdom Metazoa; phylum Chordata; class Aves; order Passeriformes; family Cotingidae; genus Cephalopterus; species Cephalopterus ornatus. The sequence goes on along the minus strand of VZRE01004501.1, from coordinate 169,345 downwards.
TTCCCCTGTCAGAGCTTAATATCATGCCCTCTTGTCCTACTGCTGGTTGCCTGGGAGAAGAGACCTGTTGCCTGGTACCACTGGGAAGAGCCTGGCTCCATCCTCCTGACACTCTCCTGCAGATACTTACAGATGTTGATTAGGTCTCAGTCTTCCCTTCTCCAGGCCCAACAGGCCCAGCTCCCTCATCCCTTCCTGATAATTGAGGTCCTCCGGTCCTCTCATCACATCAATAGTGGTCCACTGGACTCTCTCCACTATTTCCTTGTCTCTCTTGAACTGGAAAGTTCAGAACTGGCCACAGCACCCCAGGCGAGGCCTTGCTGATTAGAGGGACAGGATCACCTCCTTCGACCTGCTGGCAATGCTCTTCCTAATGCACCCCAGGATACCCTTGGACTTCTTGGCCACAGGGACATTGTGCTGGCTCATGATCAGCTTGTTGCCCACCAGGACCAACAAGTCCTTCCCTGCAGAGCTGCTTTCCAACAGGTCAGCCCAGCCTCTACTGGTGAAGGGAGTTATTCTTCCCCAGGTGCAGGACCCTGCACTTGCCTGTGTTGAATTTCAGAAGGATCTTCTGTGCCCATCTCTTCAACCTGTTAGGTCCTTCTGAAGGGCTGCACAGGCCTCTGGGGTATCAGCCACTCCTCCCAGCTTTATGTTGTCGGAAAACTTGCTGAGGAGGCATCTTCCCTTCATCCAAGTCATTGATGAATAAGTTGAACAATATATGGTCTGATATCAACCCTTGGGGGACATCACCAGTGACAGGTCTACTAAAACACTGAAAAGTGATGTAGATGAAATACTAGATGCTCTTTGGAGTTGGTCGTGCAATTCATGTAAGCACTAGCTTAAAGCTATGCCCTCGTGTTTCCTATTTGTGCTGTCATTTATTTCGTTGAGTAAAACAGGGAATGAGGAAAAAATAGTGATGAAAACAGATGTGAAAGTAAGATATTTGTAGAGGTAAATGAGGGAAGGAAAGGAAGCAGGCCAGACTTCAGAGATTGTTTTTGTCTTGAAATTGTTTTCACGTACCCTTCTTTCCTGGAAGAATTTTTCTTAGTTATGCGGGTCAGGTTTTTTGTTTTTTCATTTTAAACGTGTTTGTTTTCATACTGATATTAGCAAGATTGTGTAGGTCTTTATGCTAAGGTGTTACTGTCTGCTGTTTAACATCCCGTTCCTTTTGAACTTCTATATATTGCTGTCTCCTTACAGTAGAAAACAAAACAAAGCATTTTCTATATGGCAATGGTCTAAAAAAGTGCCTTCAGCATGGGTATAAAATACTAATGGTTCAAGGTCATCAAAGAGTAGTGCCCCCCTTGCCTGTCTCAGGTAGTTTGGGTTCCCACTGCTTGAATTTGGTGGCTTAGGGCTTGACTAAGTCAGGACTGTTGGGATATTAGCAATGTCTTAGTATTTGGTGTTTAAGCCACATAATAGATTCCTATTTTTGTCTGTTTTGAAAGTTCACTTGCTATTTCCAGGCTTTGTGCTTCAAAATAGCAATTCTAGAGGCCAGTAACACACCCCAGTGAAAGCTGCTGATTCCAGCTCTGAGAGTCTTGGAGTGTTGAGGTCAATTACTTTGGTGTCTGTGAGAACATCCCTCCTTCTGCCATTACTCGTAACATCTTTTATACAATTATCGTGTCTTGTGTGCAGAAAACAGTGACCCAGTGCCACTGTGGTTATGGTGGAGAAACTGCCACCTAAAAACTAAGCCTCTTATTTTACTTAAGGAGAAAATGCCTTTTGTCTAAACTCACCTATTACCAGAGCTTCTGCTCATTCTTGAGGACTAAACTGTTAGTGTTGGATGAACCAATAACCCAGTGCTAATAAAAATCATGGCCCTATTGGAATGCTAAAGGGTTTTGTTGCCAATTTCAGCACCAGTGAGCCTCTAGTTGCTGTGTTGCTTATTTGAAGTGTTTTTCCGCGGATGAGGACTGGCACATCAATTAGCTAACTGGGTATAAGTTTGAATTTGCCTAATAGTATACTATACATTTTAATAACTTATTCTAACCATTTACTTGATAGTAATTTATATTTGTGTACATTTATAAGCAGTTTCTACTAAGACTAATGAAAATACTTTTGTCATGGCTGCTATCTTGATAGACTTACACAGGACTTTCTCATGAATCTGAGGGTGTCTCGGTGACTACTTTATCATTTGTTTCAGGAACGCTGGTATCTTCTTTTACAAAGCCAAAGTGTCAAGCAGAAGATGTCAGACAGTCATTCAATGAAGTTCAATATTCTTAAAAGAAATAGATTAACATCTCCCAGCGGCAATTTTAAATACTCAAATTTTAAAGACATGTGTTGCACTTCAGCATTTCTGGACAGCAGATGCAATGAGTTAGTAAAAGGTCTTGATATAGAACATAAAGAAGCACCAAGTATATCATTGCTACAAGGGCATTCTGAGCACATTCATCCACGTGCCTTTGTTCCTGTGTCAGCATCTATTGAACAAGAACTGAATTCTATCTCCATATCAGAAGAAAGAGAAGCAAAAGGAAGTGCAGATGTTTTTGAAAGTCCTAAATCGAGTAGAAAAAGCTCTTCACTACGCAGGAGGCTGCTTTTACCCAAGACTGTCGAAGCTGGCACAAATGTAGAAAGCTGTGAAAGGCAAGCTAGTTCTTCAGGAAGCATCAGGAAAAAAAAATTCTCTTGTGTTTTGAACTCTGAAGGAAAACTTTCAAAAACTACTGCAGATTCTCCAAAAGATAAAAGTTACAAACCTCTGACAACTAGCACTTCAAAACCTGAGGGCTCTAATCCTTGTTTTCCAAAACGGAGAATTTCCTTTTCACAACAAAGGACTTCTACAGTAGATGAGTCCAAGTGTAAAGACCCCTTATTGCTAGAATCAGAAAGTTTATCTCCAATTCAGTGTAAGGATGTAATTGTTAGTAATGCTGACGAATTCAGTGGAAGTGTTCTTACGAGAGTTAGTGACAGGGTGCTTAGAACTCTTACTTACAATGAGGTCAATGAGGGTAAATTCCTGACTTCTATCAACAGTCCTGTAGAGAACTTGAATTTTGGACTATGTGATATAAACTCTCCCCCTGTTAAGGTGGCAAATTACCCAGAACTTTCAACACCTGAGGATAGTGGGTATAATTCACTTCCTTTGGACAAATCAGGAGACTCATTGTCTGATCATGAGAGATCTTTCCAAGAGCTCTTCCAAAAGCACAAAGAAGATTCCAAAATTCTAGATAACAAAAGAAAGACAAGAAAACTTGAACGGGTTAGAAGGTTATCCACTCTTCAGGAACAGGGCTCACAGTCAGAGACAGAAGATAATCATGGCAGTCTTACTTCAATGCATATAATAACAGAAGAAAGAAATTTTGTCAGGGAAGATCATGAATTAGTTCTAAAAGAACAGCTTAGTGGAGACGTGATTGTAAGTTATGGAGATCTCTCGAGAACTCCAGCTCTGAAAATAGTTCATGAACTTTGCTTGCAAAGACAAAGATCGGACCAAAAGCAAATATCAGAGAATACTGATGGAACAGAAATATTTGCATTAGATCATGTTCTTCCTGGACTTATTGGCAAGAAAATGGGCCTTGAAAAATTAGATATTTTAACAGAATTAAAAGACAGAAATTTAAAACATGTTCTTGCTATAGTTTTAGATGCTTTGACAGTGGAAAGTCTATGCAGGTAAGTACTACGGCTTCACACACACGCACACAGGGGCAAAAATATGTGCTCCTGCAAATGAATTAGAATAACTTCTAGAATACCAGGTGCTGTCAATATAATTCATTTGATTTTGAGGAAATTTTTGTCGCCATTGATCAAGTAGGTCTTTCTGCGTAGTTCTAAAAGTATGTATGGGAATTAAAAAAGCAAAACAAACATGAAAATTAATAAACTTAAAACTAAATCACAGTACTTGTAAATTTTAAAATACGTTAAAAATTCCTTTAAGCCTAGAAAGTAATTTATTCCCATTACAAGTTCCCCAAAAGTGCAAAGTACTCAAAACACATTTTCTATATATTTTCTTGTGCATTTTATTTCCTTAGTTATTTCGAAGCACAAAAATGCTCTAAGAATTTAGATTCATGAGAAATCTTCTAGATTAATTTATAATCAATAGAAATTGTCACATTTCAAAGAAATCAAGAATGTCACATGTTGTTAGTTACACAGGGAAAGGGTGAATAGGTGAAAGTGCAAGGGCATGGATCTTTTCAGAACATTTAACACAAAAATGTGACTTTAGAAACAATCTTGGTAAGTGGAGGGAAGAAACTGATTTAATTTTCTAAGTCAAAGCTATGCTCTGTTAGTTATAATGCAATCATTCTTTAGACTCTTATTCTATAGAGTGGTGCATGACAATATGAGATCTATGTCTCATAACAATATCATGAACTAGTATGTTGCAGTGGTCTGTAAAATTATCAAAGTATATGAAACTGTGCAAAGAAATTTACCAGGAAGTTTTGCTATCATGACTTCTGTACTACTTAGAAAAATGTGAAAGTGAAAAATTTTTTTCATTCATTTGTTCCAGCATTTGGAAAGTAAGCAAAAACTGGCGTGAAATTCTTGTACAAGAGAAAAGGGCAGATAAGAGGAGAAAGTTGTACATCAAACAGCAGAAAGAAGAAGCTGGGGTAAGGTGGTTCTCAAAAGTGATTTTTTTTTTTTTTTTTTAAAGCATGAAAGAACACAGGACAAAGGAAAGAGGAAACATCTTGTAAAGTTACAGAAAGGGAGCTGATAGAGACAGTTCCAACATGAGTATGTGAAGGATTCTAACAAGAGAATGTAATGGCTCTTACTGCTTTTCAGCTGTTTTCAGTTTGAGTACTAGTCTTTCAACAATATAAGACTATTTCTTTCTCCCTCCAGCCCTTTCTTGAGAATCCTGTGACTGATTTTGGCTTTATATTTTTAAACCCTGTTCGTACCATTGTTCCATGCTGTTCGTTATTTTGCATTTCACTCTAGTCTGCAGTGCTGTAGGGCCCACTCTAGAATACTTCACTAATTGTTTTCAGGACTGCTTGTGGCTAAGCATCACAGTGTATTTGTGAACATGAGAAGGATGTATAGAAGTTTTTTAAGGGGTATCTAGAAAAGTAAGAATACTAATAGGAGTGTATTTTTTCAGATCCTCCACATGATACACTCACTCTTCAGTGTAACCTTGCTTTAAATGTGATAAAAGCTGTGTTTGCTATTTCCTTATTTGCTATTGAGAAACATGAGGACCAGTAGAGTGTGCTAAAAAACAGTTGGCTTTTTACCCTGCTCATGGGACTTTTTTTTTAGTGATTCCTGTCTCTTTTTCCCTTACTAAATATAAATATTTAATGGGAAATATTTGCACTATACATAATTTCCTTTTCTAATGTGTTGTTGCAGAGGGGGGGGGAAAAACCAAACAAGTGAAATCCAGCTGTAAATCCCAAATGAAATAAACCCCTAATTTTCTTCCTATTTTCTTTTTTTTTTCCTTTTCTTTATAATTATAAACTAACAGGAATATTTATTGAAGGCTGAAGATGCTGCCACAAGACTTAATATTCTCAATAGATCTGCTCTAAGGCCTGTTCAAGCTCAAGCCAGAACTCCTGTACTACAAACTCCACCCTCATACACTGAAATTACACCCAGTAACACTAGTTACTCAGCTAGTAGACAGGAAGAATACCTGAAAGTAGGTATCTAAGAAATGCTTCACTTTCAGTTTTTAAGAAGTTTTCATTTACAAGAACTAAGTAGCTCTTTTCTCCCTCCTCTTGCTACAGGTTGCTAAAACTCTGTTCACTGACGAAGCTCTAAAACCTTGTCCAAGATGTCAATATCCTGCTAAATATCAACTGGTAAAGAATCGGGGACTATGTAGCAGAGAGGCATGTGCATTTGAGTTCTGTATTTTATGTCTGCATGCATTCCATGGGTCAAAAGAATGTAACAGTTTATCTGCCAAACGGAGGAACAAAAAAGATGCTCCTCCAGGAAGTGCCCAAAGCAAAAGAAATTTAAAAAGACTGTAAATTTGTAAGGCATGCAACTCCTTACATTTCATTCCTCTTCCCCTTCCCATAAATTCCTAATCTTGTTCCTATTCATATATTCCATTTCTTTTTGTTTCATATAAACATATACATTTTGAAAGTCTCATTTGATTTGTTCTTGCTGACTTACCAAGAGATAACTTCTTGTGTATGTATCTTAATGAATATAGTATATTTTTGTTTTTAAAAAAATGAGCATTTAAAAATATTTTGTCTTCTTTTACTTGTTGTGCATTAGCTAGGCACTTACTAACATCTTAATTTTTAAATAAAATATTTTATATGTAGTCTGTATTATTTAGCTTACAGCACCTTTTAGATGTTCAAAAATGTGATTCTTGTCTTAAAGACAAATTAAAGAAAATTATTTCTAAAACTTCTTTGCTATTTGATTTATTTATTCACTTTAAATTACAGTAACTGTTCTAAAAATATCTCAAAGTGGGGCACTATGTACATTCGCAAAAAATACTTCTATTTATGTAGTGATACTTCAAAGTTGTCTGAATTTTTTTATCAAAAATAATTTTTTTATCAAAATAATTACCTTGTTATTCTCTTAGCCTCTGTAATGCAAGTCAATAGAATAGTAATTTCTAAACCAAATGGATGCTGTGTGAATATACTATTGTACTGCTTTTTACAAAGTTTTTATCTTGAAAACTTCAGGTGATACAGTATATATTTATGTATCTAAAAATGCTGTTGTGAATTTACCTTTATACTTGATCTGACTTTACTTCAGCTCCCAGACACTAGGTCATCTTTATACTTCTGCTTGAGTTAAAGGATTATGTATGGCTAGAAATCATTCTTTATCTGTAGATTTAATTAGGGGAATTTACTGATTTCGTTCCTGATCTAAATATGCTGATCCTTTACAGAAAATTAACTCAATCTGCCTCTTGGACCTCAAATAATTTTTGTGTGTGTGCTTGTTCTGTTTTGCTTTTAAACCTCCTAGCAATTATAAACAGCTTGAAATGCAGGTGAATGAAATGGACACAGTACTTGTTCTATGAAGACATAATATTAATTTACCTCTACAATTGATAATGTCCTACTTGTCCTTTCAAAGAGTTCATTTGTCACAAGCATCTTGCAGAACACTTGGAGTCAGCTGGTGTTTGTTTCCTACTCTCCCTCTGATGCTGTCTTTTGTGCTGTATTTGTGATGTTATTTTACTGCGTGCATTCTTAGGTAAGCTGTAACACTGAGCTATTTAAAATCAGTCTGATCTAGAAAAAAATGCTTTCACATAAACAATAAGTTGCATATTTGCCTCTTTTAGTATTTATTCACATATCCCTTTATTTTAACTTCTAAGATTTTTTTCTTTCCTTTTTTTTTTTTTCCTCTATTTCCTTCTACACAATCTGTGGATGTTTAAGACAAATGGCCCAGGATAATTCACTTCAGGATGTTCTTGAAATATCACTTCTTATTTCTCATCTCTAACTGCTGAGAATTGTAATTTGGTTAGTACTTCTAGCAGACTTGGTTTCTGGGGTAGTAGTTTCACATAGCATTTGGAAGGATGAGAAACAACACAGTGAATAAAATGCTATAGAATTTTTAGTACTAACTCTATTTAACTGAACATGATATCATGAAAGAAGGGATCAACCCAATATATCTGTCAGAAAATCGTATTTATTGCAGGAATACAAGTATCAGCACTTTAATTCCATACTTATTCCTATTTGCTGAGTCTTTGCCTCATTCTTGTCTCAGGTTACACTGGTAGGACTTGAATACTGTTCTGTCTATTTGGAGGGGACAATCGAGGTGGAGGATTTGGGACCAAGCTAGGGAATAGAGGTATGTGTATATAGTTTTGGTTTAGGAAGAATGACATCTGTTACAGAGGAGGAGATTGCAGTAGCAAAATGGCTAAATGGCTTGATTTAATATTTGCACTTCTCTAATTGTTTAGAACTTTGTGTTCAAGACCTACTTAAAAGTTTTAATAAAGTTCAAAGAACCATTGGATTTGTTCTTTTATTCTTAGGCATAAAGAAAGTATCTATATGTTTTTTAGAAATGTTCAATAGTTTCTATTAAAGGTTAAGCTGACATGATTAACAGCTTTCTAGGCAGGAAGTTATATTACACAAGAATCTGAATATATATGGTTTATAATAACTTAATTTGGTTTCATTGTCTTTCCTGTTGTTGAATTACCAATAAAGCAGGGGATGTTAGTAACTGCAATGCAGAATGACTACTGCATGTCATAACGTTTCAGACTGCTATTGACATCACTGCATTTAAACTCTGCTAAATACCAATACATATGTCTAAAATGTCTCAAAAAAAAAAAAAAGCTTTAAATGCATTCTTGAAATTGATGGGAGATTTATGGCAGACAGTGAGAAGATTTAGCTTGCCTTCTGATGGGGAATATTGCAGTGCAGTCCAGAAATGCATGAAGTGCAATAGTTCTGAAAGTATTGCTGAACTAGGTGCACCTTTGAATGGAAAAGCCATATAGGAACTCAATTCTCAGTTGAAGAATAATTTTTTAAGTATCTGTTCCATTTGAGAAAATCTGGTAAGAGTTGTGTGACCTTTTCCAAAGAGTTTGCTTTTGCTAAAATCTGAATAATTCAGGGAGAATAGGTATAGTAAATTGGTTCTCTAATAGGCATTATTTGTCTTTTAAAGGTAGTTTCTTTGATGCTTAGTGTCTATTTGACAAGGAGTAGCTTGAAAAGAAAAAAAAATACTTGAATCCTATTTCACAGTTTTAAACGTTTTTTCTTCACTTCCAACATAGTGGAAAGTTGGGGATTTTTCCTTCTAAATCTGTCTCACAAAAATATCTTCTTGAATCACATGTCTCTTATTCAGTTCAGTCAAATATGCTCTGGTGTTCAGGTGAAATGTGTTCTCTGCTGTCATCCACTGCTACACCAGAGGTGGGGGGAAGTGAGAAAGCCAGACTTCTCATCTTTGGGTAGTGGTCCTCTCTGACAGTGATTTTCAAAAATTTCTTTTTAAAAAAATTAGCTTTATGCCTTGGCACAAGGGAGAAACAAAACAGTGATATAATCAATGTGTGGGTAAAGAATAACGTAAGTCTACCATACCTTGTGTTCTATTAGATATCTAAAAGCCTTAATAGTTAGAGTGAAAGGAATCAATATTATTTCATTATATGATTGCTTTATGACAGAAATTAAGTATTTGGGGTAGGTGAGTGGAAGTAACTTTTTTGAAATGTTAGAACGTTTTTTTTTTCTCTATCCTGTTATCCCTGAGTTAGTCTCCTTCAGATACCATAAAGCTATAGGAGTCTGAACTTGAATGAAACAACACAAAGGAACAGAAGGTTCCTTCTACTTCATAAAAAATCCAAACACTCAACACAAAACCAAACAACCCACTCCCCCTCACAAACCCCAACCCCCAAAATAAACCCTCCCCTCCACCAAAGCCAAAAAAAAAAAAAGGCAAATAGAAAAGAGCTTATGAGTGTCAGGGAGTCTAGGGACTCATACCTAACATCTTTCTTTTTCTGAGCTGAATTATTTCTTGGAGATGTGAGGTCAAGGGCTATCACAGAGAAGAAGGATGCAAAAGTGGTCTTTGAGTAGAAATGGCAATGGTCAAGTGTTTTCTAAAATATTCAGCCTATGATTATTCTCCAGCTCAAAAATTCTTCCTACAATTGACAATAGATTGTTGGAAAAGGAGGAGTGAATTTTCTTTCACTCTGGAATATGAGAATAATGTTCAAGATAGTATGTGGGCTGCTAAAAACCTTATTTTTACAATACTTACTTCCCTTCAGGCAGGCATGACCTATAGTGGGAGGAGTGATATTGCCTGAAACTGCTGAGGGAATGAATTTAGTTTTCTGAAGATGACAGTTTCAACCAGACCTGTGGATTTAAATTCTAAAATAGAGTTATTAGAAGTAAGCTTTGCTGCTGACAGAGGTTGCTGCAAGAATTGTGCTTCATAAATCTTTTTTTTGGAGCAGCAACCATAAACTTCAAGTGGTTTGTGACAAAAAAATTGAAATTAATCAAGTCTCTGATCATTCTTTCCTTGGTGGCAAGTATAGAAGAGCTTAGACAAAAATTTGTTATAAATATTTTTAATTGTTTATAGGCTAGAGAAGGTTAGTATCTTTTATCATTAACTAGCTAAAAAATTTTGTTAATTAAATTAAGGATCTCATCAACATACAACAGATTACTTCCCTATTCTATATATTGGTTATTCTTTAGAACATTTTTGGCAATTTGCCCATGTTGGTTAATTTTAATACAAGAAGTCATTTCTTTTCTTTCTGTTCTCATGGGCACATGAAGAAATACAGCAGTGTCAGATTAGAAAGGGACTCCTGGAGTCTAGTGCCAACCTCTTATGTCAACTCATCAAGTTCTATCTTAAAACTAGGTAGAATGCTGTCCCATGACCATGTTGGTGACCTATTCCAGATTGGTCTACTATTCACTTAACCTGTTGCCTTTTTTTCAGCACCGCTATTAAAATAGCTCTTCTGTACATCTGATCCTCCCCTTAGACTTTTTTTCCTCCCAATGTTATGATTGTGTTATTTCACCAACAAAAACCTCAGAATTTAATCTCATCTCTTAAGACAATCCAACAACAGATGTTGTGTCAAACAACTCCTCACTGTTTCCACTGGAATTTATTCTTTGAAACAATGCAACCGCTATTCCAGGTAAAACCTCCTCAAGACCTTGAATAACATTGAGGCTTTCTTTTCTCTACAAGAAAATACTTTGACCAATGCATACTAAGGTAAAAATTTCTTTTTTATGTCTTCTACGCAATCACAGTTTAATCACTAGGTGTAGTAGTCCGCTTTCTTTTCACAAATTTGGAAAAGATCCCATTTTTTTCCATATATTTCTACTGAACCTTAAATGTGTAACCTCATACTTTGTACTGCTAAGCTCCAGGCTTTTTTCTTTCTCTGTTTCAGTCTTGTGATGATTTAGTATTTGGTGTGATATTATATTTTTACAGGTGCAGATTTTTTGTCTGTTCTGAATCTTACAGGATTTCTTGATGCAAAACATCTAGCAGATTCTGTTAGCACTTGTCAGATGCTCCAACAGAATCTGACTGCTTCTTGGGAATGACATGTTTATTTTTAGTTTCACAAAAACAAAGCTTGCTTTCGCTTTCTGACTTTCTGAGCTCTGATTAGTTGAAATTCTCATTACAAGAAGACTTAATACATTTTTTTTCCTCTATGACAAGCTTCTGTATAGCGTTAGAACCTACCCAAAACTTGTCAGAAGCCTAAATGCTGCTGAGACCTTACTGAGCTGGGTGCTAATGGATGAGTAATAACAAAATCAACTTTCAGCCAAAAATATGAATGGCATGGAATTTTTAATGAACTTACAAACACTGTTGAACACTGGAAGTTTCATATAAAATTAGATGTCTGACTTGGAGACTGGAGTTTAAATGTTAAAAGCCCCTCTAATTTTTCCCCTTTGTGCTTTAACACTCACTCTGAAAGCAGTTCTGCAAGGGTTATTGTCTTGTTTCTTAATTCTGTAGGCACCTTTAATCTCTGGCAAAGAGATGTGGAAACTGCATGTATTTCAATTGCCACTTTTCACTCTGGAATCATAGTGAAAAACCTATTTCCATAAACTAGTTAAATTTAGACATTGTGCCATGACTAGAACCAGCCGAAGTGGCAGAAGGACAGTAACTTTTGGGGAAAAAAGGGACAGCTAGTTGGGAAGCAGTAGTTCCCTGGATAAGCATAGTAATGCTCGTTAAAATTATCATTTGGAGCTGAAAGATTATTGCTGAATTACTCAGTTATGCAGTGGTCTTCCACTTTAGTAAAAATGTTAATAATCATCCTGAAGTGCTGTTGCCTAAATGGAGGACCCTATCACATGTACGCTGAGCAGACACTAGAATTCCTAAAGTACTGAACTGGGTGTAATACCTTATTTAGGGCCTAAAGAACGCATCTCCTGGACCTCCTTTGTTCTGCCAGGACTCAGTGCCTCAGTACTCAGCCTATCTGCAGACCAGATAGTTTTCCTAATGAAGTTTTCCTCTAGTATGAATCCATCACATTTTCCTGGTGCACATTTTGATAGATTAGATGCCACAAAGACTCTGGCAATAGCAACTTCTTTGGCTTTTAAACATGCGTCTTGCTTGTATTGAGAACATTCTCCCCTCTTTGGAAAAGATTTGTCCAAAAGCAGCACTCCCACGAAATATTGTAATTTCAGGTTTAATTTTCCTTTATCGTTTTCCTATTATGTATTCTGTTGTGGTGTTCAAAAACTATTATTGGGATGCAATTACCCTTCAGCTGTTCTGTTGGAAGTGCTTCTGTCAAGAAACTGTTCAAGACTCTACATTCAAATAGGCATAATAAGAGGGAGAATGATGGATCCTGTTTTGTGCTCCAAATGGAAATGCTCACTGGTAAACTGTTTAAGTTCCTGTTCTGGACTTTATCCTTGGTTTAAATAATTGTCATAAAGTAGTCCGGGAAGAACAGCATACAACACAGAACGGATAACAATAAAACAAACTAACTCCTGAAATGCTTTGCTCAATTAACTTACTTAAATGTGAAACTATATTAAGGGTTGAACTGTTTTCTCACTGAAAATAGTCCTGGGTTTCAAATGCTGTTGATAAAATATTTTTATCACAAGAGGGCACCAAAGATTTTTCTTTCAGAACAGAACTTTAGTTGTTTTTCTTCTTGCTTTAACCCTTGCACGCTAACTCGAGGTTACAAATGCAAGATGTTTTGAGTGGCTTAAAGCAATAGTGACCATAATTCCTGCCCCCAGGAGCTGCATACCACAATCTACTAGAGGAGTGGTATCCTGGGAAGTAATTCGACTGGTATTACTTCTCCAGGGCCTCCTTTACAAGGTGAAGCTGTGCTGGGCACATAGCCAGGTCCTACTGCAACCAGGCAAAATCAGAGAATCATAGATTGGCCTAAACAGTGCCTCTGGGCTCAGTTCCTCTCTCAGCCATGGACTTGGATTACCCAGCAGTCTCCATGCCAGTCTGGGGTTGGCTACAAAACGTAACTCTCCCATTAAAGTGTTGCAGTCAAATGTTTGAGAATTGATAGTTTCAGGACTGCAAACTCTGGACTTTATTCCCCAAGTATGGAAAATATATTTGATAATAAAATGAAAAATTGTGAAGTATGAATACCGTACAAGTGCCTCCCCTATCATGATTTTGAAATGATCACAGAAAAAATATTGTATGCATTCTATTCATACTTATTTGATGTTCTGAAGGCTTTAGTGAACAAGAAAGGGAAAACATTAACTTTTTAAAATTTTTTATTTTTTGTCTGTTAAATGAAGACTGGGTGAGAATTTGGTAACTTAATGTGTTCTTTATTCTTTACTTAGGTACTTCTGTAGTCCAACAGAGCAAAAGGTAGTTGGAAAAGTAGAATACCTACAAATTTTGTATGCTGTAATTTTGTATGCTGTAATTTTGTATGCTTTTCTGAAGCATTACTGAAGTCTTAAGAAGCATCTATTAGTTATGGATTTTTGTTGAGTGGACATAGCTGCGTTCTGGAAGCTGATGAACATGAAATGTTTTTCTTGTTTTCTTCTGACTTTTTTCCCCACTGGATCAGTCCCCCAACCTGCTTTATTATAGAACTCCACAGCAGCCATGGCAGTATAACACAAAAAGGTGGTAACTGGTGGTCAGTGGGATGTTTTGTCACAAACAGCAGTGCTGCTATCCACAGGCTTAATGCATCAGTAATATCTTATATGGGTAACTCAGCTGGGGAATCCTGGGTTTGGGGACTGTTGTTGACACCTGTCTGATAGCAAGACTGGGAAGACATGCATGCATTCAGTGGTTTTTGTTGAGTATATGACACCTACTGCCAGGAGATGGTTTGCTATAAAGGAGTTTGACACTATTGGCACATGTTATTCCTATCTGCTGAAGCTTCTTCATATGCCTCTTGCATTGGACATTTAGTGGACTGGATCACCTGTTAAGACAAGATCAAGAAACTCACCCAACTTAAACAAAGTAACCCCACAAAAATAAATCATCAGAAATTTACCTGCCCAACTAAAAGTAAGAAGTGGTGGTAAACTTGAAAAGCTTAAATTAGTGCAGCCAAATTGTATTACAAACTGTGACTCCACTTTGTCTACAGGAAAAATAGCTAATAGACAATAACAATGTAATCTATTGTACACAATGCAAAAATTTTGGATACATCCCCTGGTAGTGAAATCTCTGTGAGAAATAACTGGCAAAGTTTCTTCTGATCTGCACCTTATGTTTCAGCAGAAAGATATGCTACATCAACTGTACTAGGGCTGCTGGCAAAAAACTTTCTCAGCCTTGATGTAAACTTATGCACTAAGCCAATGTTTTTATCTTGTATATGGTTTGATAGCTGTGGTTCTAGTAGTTCTTTCCTGATTTTCATATTGTCTTTGCAGAATGACTTTAATACCTTATTTATAATAATTATTTCTAAATAATTTTTTATTTCTATTAATATTTCTAATAATTTTATTTCATAATCTTATAGAATTGTTTTTTCAACTAAGTCTTAATGCTCCTTTCCAAAATCAGAAGAGGTAGTGTGATATTCCACTAAAGTTCTAGGAGTTATGCGTTAAGACACTAATACAACTTTATGAAGGAATCAGATGTCTGCAGGTATGAAGTAGGCAGCTGGCAGGTAGGAAGTAGTAAGAGTACAAATGTGTATCACAAATTGTTAAGTGGTCCTCCCAAATTCTGGTTCATTTTCCAGGTGTGTCTCTGTATTCTCTTTATGTTAAAAACCCCCCTTACTTAAGACCAAGACCCATATTAGGCAAGCGGAAATCAAACCTTACTCAAAGCCTTTAAATTTGATAAAACACCTCTACATTGTCCTGATAGAATAACATTGTTATAGGAAACCTCGGGCCATTGGTGGCATGGAAAAGTCAAAAAGTATTCTCCCGTGACTATCCAAATAAAGACTTTTGTAGAGGTTAAGCTCTTTGGACTTCCCACTGAAACTCTCCTCCAGTAGTAAAAGGTTTCTAATGTTGATAACCTAAAGCTAAGTCACATTTCTTCCTTTACTATTTCTGGAATCACAAAATTGTTTAGGTTGAAAAGACCTCTAAGATCATCCATTCCAACCCTTAACCTGGCACTGCAAAGTCCACCACTAAACCATGTCCCTAAGTGCCACATCCACACATCCCTTAAAAACCTTCAGGGGTAGTGACTCAGCTACTTCCCTGTGTAGCCTGTCCTGTGCTTGACATCCTTTCGGTGAAGATTTTTTTCCTAATGTCCAATCTAAACTTCCTCTGGCACAACTTGAGGCCGTTTCCTTTTGTCCTATCACCTGCTACGTTGGAGAACAGCCCCAACCCCACCTAGCTACAACCTCCTTTCAGGTAGTCGTAGAGGGAGATAAGGTTCCTCCCTGAATATCCTTTTCTCCAGGTTAAACACCCCCAGCTCCCTCCCACTTCTCATCAAACTTGTGCTCCAGACCATTCACCAGCTCCACTGCCCTTCTCTGGACTCACTCCAGCACCTCAATGTCTGTCCTGTAGAGAAGGGCCCAGAACTGGACACAGGACTTAAGGTATGGCCTCTCCAGTGCTGAGTACGGGGGAACAATCACTGCCCAGGTCCTGCTGGCCACATTATTTTTGACACAGGTTGGGGTGCCATTGGCCCATCCGATTTTATTTTTAAACACTTTTTTCTCTTCACCTAGGCTATCTTTAGGAAGTTTTTTTTCCCCTCCTTTTAGAATTCTTTTGACTGCTCGTATAACAATTTCCTCAGGTGTTTGCATTAACTTTTTCTGACAGCCACAGAATTGCACTAAACAGTGTGAGTAGACTAAAACTATCAGATTCAACTCAGAGGCTGTACCATCACAAGAGGAAGCCTCTGGTATTTTGCCAACAGAATGATTTAAGGCTTTTCAGGGCCAGCTATGTGACAATCAATTTGTACTTCCTTCTTAGTGTCTGACTCCCATTTTTGCACTTCTGCAGTCAGTATTTAAATAGGTTTCCTAGCACCTGTCGTCAGTTTATGAGATCACTGCTTTCATACGCAAGGCTAAAATCTATGTGGTAATCATCTAAAAAAAAATATTTAACTAAAGTTGGATTTCTGTAAAGATATTTAGGTATTAAAGACATCACTTGAAGAAATGCCCACTTATGTTTGAGATGGGGTGTTTCTATTGAAAACCAATAGCTGTCTTTGAGAATCTCTCCAGAGGTGTATCTGCATTTTTGTTAATAGTATTTGCTTCCTTTTGAATTAGTAATTAATTATGAGAAAGTTCACGATTTCGTTGTGACCACTGCCAGGAATCAAACAGTGTTTCACACCTAAAAACACAAGTGTGCATTTGGATTTAATAAAGCACAAAGTCCCAAGGAGACTTGCTCACCCAGCAAGCTGGCATAGCTTATACGTGTGGTTCTTTGTGTACAAGTTGTCTCAGCAGTTTTGATCTGTTTTGCCTGGGTGATATTTTGAAACACTCTCACTGACAAAAGGCGGAAAGTATGAATTTCAGAAAATTATGGAGGAAATGACAGATTAAAATCTTGACTGAAAGTTCACCTTTCCAAATGGCTCTTCAGTAATGAGCAGAGGAGGAAGATGCCAGCAGGTATGAAGTGGACCAATTTATGTTTTCCTTTCACTTGTCTTCCTGTGCAGTCCTTCTTCTAGATTACCATTTTCTAAAAAATCTAACAATTTTAAACATACTTCTTCTATTTTTCCTTTCTTTGTCTAGTATTTTACTCGTATAATCTTTTTTAGAACTTATTCTCCCTCCTACTTAGCCATTTGTTTTTTTCTACAAGATCAGATGGCTTTTGAGATAGATCGTGGCTTTGACTATATTTATGAAACATTCTGTAGGCCTGCACTTCTGCTAAGATAAATGACAACAAAAATTAAAAGAAGAGCATGGATAGAGAAAAATGTGGAAAATGAGGATAATTAGCATAATCTTTATATCTCAGCTTCTCCAGAAGGTGAACTTTCAACTGGCAATATAAAATCAGGACTGAAATGCATATACACAAAGTATTTGACCTAAGAGTGTGTTGTTAAGTAAGATAATGAGAAAGTGATGACGACTGCTGACAGCTTCTCCATGAGAGAGTACAGTGTGTATTTCCTGACGAGCTTAATCCAAAACGCCATCTTTGAAGCATATGACAAAGAGCATAAAGACCTAAGAGTTTTATATTGAAATATAGTAGATGACAGAAGGAGAGAAAAAGGACCATTTTATTTATTTTATTTTGTTTTATTTTATTTTATTTTTTAATTGAATCCTTTCCAGACTTCAATTGTATCTAAGCTGACTTGTAGCTTCCACTTCTCTTAAAAAAAAAAAAAAAGGCAGGGGAAAAAGAGTGAAATCAACATTAGCCTAAACTTAAAATCATTTTAAGTAGTTTGGTTATGAGACAATCCAGCCAGATGATACGATGGAGTAGAGTTCTTCTACCTGTTGTAAAGGTTTAATTTTACCTTTTATGGGCTATCTTGTAATGCATATTTCTCTTACATATACATTAGGTATACCTACTTGAAATATTTCATAGTGACAATAGAACATGTCCTGATGCATGGCACTAGGAAAGTATGTGCTTAAATGTATGCCATTAAGTGTTAAATTACTGTTTGTCATGTCTTATTGAATAGAATCCACACACAGAGAATTTAAGAATAGTTAACACTTCATAAGAGTAATAACATTCAAATTGTCCATAGCTCATTTGTTTGAATTTTTATATTCTTTGCTTCTCTTGAATATGCTCTTCACACATGTATGAAACTTTTGACTGAAATGTATATCTTGACTGAGACATTATTCAGCTAATCTCTTAGGTCTTTGGAAATACTTTTCTCCCCTTAAGTGAAAAAAACCCCAACCTCAAACCGCTCTAAAAAGCTTATCAGACACCTAACAATATTACATGAAGACAATTAGAAGTATTATTCTGACATTTAGCAACTAAAGCAGTGACTGTGGTATTTGGGCAGGCATCCCCAGGAGTGGAAATACACATCTGGAGTAGAGGGTGCAAAACATCATTTGTTTCTAGGAGATGAAGCCGTTTTCCCTTCCTCAATTACATTTGATTTGCTGCTTGTTCACTTTGAACAGCCATCAATTCCTAGACTTTAAGCTGCAGTCCCTGAGCATGTGCAGTTTTTACTTAATCATGAATTCCACTAAAGTCATGTATGAATTAAAATAGAACGTTTTTTCACAGCTGAGGTGCATGACTGGAGATACTGTAATGTTCCGTGAAAGGGGGCACAAATGACAGATTTTGCTGGGAATGGGAAGGTCTTGGTGCATTTTGGGCACTTCCTGAGCAGAGCTGACGGATTAGGCCTCTCAAAGGAGCCCTTCATGTAACTTGCATACGTGACATCTTGTACAACTGATGCCAGCGGGATTTTTGCCAAGCTACTGAAAGCAGTGCTGGTCTGGAAATGAGCAGCAGTGGAGAACCTTTGAGTTAACTTTCATGCCAAAAACCCCTGAAGGATTTATGCAGTTCTAGTATCAGATACATGCTAGATAGGATATTTATCAGGTCCCAGTTGTGGAACACCTGAAGCCCAACTGAAATCCTCAAATAGCAGCCTGAATCCCTTCTTTGCGCACAACTTTCGCCGACCATTTCAGAAGCGTGGCTTTTTCTTACATCCTGGCGTTACCCCCTCGAGCCACGGAAGAAACTAACATTCTGGGAGAGTTTAATTCAATTTCTGGCCGCAGGTATCCTCAGGTTCCTGGTTCTCGGGCACCTCCTCCGGGACGGTCACCCCTCGGGGAGCTTGGCTGCGGCCGGGGCGGTGTGGGCCGGGCGCGGCTCTCCCGGGCGCTGCCGGCAGCGCCATGGCAACGCCGGCGCGCTGCCCGCGGCGGCTGCAGGCCCGGCC
>VZRE01004501.1:73900-150153 GCA_013396775.1 Cephalopterus ornatus | reverse complement strand
GCTCTCCGGGATTTCACCTCCGCGGCCAAGGTCGGCAGCTCCAGGATGCAGTCGAAGAGGCTCACCACAGGTACGTCGCGATTTCCACGCAAGGGTATGGGCTGGATCGGTGTCAGACGAGGGATCTGGCCCCACGGTGACGGCCCCAGACACAGAGACGTGACAGAGGTACAGACAGGGACAGAGATGGTGACACGAAAGAGCGGGATTTTGAACTGCCAGGTTTAAACTTGCCCAGCAGAATTAATCACACAGCAGGGAGAACTTTACGGCCTTCAAATGGCATCACAAAAGACAGGACATTCTCCTAGAATGAGTGAGATTTGGTTATCTGGGAACATTCACGGTTGTATCTTCTTAATTTTAACAGATGTTTCTTAATATTTCCTGTTCAACGCTCCAACAGTCTCATACAAATCTGTATTTTCATTAAAACAGACAAGCTTCTAGTAATCGATTTTGCAGAGGAAAGCTGACAAAAAGTTAACTGATATGTATGAGAAATAATATAGTTAAATAATACTTGAATTATATTTAAATCATTCTTGTGGTAGTTAACCTTTTTATGCATGGGTCAACATTACTGCATGTTCTTAATTTATTTTATTTCCTCAAGCTAAGTTATTTTATTTCAGAATATCCAGGAAAGAGTGTCATGCATCACTACGTTTTGTTTCTGTATTGTAATCCTAGTTGAACCAGCTTGACTGTATTGCTTGGATAACATATGATATTTCATTTATGTTTTTCAGAACCTCCATGTATAACAGAAGAAGTGTTCGTGAGTATGCTTTATAAGGCTTGTTCGTTATTTTTGTTGTGCAACTATGGAGCAAAAAAAGCAAAAAAGCTATTTTGGAAACTGTTATCTCTTTTCTCATTTCTTTCCTTTGTAAGTATGGAATACTGAGTAATTTCTTACAATTTTCTCAGGCAAAATAATACTTAGTTTGAAAATAATTAGAAAAAAGAATAATAAGAGACTATGGGGAATAAAGATGGAAATGGAAAAGAAAGAGAATTAGGATGAAGGAAGGAAACCGTCAACTGGAAGGTTCAGCGTGACGGGTTTATCAATCTCCTTACTTTACATTTTCTGCTCTTTGCTCACAGCTCCTTGTAGGAGTTCCCTGATGTTTGTCTTCTTGTTTGAAAGGCATATATAAAGCATAAAATATGTAAATGTATATGTAATTATGTAAATATATGTAAATCATAAAAGTAGGGGAGCAGGTTGTCCCCATATGCCAAAAGACAAGCCAGCGGTGAAGAAGGACAAGAGAACTTTGGCTGGAACTCAGTGAGAAAAAGGGGTAGGCAGCTCAGGAGTATCACAAAGATGTTGTGAGGTCATGCAGGGAGAAAATTAGAAAGGTCAAAGCCCAGCTAGTACTTAATGTGGCCACTGCTGTAAAATACAACAAAAAGTGATTCTACAAAGACATCAGCAACAAAAGAAGGGCCAAGGAGAATCTCCATCCTTTGCTGGATGTGGGAGGAAACACAGTGAACAAAGGATGAGGAAAAAGCTGAGGTACTTAATACCTTCTTTGCCTCAGTCTTTATCAACAAGACCAGTAATTGTCAAGGTGCCCAGGAGCTGGAAGACAGAGACAGGGAGCAGAATGGAGCCCCCATAATCCAGGAGGAAATGGCCATTATGCTATGCCACTTAGACCAGCACAAGTCCATGGGGCCAGATGGGATTCACCCAGGAGTACTGATGGAGGTGGTAAAAGTGTTCACTCAGACACTTTCAATCATTTACCAGCAGTCCTGGTCAGCTGGGAGGTCCCAGGTGACAAAGTTGGAAAATTAAGCTCCTCTATAAGAAGGGTTGGAAAGAGGATCCGGGGAGCTACAGGCCTGTCAGCCTAACGTTGGTGCTGGAGAACGTCATGGAGCAGATCGTCTTGAGTGCCATAACACAGCATGTGCAGTACAACCAAGGGATCAGCCCAGCCAGTATAGGTTTAGGAAAAACAGGTCCTGCTTGACAAATCTGATCACACTTGACAGGGTGACCGATTTAGTGGATGAGGGAAAGGCTATGGCTGTTGTCTACTTGGACTTCAGTAAAGCCTTTGACACTGTCTCCCACAGCATTCTTGTGGAGAAACTGGCTTCCCATGATGTGGATAGGTGCACAGTTTGATAGGTAAAAAAAATGGCTAGATGGCCAGGCCCAGGGAGTGATGGTGAATGAAATGAGTTTAATCCAGTTGGCAGCTGGTCACTACTGGGGTTCCCCAGGGCTCAGTACTGAGGCCAGTCCTATTTAATATCTTTATTGACAACCTGGATGAGGGGATCAAGCGCACCCTCAGCAAGTTTGCAGATGTAGTTATTTTTCTCCCAAGTAACAAGCACTAGGAACAAGTGGAATTGGCCTGAAGCTGTGCCAGGGGAGGTTTAGGTTGAATATTAGGAAAATTTCACCACCAAAAGTTCTGTCAAGCATTGGAACAGGCTGCCTAGAGAAGTGGTTGAGTCACTATCGCTGAAGGTATTTAAAAGACATGTGGATGTGGCACTTAGGGACATGGTTTAGGGGTGGCCTTGGTAGTGCCAAGTTAATGGTTGGATTTGATGAACTTTAGAGGTCTTTTACAATGAAACAATTCTATGATTCTGTGATTCTATACATAAAAGGTATTTGACGTATATAAATACGTACTTGAGAGCATCTCCTAACTGCATATTTAGATTGCATTAAACCTGGATTCTGCAGGCTCCTTAGTATGACTAAATATGTCTGACTCCAGGTGAACTTCACACACAGGCACAAAGCTGTCAGGGTTCTATTTAGTATAGGGTTTTATATTAACTTTTAGCTTGACATTTAAATATGTCATGTTTTATATATTTGTCAAGAGTGGAGAGGTATTCATCATTTTAGTGGGTGCTGCAACATGAAATGCAAATCTTGCAATATAGTGCTGCTTTTATCCACATTCAACTTCCCCTTTGATGTCTAATAACATTTCTGGGTTTCTGTACTTTTTCATGATGGCAGGAATAGAGAAAGGTATCAAATGCTATAGATAAAAGTCATTAGGTTTGTTTCCAGAAAATACCTAAGAAATGATTGTATACCAGGCCAAAATGATTTAAAATTCCTTTCAATGTTAAAAGAGTGATAGAAATCAGGCTCATGATATTCCTATTCATGTAAAAATTGCATGAAACAGTTTTGGACCAATTTTTAGCATACCTTAACCTCCAGTTGCAGTTCTTCATGAAAGGCAGCTTTTTATAGTCGTAATTTAGACTGTACAGCAGGAAAGATGAAACAAAATGCTACCTGACACAAAAATCTAAGCTGTAGTATTGTAAATGCAACTCTAAAACCTATAATGTGCAAATATGAAAGTGCAACTATGATTTCAAGTGAAAATAAGACTGTCTACAAAAAACCCTCCAAAAAACCAGAGGAAAGTACATTGTGTATAGACTCAGTAAGATCAGTGAGTAATAAAGCTTGTATTAATAAGATCATAAACATTTTATTGATTAATCAACCACTGTGTTTACATTTCTTGCTGTTATATGGGACTACAGAGAATTATATCCTTGGGAAATTAAAAACACATGTTACCTGCATAGTCCTAAATAAATTCTCCTGTTTAATCAGTGCCCAAACATCTCTAGGTCCATGGTACTGCAATTGCATTGGGCCACAGGCCTGTGGTCCAAATAAAGCACGACCTCTGTAATGCAGAAAGCCTTGCTTTCAGCACTGGCAGCATTTTCTAGGGAAGAGCATGAGCTAACTCGCCTGTCCTGTGTCAGTCACAAGAGCAACTACAAGTACTAAGGAATAAACGTTGGCAGACTAGGGCCAGGCAAACACCCTCAGGTCTGGTTCTGACTTGTTGCGCAGCGCACAGGGGCCTTCCTGAGTTCATTTTAAAGTGTATTAGCTCAGATTTCTTCCTTACCTGAGCCTGAGCTGTCTCTGTTTATAACAATGGGGTTTGGATCAAGATACTGCCTGCCTACACCTTATACCATGTACACTGTGCATAACCTCTCTTTAATGCTGTTCCTCACTAGTGCAGTTCAATGCTGTGAACTTAAGAAAGAGAAAAAAGATTTGTGTCACAAGACCTTTGCTGATATTGGCAATACATCAGATTTAGGCACATTTTCCTTGCCTTGCAAGGCAGAAATAATAGAATATTCTAGAAACTATAAAAAAATATTTAGATGTCTTCATTATACTGAAGACCAATGAAATAATGTTCTACTTTTACCCTCTGTTGAATTGAAATGTGGATGGTGGTGGTATTAAGTACAGTAGAAGTAAGATTTGGAGCCATAATTTTGGGTTTGTCAACAGCAAAAAAATTCAATTTCTATTCAAAATTTTTTGAGTCTTTTTAGCAGGATTTAAGATTGCAGGGGTCAGAAAGGATACAAAAACACCTGCAGAGGCAGTCTTCATTTCTGATGAGGTCAACGGGAAGCCTCTCAGTTCTGTCACATTCGAAGTATTGCATACACTGCTTGCCTGTTAGGCGAAAATATAGGTTAGTGAACTCCCTTTTATTCCCCAAACGTCCCCAAGCAGCAGTGTGAGAGCAGAAGGTGGCCCTGGTGGCCCTTGGTGAATGCCCCTTTTTTCCAAGTGAAAGAGAGAAGGGTACAATGTGGAGATTTTCTAGACTTTTAGCTTATGCACATTTTTTCAAAAATGTCCAGATTTTCAGCATTTAGAAGCTGTTTGGTTTATGAAGGCTTTATCTGTAAATTTATTGACAAAGGATTTACCTTTGTTTGTGTTTTTTAGATTGCTTAGGATCTCAGGAGTGTCCAATGGTTGGACTATAACAGTGATGTAATGATTATATTCTCAAAACTGGGAAATAATATTTTGCAAAAGTTTCCATGTTATATCTCATGGAGAAAAAATTGTTTGAGGGAATAGTGCATTCAAACCATGTTAGCACAGATTACTACAAGCCTTGCTTTGTGATTTTGTCTCTTTATAGGAAGAATGCTTAGCCACAGATGATATGCTTGTGGACTACTTTAATGAATTTTTGAGTCTTCCGGTAAGTACCTTACAGAAATCTCTTGCAAAATTCAAGAAACACCATACTAAGATTGAGTAACTTAATCCATCTTACAAAATTTTACATTTTGCTGCTTGCTAATTAAATGACTTTTACAATATGTCTGTGTTTCAAAGGTAGCAACTCTTACTGCTCAATGTTACCAATATCAGGAAAAGTAGCACAGTGTCTGGACTTCTGGGGACAGATGTTATCTTGCTAAGCTAAAGAATCACAGAATCACAGAATGGGTAAGGCTGGAACGAACCACAGTGGGTTATCTGGTCCAATCTTCCTGCTCAAGCAGGTCATCCTAGAGCACATGGCACAGGATTGCATCCAGACAGTTCTTGAATATCTCCTGTGAGGGAGACTCCACAGCCTCTCTGGGCAACCTGTTCAGTGCACAGTCACCTGCACAGGAAAGAAGTTCTTCCTCATGTTCAGGTGGAACTTCCTATGCATCAGTTCCTGCCTGTTCCGTCTTGTCCTATTGCTCAGTACCACCCAGAAGAATCTGGCTTCATCCTCTTGACACCTTCCCTTCAGATACTTACAGACACTGATAAGGGCCCCTCTCATTGGTCTCTTCTTGAGGCTGAATGGGTCCAGTTCCCTCAGCCTTTCCACATAACAGAGGTGTTCCAGTCTTTTAATCCTCTTTGTCACCCTGTGCCTGACCTGCTCCAGGAGCTGCATGTCTCTCTTGTACTGAGGAGCCCTTGAGCTGCTGGCAATGCTCCTCCTAATGTACCCCAGACCTTCTTGGCCACAGGGGCACAGTCATGAGCTGCTTGTTGTTCACCAAGACCCCCAGGCTATTTATGTATTTAAATTTATGTTATTAATTATGTATTTAGATCACAGTGCACTAAAATAATAAGAATAGGAAATGAAAAAGACACATAAATACTTATTTTAAAAGTGTAAGGAGTCCAATTCTATTCCAGTATCACATCATGATGACATAATAAATGTTTGTCCTTTTACAGTCTTGTGACAATGCACTCAGTGATTATTATACATTTAAGCTCAAGAACCAACCCTATTTCTATTCACAGCTTTGAAGGTCTCAAAGTTGGCACTTCCCTCCTCTTTCTCTCCCATCTGCAGCTAGAAGCGTGCAGGCTTATTCTGTGTGCTGATCCAGTTACATTTAGACCACTACACCTAGTGCCCTGTTTTTCACCAGTTGCTCTATATTTTGCTCCTTTTCTCCATCAGCTACCCTGCCACCCCACAATGTCATGAGAGTCAAATATGTGGTCCTGCTCCTTCAGTGTGGCAACATCATCCAACTTCATCTTAGTAGTTTTGGCCTCAACTATCCCAATTCTCTTCATCCCCACGCCTTACAGCCATACTCCCTTGCCAGGTGGCACAGGCCTTTCCACAGTGTCACTTGTGGCTCCCACCCAGTGTACCACAGAGCTGCCCCACAGCCTGTCGCCCTCCTGAGGCACTGCAGTCCAAAAGGCTACACTACAAGAACATATACCCATTTCTGCAACTTGCTTGGTAGGAACCACCACCAGTGTTAGGAAGGGGCAGAATGTTTCTTGATGCTTCTTGGACCTCAGATTCCGGTGCAGCCATTAATGAAATAAATTCAGTTATGATTTTTAACTGAATGATTTGGCTTACCAAACTGAACTAGACATAGCTGTGCTCTCTAAGCCACATCATAGATTTGTGTAAATGTACACAAATAATGGAAATTGCATAACTAAGGATGGTAGAATGCATTCCCTATGCCAATTTTTAATCTTAAAATAGAATCTGAAGATATTCAGATGTGTGGGTTTTGTGCACAGCACCGAT
This sequence comes from Cephalopterus ornatus, assembly GCA_013396775.1. NCBI lineage: Eukaryota > Metazoa > Chordata > Aves > Passeriformes > Cotingidae > Cephalopterus > Cephalopterus ornatus. The sequence goes on along the minus strand of VZRE01004501.1, from coordinate 143,275 downwards.
ACTGACTTCTCCCAGGAGCTCAGCCTTTATGTGCTTTCGCCACACTGCAAGATTCCTAAGAATAATTTTTTCAAAGCTGGAGAGACACAGATGGAAGAAAGTGTGTGGTGAGAGGGGCTTTTTCTTACTCCAACATCCTCCACCTCCGCTCCTGCAGCTGCTTTATGATATCTGACTAAATCCAAGCCTAACTACTTAGCTTTTAAACCCAGGCCTCCTTCCATGTGCCAGATTGTTCTTAGCACAGAAATACCATCCTCCATGCCTTTGCTGCTTATTTGGAAACTATGCTTCAAGTTTTCCCCAAATCTCAGAGGATGGAGCGGGTAAGAAGTTCAGCCTGCTTAGTCTCTTGATCTCCTTGGACATGCACAGATTTCAGGACATCTGTTAGAGGCCAAAATTCTCCTTGGCCTCAGAGGGCTCCTCAGCCCACAGTCCTGGCGCAGCTCAGCAGCTCTAAACTGCAGCAATTGTCCAGGCGCTCCTGATGGCTCTGAAGCCCACTGAAAAGAGTTCACAGTCTCTCCTGGGTAAACACTGCTTTACGCTGGTAATCTTGGTAGCTTCTAAGATGACACATGGTCTCTCTTACACATATTTACATATCTTCATGAAAACAGATGCTCTATTATCTATTTTTAACTGTAATGTTCTCATAATTGGTTTTATTTTCTCTTTGATATTTTCCTAAGTATTTACCCTCTTCAGGATTAAGTTCTCTTAATGCCTTGAGTTCTGTGGTTTGAATACCTTACATTCCCAATTTTCCTCTCCTTTTTAGAAGGCTTCTACTAAAACACCACATCGAAATTTCCATTGCTTTATTCTTGTTGTGCTTATATGCTGTTGCTTGGGAACAGTATTACCCAGGTGTGCTAGTAGTTAGGCAACAAGTTAAACTGAAAATATTGTGTGACTTGATACAAGAAAGCAGGCGTAGCATATGCTTATTTTAAGAGACTGCCTCTGCATTGATTTATAACGCACCATTAGCATACGGAAAATTTTATCACTGGGGACTTGCTATAGCAGCAGCAGATTTTTCATGGGTTTTTTTGCTTTGATTTACAGTGTATCCTTTAAGTGATCCTCTTGTTACAATGATATTTAATACAATCTGACATGAATATCTAAGTACTCCAAAGATCTGCATACTGTAATGAGGGGCAGTTTGTACAGAAAATATTTCTGAAAGATGTAATACAAATAACCTCTGGAGGGCAGTTATTGCCAGTAATATAGTGATTTCACAGTAGCAGAAACCAATTACATGACACACAAACGAGTTACACCTTCCTTAGTAACTGATGTAAAATGAAAGATTTAAGAGAAACATTGGCCTAGATACAGTTCCATTACTAGGTGGTCAGGCAGCCCTAGACTCTGAATCTTTGATCCATGTATTAAAAACATCCAAGAATATGTTTAGTCAGGAATGAAAATTCAGAAGTCAGAAATTGCCGTCCAAGCTCAGCATTGAAGGCAAACGTAGTAATGTGGGCTTGTTTCTCCTGCTCTCTACAAGCTGCCTGCTACTTGTTTTACCCCAAGTCCGTGCTGGGGTCTTATCCCTCATTTTCCAATTTGCAGTGATCCTAAGGAAGGCACATTCCTCCTCTTTGAAACCTTAAATTGTTGCACTAGAGACAAAATACCTAACTGAGCCTCAGTTGAAGTACATCCAGAAGATGACGCTTTGGTGGCAAGTCCCTAGCTGTTGGTTTCCCTAGCAGCAGAAATCTGCAGAGTGACCACAATATCATCAGCCTCAGATTTGAAGACTACTTCTTTTGGTAGTTGTTCTCACTGTAAAAGCTCCCCACCAAGTAGCCTGGGATCTGGCATTTGCTGCAGGTGTTGATTCTGAAGACAACTAAAGTCTAAGTAACAAAGCTTGGGCCTGTCTTTTTGAAGACAGAATGGTCCTGAAGACCTAGTGCTGTCAAGAATAAAACCAGGCCTGATTTATGAGTAGCAGGTGACAGAAAGGGCAGAAAGCAAAAAAGCAATCTGCTCTGCTGCACAGTGAGGCCCTTCACTGTTTTGAAGATGACTTTGAAAAATTCCATGTATCAAATCATCAAGTCAAGGCATCAGTGCATGCTCATTAGTTTTCTCTTGTCTTCTTCAGGTGTGTAGAGGAAGGCTGCAGATGCCTCCCTGAAAAAGGCTTTGACTTAAGTAAGGCCTTGCATGCATGTTATGTTGAGACTTACCCAGAACTAAAACTTGCTTCATGTCTTTGACATTCAAGGAAGCAAACAAAGCATTCCTGACTTCATTCCTTACTGATAGTGTGTTTACTGTAAATGTTCTTCTCTTCTCTCTTAATTAGATAGTGATATGTGATTGTGACTTTTGTCTTACTCATCAGCAGAAGGGAAAGGCTGAAGTTGCTAAAGTCAGTGGGAGATTTGCACTGACGGTGTGTAGTGTGAATTTTTCAGACACTTCACAGAGCTGCTCAAATTCTGGTCTGGGCTCTCACTGACATTTATTTATGATACAGACATACTCATCTTAAGGAAGTTTTGGCAAAGTTCCTGGGTGAGATCTCTATTCATTCCCACCCTTAACCTAAGAAGCAGCCAAGCTGTGGTCGTTCCGTTTCTCTTGGGATGAAACTGTGTTATTTGGGTCTGAAACAGGGTCAGTATATTTATACACTAGTTAATGGTATCTGAAGTTAAGTATATCTGAAAACCGTTAAGACAGAGAACAGTGAGATTTATATGTCTGATATCCTGGCAACATGGTGATGGATGCTGTTTTGGTTTCTGTTATGGGAGGACTGAGAGAAATTTGTCTTGCCTTCAGTTAAGTGTATAATTCAGGTTTCAGAGTTATGTATTCTGTTTATTATTCAGCTGAAACTATATTAAATGTGGGTTTGACAGCTAAGAAATTTCTTTGCTGTCAAAAAAGTACATGCAATTGTTTATTTATTTAATAGTATTGCTGTACCACAGGCTGAAAACAGCTTTTTTTTAATTTACTTGGAGATTTTGTCTGAAGCTGAGTTTACTGCACTGAGTTACATTGGTCATACTGGGTTGAAGATGAGAATTGCCTGTGAGTTTGTAAAGTTTGTAGACTTGTTATTTGTTGGCATTTTCAAGTCCTTGATCCTATTTATTGTGCTAAATTGATAATGTAGGAATCCCAAGCTTCAAGGCTTCTGCCAAACCTGATATATTTTTTCTTAACATCTTGAGGTCTAATTTGGCTCTGGAGTTTTCTCCTTTATCTTCAAAGCATCGAAAGTTGGCCCAAATTAGAACGATACACTTAGTCTTTGGTTAGTGTATTTTACTTGTCTTGAAAAAGCCAAAGCACTTGCCAAATGTGGAGTAAGAAAGACATTTCTTAGTATATTAGATTGGAATGGATAATTTTTTTCCCTTTCCCTTTTAGTGCAGACTGTCATCCACTCCATCTTCACTGAAGAGATTCCTCATTATTGCAATGACCTAGAATATTGGTGGTGCCGTAAACCTTTCTTATTATTGTCCTGTGAAACATTGTAGGATTTTACAGCACTTGGCTTCTGTGGGAAAGGTTTAAAGTTTGCTACAAAGAACTAAACAGTTTTTTGGTGGATTTTTTTTTTTTTGTGGCTTGTAATGTGTGGGAATGGTTAGGTTGTGTGTTTTGCTCCAAAGTTCTTTGCATACTGAAAGGAAAATTGATTGTCTGATCCTCTCTCCTGCACTGCAACTGGTAAAATGTTTCCTACAAAAAAATCAGGTTTGGGCGGGAGGTTTCGTGTGTTCTCATTTGATTTTTGTCATAACAGTATCACTTTTATTTTTGTGGTGGTGCTGAGTTAAAAAGGTCAGGAATTATCTTTATTATGCTTATAAAAATATTCTGATTTATCATTCTAGTTTTCTTAAGTAAGCAAGTGAAATTTGCTTTACCAGAAAGGTTTTATCTATTCTAAAATGCTTTTATATGTTAGTTTGAGAGATAGAGAGATGCTCTATTGGGTAGAACTTGGGATTTGTAGAGAATCATAGAACACTCAGTCCGGAGGGGGCTTTAGGGAAGTCTGTAGTCTGGTTTCCTGCTCAAAGCAGGGTCAGTGCGTTAGTATTGAGACCAAGTTGCTTGGCACTTTGTTCAGTTGGTCTTGAAAACTTCCGACAACTGATTCCATAATCTCTCTGGACAGCCTGTTCCAATGCTAGTCATCCCACGACTACCTTTTTTCTTATAATCCAGTTGAGACCCTCTGCTGTTTCTACATACGGTTGTTGTCCTCCTACCATGCTCCTCCATAAAAATACTGGCTCCATCCTTCAGTAATCTCCTTAAAAGTACTGTAAGGCTGCTGCTAGGTCTTCCTATGTATGTGAGCATCCTCCTTGTACTGGGGACCCAAAACTGGAGGCAGTATTCCAGATGCAGCCTTATAGTGTCGGGTTTACTGCCTACTCTCTGACTGATACAAGATGTATGCATGCCTTTTGATGCTCCTGGGGATGCATAACTACATCTTAGTCCAAAACCCAAAAGTCTGGACTTAAGAACCACCTTTTTTAGTCAAGTGTGTAGTGTATGAAGTGTTCCTATCCCATCAGTGCATGCTCTTCTGCTCCATTAGTATATTTGTCTTATAAATGATTGGTAGTCAGACACCCAAAATAGCAATACACTTTACATTTTAAAAATTGTCGCTAGCATCTGTTTCATTACATTAAAGTTGCTGTAGTTTTCTGTTCCACTAAATAGAATATGTATTGCAAAAACCTAGACCTAGAGTAAGTTACAAAGGATTAAATAAAAGTAGATGCATGTGATAAAGTGATATTGTGTTTGCTTTGGTTTTAGTTTGAACAGCATGGAACTAAAATAATCTGGTCATGTGTAGTCACTTAGCCCTGTATTATAAAATTTGCATTTTGTTTGATTTTTTCTGTGAGCAAGAGCATTTCAAATCCCAAGAGACTGAACTACGGTGTTTGTTAGTGTACTTTCTTCTGTTTCTTTTTTAAAAAACATTAGAAAACAAATAAGGAAGAATACATTTGGAGGCTATTGAGGTTGCACAGTTAATCACTTAAAAGGTGGTAGCAGCCCAAATTAGGTTTGAAAGTAAACGAAACATACACGTGGCAAATTGGGAGGAGGTCTGAACGTAGAGAAATCTACTACACATAGAAGGCTTTTTAAAATGCTTCGGTACATCTGGAGAAAAAACACTAAAACCTGAAGAATGCCCTGGAGAAAATTAATGCCAAAAGAGGCACAAGGTGTCAGAGAACAAAAACCAATGCATGATTTCTGCTGAAGTTAGGTAACTGAATGGACTTGTGTGATTCAATGGACGGCTCTGAGCAGTGATGGTCTGATGTCATAGGCAGTAATCATACACTTAAAGCTCTCACTTGCTATGTGCTTTGCCAGGCTGAGCCTCCACAGTGAGACATTATGGGATAAGCAGGGAATGTTAAAACCACATGTTGCAGCCACATGGTTCTGGGCATTGCTCTACAAGACGGTGATCAAAAAGGGAGCTTCAAACAGAAGCAACAAAATAGCTGACACTAACATCATTACTTTGGGTTTATACAGGTGTGAAGAAGAATAGAATTGGTCTGTAATATATTTCTATATTATATGTAACATGTATTCCACATATGGAGTATGTATATGAATTATGTCTATCTGTGCATATATGTGCTATATGAAAAAGTTCAAGGAAATGAAAAATACAGTGCTTGAAAAAATAAAATAATCTTATTAAGTGCAGAGGAATAACAACTGTACAAACACCAGGTGGGATCCTGTCTGGAGTGAAGCCAAAATGAATTTTGGCTCTAGGCCTAGATGTGGCCAATAGTTTCTTGAGTCCTTGAACACAACATGCCTTCTCGTCTTCCAGCTGAGTGTGGAGATGCCTATATGCTCTGATTGTATATAATCTCATATTCACAACTGTCTTGGGTATCCCCCGTTACTTCTGAAAAATCCATCCATATTTTCCCTCTTCAAGTAAGTGAATTTGAGAGAGTTTTTTAGGGAAATACCTAATACAAGAGCTTGAAAGATGAAAGATGGCTTTGATTTAGTGGGTACACATGCAGTGGGTTTTCGGGAGTTGACAAAAGTCAGAATTGCATAGCTGAAGTTGGAATTTGGTCTGTCTCCCATATTATGCAGTATCTGACTGAATTAGTGATGTATAATAAAATGTACTGCAGGCCATGGGTTTTGGTAGTTGTTTGACCTACAAGTAACAATGTGGTGAAAAGCCTTTCCTACATATGAAAGTCTTCAAATTTATCCTCCTCAGATGCATCTCAGATTTAAAAGATCAGCTTCATTGCTAATATTTTGAAGCCTTGATTGTTGGTGATAACAAATGGGAGAATAACACTGGAGATCTGATCCTGTAGTTAAGTTGTTCCCTGCAGAACAGTTACTAAAGTCGCTGTGAATTATTATATCATGGACGTTCTTGTACTGGATCTGTTATTTGCATGTGGAAAAGAATTGCCTATGATCTAGAATGAGTTAAATTCTTTGGAAAGCTACACAGCAAAAACACTGAAGAGCAAATACACAGAAAAAATACTATTCCAGGCCCCCAGAGAAAGAAGCCTCATAATACCAGCTTGTATTCTGTAGGATGCCTCTATATTATAAAAAGTAACTTTCTTAAATGAGAGTTCCCTTATTACAATGTCATAAACTTTCCAAACTTCTTTTGTAGACTTTTGCCCAGCCAGTGAAGTTTAACTCAGACTTTGGGGTTTTTGAAGTAGTTAATTATGCCCCACGATGCCTGGAAAGCCAGCTGAAAAAGAATCTGCATGATCAGAAACCTCCAAATCCCATTAATGATGTTCTAAGGAAAGCAAAGAATGACGGGCAGCTCTCCAAAATGCACAGTGCTTCTCCAACCTTCAATATGGATCCAAATTACAACACTATGGTAAGCATCTTATAGCCCCTGAGTTTATATTTAGATCTTACTGTAGAGATACTGGCAGTAATTATTGTTGTGTTTGGCTTGGTAGCTTGGGAAAAATGTTAATTTATGTTAGGAAAACATAATGATGGGCCAAATTATGCCCTGTAACGCACATGTGTCTAGCAGACAAGTGAATGGATTTACAGATGTACATCCTGTAGCACAGAATTTTGAAGATTCTGTAGGGCAGTATTCAGCTGTGTGGTCTGAATACTTTTTAATATTAAAAGAAAAAATATTATGACAACAGTTACTTTACTAGTGATCCCTGGAATGTGCAAATTGACTGAAACTAATGCAGTTCAGTCTTTCCTTATTAATTAATTTCCTTGTGTGGCTATGAGCTCATCTGTGGTCTGGCAACACATAAGTCTCTCTTCCATTAATTCCCAAAGGATTTACATAGTTAACATCAATTGAAACGGCCAGAAAAAATAATCGTTGGCAACAAGAAAACTAAATTAATGGAAAGATGGGTTAGATTTTAGAAAAAAAAAATCTTGTTTCTTACTTGCTTAGACAGTATCAATTTTGGTATTCTTACCTGCCTACTTTCACGGCATCTCTTCAGCACCAAATTAGGCACATTAAAATCAGGAGTTGAAGCACCTGAGAGAACACGAGTCAGTATAATTAGATGTGGGAGTTTACCTTTAAAGAGTAGCTTTGGAGGAAGTAAAATATTTCACTGGGATACTTGGTTTAGTCCTTTCTTGCTTACCTCACATTGATGTGACTGACATGACATCATTTCACTCGAGGCCAGTCTAAGGTCTTGCTACAATTTTAGCAGTGGCTGCTCTAAATTATATCATAGCTGGAAAGCTGAGAGAAGAGCAGGGCGTTGTAACAAACTGCTGCTTTGCCCAGCATAAGCTTACTGATTTTCAGAAAAGAAACAGTGTTGAGAGAGGTCAAAAGGCAATGTTGTTTAACAAAATGATTCTAATGTGATATTACAATTGTTTGCATTGAAACTGGACAAATGCTACCAAAGGACAAGGCCTACAGACATCCCTACCATGTTAAATAATTGTTTTCACAAATACTTTGCTTGGGAGCACAAAGGCAGAAGAACTATTCTCAGTTTCTTATTTGCTCTCAGCATTAAAGTGAGGAAATGCTGTGAGCTTGTGCAAGTGTTGCTAACATTGCCTCTTGGATAACCTCACATCATTGCCACTGGGCATGGCCTTTCTTGACAAATTCAAAGGCATTTCACTGTTACTTTCATCTTTGATGTGGTTTGGAGCAACAGGCCTTCTGCATTATTTAAGAATCTGTTTCTTCCTCTGGGCCATTTTCCATAAATGGGGAGGCATTATGACCTGAGGAGCGGTATGCCTCAGTACCCTTTCTTCTCCTTTTGGTGGGAAAGGTGATATTTCTTCTTATTTCTTATTTTTGACTCCTCCTTTACTGGATGGATAACGTAGATGCCTCATCCAGTTCAGTTTGGCATCTAAAATCTGAGCTGGAACAGAATGGCCTGTGAAACAGTGTGCCCAAAATGGTTACTGCAAATACATAAGGTGAGAGAAGACAGCTTCATTCCTTGTATTACAATGACTGATCCAGAAGAAGCCACCCCAGACCAACTGTATCAAGTAGTTCAGTTCAAATCAAGTAGGATTTGGTCTTTCAGGTAATTGATGATGCTGTCTGGTTTGCTTTGGCTGCCTTCTTCACACTGACCAAAGAGAGGTGCAGTTGCTTTGAATGTTACATTGCTTACAAAAAGTCACCTTGAGTGGCCATCACTGGCAGGTTACTTTTGAAAAGGACCTATGACTGGAAAATCCTAGTAGGCCTTTCAGGGTACAGCCTGAATTTAAGCACATCGTGCCTAAGAAATACATGCAGTGGTATTTTCCTCTGTATTTTACTTCCCTCTCAAGACAGTTACAAATTTACAGATAAGCAAAAGTTCTCTGCATGTGTGCTTGCACATTTGTAAATCATTGATATGGAAGTAAGTACCTTCTCATCAATAGTAAAAATCAACTTCGTGCAAAATGCATTGAGAAAAAAGCCTGTGGAGTTGGGTAGAACTGATCACAACTATGGGAAGAAACTGGCTGGCATCCCACATACCTTGCTTCAGAGAAACCCCAGTTCAGCAAAGCACTTAAGTATGTGTTTAACTTTAATCAAGGGAAGTTAAACACATGCTTAAACTTAAACACGTGCTAAAAGCTTTGCTGGATTGGGTCCTAGCAAGGCCTAAGGCTGACTGGGTAAGGAAGCTAACTAAGGTAACAAACCCCATCAGATTAAATGTAGCATCTTTCTCTGAGGATGGGGAAAGAGTAGAGATTCTTTCCTTCTGATATTACATATAACTTTGTGTACCAGCCATTTACAGATGTGAGCATATTATGAATCATTCAGATAAAAAACTAGGCTGTAAGTCAGTAAATACATAAATATTAAATGCCAAAATAAAGAAACTATCTTCTCTATTTCAAAAAAACTTGTCAATTGCCAAAAAGAAGCATACACTATGTGGTTGGGAGTAATTAGTCTCTATCTCCACAAATTACATTGTATGAGCCACTGCCAACATAAGCTTTCCATATTTTGAAATATTTTCTTCTCTCTAAATGAAACCACCCACTTTCTGAGTAATTCAGATTTTTTTAATCCCCTACAGATATATATGAGGCAGAAATAACCCTTGCCCCTAATGGAATATTAGCTCATAGAAAGAAAATTTAAGCTGTGATCTATATAAACTGATTACTTGATATAGCAAAGTAGTATCCATCCTTGCTCACACTTCACCTGTTTTTATGAACGAGGGTGGTTACTGCATTCTTCAAAATCATTAATCTCACCTTCACTAAAAGGAAAAATAAACCTTGGATAAATAAAACAGGTCATCGCCTGAGAGTGGAAAAAGTATACTATTAAAAAAAATTAAAGTGTGCTATGTGCCATTTCTAAGGGAAACCGATATGGATCACTGTGGCCCATAGTCAGAGATCTTACTCCCTGCGTAAGTTCCCATGCATACATTTTTGGTTAACTGTCTCTGTGTAGCTTGATGCTCAATGCTCCCTTTCACTCCCCAAACCATTCTTTGGAGGCACCTTCCTTTCTTCTTTGATGAGGCACTGAGGCTCAGGCTGGCTGAGCAGAAATCTCTGGTGGCCCCAGGTCATAAGACACTTAGGTTTCCACTATGAGAATTGCTGTGTGCAGTGCAGTTTTGCGATGATCCAACAAAAAAACCCCACGAGCGGTGGTGACTGATTTGATTTCTGCTTGTTTGATTTTGTTTTTTTATATCCACAGCTCTGTCATTTTGGGAATACAATTTAATTTAAGAGTTCCTTACTCTTCAAATTCTAGAGAAAAAATGCAATAGTTATTTATTAAATATGATAAAGTCAGAAAAATTAGCAATTTCCTATTGTAAAAAGTTTATGTACATTTAATGTGCATTTGGAATGGTACAGTAAAAGCACAATTCTGAAGAAATTATTTCTGAAGAAAAAACACTCATGATTTGTTACGAAAGTTGTACTCTAATACGTGAAATCAGATTTAGACCTTTTTAGCTTTTAATAGGAAAGTAAATTAGCTCAATTGTCCCAGCACCAAGGTGATGTTCACTGTATATTTATCTTCCTGAGGCAATGCTTCTGTGTAAGGGGGATGGAGAGAAGCAGTTACATGGCAAACAAAACAAGAAAATCAGGAGTACTGCAAATTTTGGCATTTCTTCTTTAATAGTGTCTTGATCGAGAACAAGCAATTCAGTGGATTAAGAAAGAAAGGCTTCCAGCATTTCTAGGAAGCGACTGTTACTTTGAATACAGGTATTGCCATTTTTTATTCTGTGTTTCAGTTTTAAATTTGTATGTTATCCTCTTCTGTTTAATTAATCTTGATAGTACTTTTAGTGATCTGGATAAAACAAATTCAGTGAGTTTTTTCACTCGTCATTCTGTAATTTTCCTTGACCATGAATTACATCCTATACTTCACCATTACAAATAGAGTAAGAAGGGGGCTTACTGAATTCTAAATTGCTATTCCTCAGAGATATCATGGTAGCAATGCATCTTTCTTTAATCAGTATGTAAGCCATATAACTAGAAGTTATGAATCCATGAAATCCATTTGGAAAAAGCACCCAGTCCTTTTAATTTCCATTATTAGTTTTGTGTCTTTGGGCCCACTGTCAGAGTTCCTTTAGCAAAGTTCTCTGTGGGATGCTATGGCATAGCTGGATGATTTACTGTTATAAACTTGCTGTATTTTTCCAGATGTCCTTTCAGCAGATGTTCAGGAGGTTTACTGTGCTTTTTGGGAGGATCTACCTCTGTATCCCTTAAGGTTGTGTAGATGCTGCTAATTTTACTGTGTTTCAGGGGCCCAAAAGAAGAGGCAGGCTGGCAGTATGGTTTACAAAACTCATGTTTGCTGATTGTAATGACAGGGTAGTTACTGGGGTATAGACTTCTACAGTAAAAATTTCAAAATGTTTTTTATTTTCCATAACCTGATGACTGCACTTAAGTTCAAGGGGAAAAGTGTGCAGAGAACAAGGAAACCATGAGAGTGTTCCATTTTACCTTTAGTAGCAGCTCCTTTATATATACCTGGGCTTCATGAAACACTAACTTTTGTCTTCTGCTATAGTAAACTATTTATTTGATCCAGCAGAGTTATCCAAGAGAATAACATAAAACTAACTTTAAACATCTAGATAATTTCAATTGCCACCAGTGGTTCGAATGCTTTCCTGAATCAAAATCAGGACAAATTCAGATTCTAAAAGGGAAACTTGCATTTAAAGATGACGACACTGCAACAATAGAATTAAATCCTATCTCAAATAGTGGGCACAAATGCAACTGGGTATTCACTTGGTTGGAGGCTCAAGCATAGACTTCATCTTCCCGTGGTTATGTACTTCTTTCTAACTTAATTAAGTTCTGCCCCAATTCTTGAGCTCAAACTATGCTCACTATCATCAGGTGATTCTAAGATTGCCTTTCCTGAACATCACCAGGTTCACACTAACACGAGGTAGCACTGGAGTGCTGTTCCGTACTGTGAAATCCTCATACAGCAGCCAGATGTACATGAGAGTGCCGGCTGTCTTGTTATCATCTGAAAGTTCAATCAGTATGATCAGCACTGTGGCATTACTGCTGGAAGAACGTTTGTGTCAGGAACTGGAGATGTAGGATCTGGTGGTGATACAGGGCTTCTGCAATCTGGGAGAATAGTTTAATTTTAGTGAACAGAATGTTCAAGGGCTTCTTGCCAGGGCTGAGGCTGCATAGATATGTAAAAAATCATCCCAACAGAAGTCAGTTTTACTGGTGGAGCTTGATAATGCAGGCAACTATCTGTAAAGCTAGTGAACTGTACAAGGGCAGCAGTGGCATTTACATATGTAACAGCAGGTGAAGGCTGAAATAATAAGGAGTTGGACTCAATGATCCTTGTGAGTCCCTTTCAGATAAGGATATTCTATAATTCTATTACTCTAGGAACAAAGCAGATCACGAAGTTCTCTGTAAAAATTTTATTTTTACATGGATCTTTTTTTTTAATTACCTATTCTGTGGAAAAATCAATGTCAACATTTAATTTCAGACTAGCTAAATTGATATCCCAGGTAGAATGGAGCAAGACTGGCATGAATTTCATTATAGATAGTGACTACTATCCCTGGATAAGGAAGCAAGACCTGAGTTCCCCACAACCTGAGGAAGATGACACTTCATTGACTATGAAGAAGTTCTATGTATCACTTGGCCAGGTAAAATAAACGCATTTAGTGGGTGTAACATCAGGATAGATTGAAAATATTGGGTATAATTATTATAACTGAGGTCACAACCTAATGGGACAACTCATTCCTGTTCAACCTGGTCTAGTGGAATGTTCCTCGCCCATGGCAGGGTGGTTGGAACTAGATGATCTTTAAGATCCCTTCCAACCCAAATCATTCTATGATTGTATGATTCTCTGAATAGCTCTTATATTCAAAATTCTTTGTACTATAAATGAAGGTACAAGTGTTGTAATATGGCTTAAACAGAAGCTGTGTTACGAGTATGCTCAGGTGCTATCATACAGCTCTCTTCACTGGCAACTATCCTTACAGAAGTCTACACAAACAGACTGCACAAAATCACCATGGACAGTAAGCCCTCTGGTCTCAGAAACACTGCAATAGAGAAATCTGAATTGTTCTATCACATTTCTTTTCCTAGGCTACGGTTTCTCAGGTGAAGGATTGGTTTACATTAGCAAAACAAAGTGATTCCATGAGAACTACAGATTCATCTACACACCCTGTAGCTTCTAGTCAAATTCAAAATACTCAGCATGAAAGAGAAAAATCATTAAGTGAAGAAGATAGCCTTCTGGGTAAGTAACAAGTAACCCTATGGTTTAAAACACAACTCTTGACTAGGTGGAAAGGAAAGGCATTACAAGGAATTGTTGCTAACTCCACTTATTACCTTCTGAGTATCACATGGTATCTGAGGCTTCAGAACAGAATTTGTTTTCTTTCCATAGCTACAACATTAGGTGAAAATTTGATCTCGTAGCCAAATAATTTTGTGATAGTAGTAGCTTCTCTTCTTACATATTTATATATATATATATGTAAGTTTTAGTTGAGGGTTTTTTTGCTTCTTTTTCCCATTTCACATGTTTTGCAAGATTTTCTTGTCTAGATTCTTTGGGTATTTGATAATGTATAATTTCTGTTGCAGCAATCTTCTTAAAATATTTATGTTGAGCATTAAGAGTCTTTTGACTGCCAATTTTTGTGAATCTTATAAAATGTCATCATTTGGATTCCTGTCTATCTTCAAATTTAACTGAAATTGTTAGCAGGCTTAAAAGGTTCTGGGAGAATGATATGCATACAGATGCACATATGGACATACACCTGATTGCATAGCCTTGCTTTTGCTTTTTATGCAGTAGTAAGAACAGAGAAGCCTTAGCTCATATGTTAGGAGCTCTCTCTCTCCCATTCTCAGAGGAGAAAAGCAGCCATTCCACTTTGAGACTTGAACTGCTGGGACCTTGGAGTCCAATGGCTGAATGGAAAATTTGAAGACATGATAACTCCAGAAGTCTGCCTTCTTCCCCAAACCATGAGGATCACCCCAGAAAATATATTGCTGATGTATGGATTATTAATGAAGTTATTCAAGTCACACTTGTTTGCATCTCTACCACTGTTTTGAGCAGTGCTTTGAACAGAGAGGTCACAAATGCACCATTCTTGCAGAGACAGTCTGCAATTAGAGTTCAATAGCTGAAGGTATTTGCTTGGACAATCTAATTTAAATTCCTTTCTCATTGCTTCAGTTGGATCAGGGTTATCAGCTAAAGTCTTGAACAACTCCTGAGCCACTTTGCTTTTTATTGCTCAGGAGCTGTTGTATCTCTCTCCCTAATTGCCTCAGATCTCCATGTTTCCATTTCACAGACCTGTGTTGAGAAGCTCTAATTTTTCTTTGTCAAGTGAAAACAATTGAAATAGTTTGGAAATAAGAAAAGATATTTTAATCACACTGATTTTTATATTAATATCAACATATTGTGCCGTAGATATTAAATATATTAGGTAAGTGCAGAGCAGGGGATCTCTAAGCTATGTTCCTAATCCAAGTGACTGTCTGTGACAGTGACCAGCACTTGGTTAGATGTGGCTTATTTTCAGAAGAAGTTGAAAGGAATGTCTAACTGCCATTGCCATTTATTGACCAGACCCCCACAGAGGGCTACATGGGCTGATAATGTTACAAATGTGAATTTAGTGGATCTGAGAGATTTAGCCCTTTTCTGTCACAGCCTCACGTGCTCAGAGGTTGTAGCAGTCTCCTCACTGACAGTGTTTTGCCTTAGTGATACAATGGAACATGAAAGTCTACAGCTTAGATTTAGTGACATACAGAAGATGGAGATTATTCTGTAGTTTAAACATTGTATTGATAGATGATACAAAGTTATTGTAGAGTCTCAATTTAATTATGACTTTGGGGTTTTTTTCACTTTCACTTAGATTCTGCTGCTGTTCATGATATCTGTAGTTATTCTGCTCAGTTTTACAGAACTGACTTGTACAGTGAGAGTAGCATTAACCTAGCTAAGCAGTGTGTATAGTCAAGGTCATCTTTGCTAACATGTTTCAGAAAAAAATCAATCTTCTAACAGTCTGGCAGAGGAAGAAAAGACAAGTTAAAGCAGTAAGTTTCTTTTTCAGTGACTAGGATGGCAAGGCATGCTTAATGTCACAGGGCTGAGGAAGGGTTGGGTAAAAGGAATTATGAAGAGCAGCGTAGATGAAAAAAACCGGGCTGGTCACTGTTCTGAACTTCTTAGTTATAAAACATCTCTAGATGGAAAGAAGCCATTTCTGGGTGACAGACTGAGCTGCAGGATTGTTAAATGTTTCCAGAGCCCTAGACATAATTATTTGTTTGGTCATCCTTCTATTCAAGATTTTACCCTACTGACAGAGGTGTTTGATTTGCAATAACCACAGAATACTCCGAGTTGGAAGGGACCCACAAGGATTATCAAGTCCAACTCTTAAGTGAATGGCCAGAGAGTTGAACCCACAACCTTAGCACCAGGCTCTGACCAACTGAGCTAATCTCAGGATCAACCTAAGCAGACTTATTAGCTTCCTCAGGCCTGAAAAATACATTATTCTGCTATATACTGTGCCTTAAACTATGACCAAATGCTCAGGAAGGAACCAGGCTTTGCAGTACATCAACATGGTTAACTGATGTTGAGGAGCTGGGATGTTTAGCTGACAAGAGAACTGGCTCCAGAGGGAGCTGTTCCTGAACTCTGCTGCTCTGCTGGAATTCAACAGGGAATGAATTTCTGAGTCATGGGGGTGAGTTTCTAGGCAGATAGCAATGGGAGAAGCAACTCTGCCGTTCCATCCTCTGCAAAATGACATAGTGTGATTGTTCTGCTGCAGCAAAATATAAAAATGTTGCATTTTTTAACTTGGTGATGTTGATATGCAAGGGAACAGTACTGAATCAAAAGGGTGTTCAATGATCTTTTCTGATTTAATACAGAAGCAGGTTCCATGTCTAAGGAATGCCAACAACAGAGTTTCCTTTCCCCTTCAAGGACTGCATCTGCAAAAGCTGACACTACTAGTGAGAGATCCAGCGAGGCTGAGGAGGGCTCTTCTGTGGCCATTGCTGAACCTCCTTCCCACAGGCAGTTAAGAGTTTATCTGGACCCAAAATGGGACAGTGCAGCAAAAGAAGAAAATGAACAGGAAAGCACAACTTTTCAGAAACCAGAAGAATTCATGCCAGCTTATACTCAAATTGTAATGAATGAACCCATTTCAGAACTGACTCAGCAGCCAGCTGCTGCCATTGTTGCCAGTAGTACTGCAGAGTCACTCTTTAAACAAAGTTCTCCACTTACTGCCTTGGACTCCAAGGGAGATGTAAGAAAACGAGATCCCGAAGAAGTAAGCTTAAGTTCAAGTTCTGAAAGTGGTGGGCCAGATAGCAGGGCTGCCTGGTGTATCAGTCACGGGACTTATGACACTGGCAATAGACATGAGTTTGAAAGATTCAAGAAGTTCATTAAAGGAACACTTGGGGAGAGGTACTGGTGGCTCTGGATGGATATTGAAAGACTAAAGGCTCTTAAGAACACTACAAGACAGCAAAGGTATTTCTCATTATTTAACAGTTATTCCTATTGCTTTAACACTTGTAACCCAGCTAGATCAATGCAGGTTTTGAGATTTCCGAGTAAATTGTAACGTTTGAATAGAATAGACACAATTAAAATAATCATGAGTGTCCTGACAAGATATGTCTGGAATGACTCTGCTGAAGCGGATAAAACTCTTTTTGCAGAGTCAGGTTTGCAAAGCTTATATGAAGTCAGAATCGTCATATTATTAAGGCTATTTTAGACACAGATTTGGAAAGCAGATGGCAACAGAAAAAAAAAGAATAAAAGAAATTAAACTCACAAGTAGGGCATTGAGTATGACAAAGTGCTTTAATGAAAAGCTCTGCTGGATTCAGATGTCTGTTCTAAGGCACTGTACATTTTATCTTATACACAACCTGTCTCTGATTTGCAGAAAAATTGTTTTGGCTTCTGCCATTTGCAATTAAAAACATGTTGCATGACAGTACTTTAATCAGTTGGATGAACTGTACTCAGTTCTGTACAGCATCTGACACATGCTTATGTGACTATTTTTGTTGACTGCAGGCATCTCAGTAAGATGAAAAAAATGTACCTGCTGAGCGGTGGAGACTATTTCCTCAGTTCAGAAATATTACTCAGACTTGATCTACTGCATGGAGATCAGTGGAATATACGGCATTTAAGACAGATTCAGCCTGAAGTAGTGAAACCTCTACTTCTTTACTGGTATGAATAAATGGACAGAAATTAAAATTCTATTGTTTAACTAATTTCCATTTTCTTTGATAAGCCTATTAGGTTTATTTCATCTCACTTATCCCATTGCAATTATTGGAAGCAATGTCATTGTAAGTACTAACACATGAATTTTTAGTTGAGCCTAAACTACATTGCAATCTGCTGAGAAGCCAGGTAGATCTGCCTTACTGAGCCCTTCATATTTTTCTGCTGGAGCATCTGCACTGCTCTGTCTATCTCTGCCTTGGATACCGTTCAAGTAAACTTTAGCCTCTAGCATAGGGAAACCCCTCCAGGCACAGAAGGTTAGTTCTGTTGTAATCTATTCCCCTTACTGCTCTTCTCAAGTTTCTGAGGATGCTCTGTATATATGTCTGTGTGGAATTTTACACTGAGACTTTACTGTTCAGTGTCTGTCATAAAAAATGCCTTTTACATATTTACAAGTTAAGTGAGGATATAAAATCTAACCTATTTCCAAAACATAGGCTAAATTTTTGAAGATGTTCTCTCCTCCCCAAGAGGGATCAACAAATTGCAGGCATAAACTAATACTTGCAATTATGAACTTTGCTGTGGAGCCTCATATGGCTTGCAGTGACCCTGAGATTAGCTCAGTTGGTTGAAGCATGGTGCTAATAACACTAAGGTTGTGGGTTTGGTCCCTGTATGGGCCATTCATTTAAGAGTTGGACTTAATCTTTGTGGGTCCTTTCCATCTCAGAACATTCTGTAATTCTGCGGTCTCTGTCCTGTGGCCTATAACCCTTTCCTATTCTTTGCTGTAGGTTGGATGGGGCATATCCTACTGCAGACTCATAGAAAGGCAACTATGTCATGGTGCAGAAAATTTGCCTAAGTTTATTTATGTATAATTTGCTTTTAAATTTGGAAGCGTGCAGTGTCTAAACATATCTTTAACACTAACTGATTTTTAATTCTAGGTGCATGTAGCACCATATCTTGATACAGTAAATGATGTAATTGGAAAAAAAAAAAAAAGGAAGCCAAATAGCCCAGTGTTTCATGGTTTTGGAAAGTTCTACTTATTGGCTTTTTTCTCCCTAGGGGCCCCAGATTCTGTGTCACTCATTCAACAGCAATAGAAGCTGCCAGTGCAAAACTGAAGTTCTGGCACATATGTCAAGAGAGACCGAAGGTGGACATTGATCCTTTCCCACAAATAGTGTCATTGTTACCATTGACCCAGAAGTCTTGGATACCTGGGATACAGTCTTCCCTTCTTCAGGTAAGTAGGATCACAGCATTGAAAAACAAAGCTTTATCCCATCAAAAATAATTACAAAACTCCTTGAATTCAGTGGAAGAAGAATATAGTACTTGGTTGTTAGGAAGTCAAGATTTAGCAGGCTGGTATATTGCAGATTGTTACATATAAAAATGCAATAACATTATATGTTATGAAACAAATTCCTATACATTGAGTCACATTATCTTCTCAGGTACATCCTGGCTATTTCATAAGTCCTTTGGATAGATATTTTAGCTGAAAATTCTCAGAATTGCAAAATTAAGTATCTAGCAGAGCAGATTCTGCCCTTGAACCAGCCTTATCTTAATCCAGAATAATTCATACAACCTCATTGCAGTTACCCTGAACCTATCTCTCATGTTTATGAAGAGGGCAGAATTCTGCTCATTTTCTATCATGACAGCCCTTAAATCACCTACATGTGGTTTTTACTTTCTACAGAGGGCCATGAGCCATACAACACAGAGCTTTTCTCAGTGTGGAGCTTGCAGGTGGCCAGTTTAGTTTTGACTGTTTTCTTCCTTGAAAGCTTGAATGTGAGAGGTAACTGCAATGAAGGTTTTCAGCAACACAGTGTTAAGCCTTGGGACACAAGGTACTTGGAAAATGTGAATTGAAACTGTGGTTCCAGTAACAAGAACTGGATGGGCTATTCCACAGATCTGTTAACACACACGTCTCTTACTTTGAGTTGGATAGTTTTAGGCTACAGTTATTTCCTTCCGAAATCTAATTCATGGAGATAATGGAGGAAAACAGTGTGACAGATTTCCTGTTCAGAAGAAACTGAGTTCAGGAGCCAGATTCCTGTTGCTCACAGCAGGAATGGGAGCAAGAAACACCAGTGTCTTACAGAGACCAGTTCCAGCTTCACAAGGTGGTGCTAACGACCCAGGACTAGCTGTAGGTCAGGCAGATAGGATCCTAACTCTGCAGGTTTTCCATCCCCTGTTGAATTCAGCACTTGACAAAAAATATGAACTGGCACCATGAACCTCACAGAATCAGCAGATGACCCATTTCTTGCTCCTATTTTTTTTTCTGTAAAAAATTTGGGCTTTTGGATCTTGCATTTACACTGTGCTTGCAAGAGCTTAGAAAGAGCAGCAACTCTGAGTGAATTTCTGACGGCACTTTGAATGCAACTGGCATCTCCAAGAAGTAATGATTTTGTTCAAAATAATCAGTGATGGTGTGGCAAAATGTCCCCTTTCTCTCCCAGTCTGAGTAATTGTTTCTATCTTACAGAGAGCTAACATAAGGTAATCTTTGTAAACTTTCACAGAACTTGTTAACATGCCCTTCACCTGACATCCTCTGTAATTTTGTACAAAGTGCATGTAACATATTTCCACCTGTTAAAAATGTAATTTTTAAGCTATAGTGATTAATAAGGTATGCTGAAAAATCTTGAAAGATATTCAGAGACTTTTGCAATTTGCAGTTTTACATATTGTGATTGACAAAGAAAAACAGTCCTGAAAACCCTTGAATGTTTTTCAGCAGTTAATGAGAAGACATTAAGAAAACACAAAGCTGGAAAAATAATCAAAATTGCCTTATTTTTCTGTAAAGTCTTTTCCAAAAGTAGAACAAACTCACCAACAATTTTATTAAAACTAGCTAAACCAAATTTCTCTTTGAAGAGATCATCAAGATTACCACCCACCCTGACATCAAGTCAGAGTACCCAACAGGATAACATTCTTAGCAGTAGAATGTGGTAAGTACAAGTCCCTTGTATACCTTTTTGCACACCATTATACCTCAACCAATTATGAAAGTATTTTAGATCCTGCTGTTTACATGAATACTTTTCTTCAAAGCAAAAATCTGCTTAGTGAAGCACAGTTATGGTACAGATTGTGTGCATGGAGAATTCCTCCCTGGTTGATTATTTTCTCATTTGTTTGTAACACAAACAAAAATAAACCCACAAAAGGGTTTATTTCCCCAAATACAAGTATTTTCTCTTATGTAATAGTTGATATTCTCTACATACATTCATATTCTTTTAACCTGTTTCAGGGACTAGCTCAGCTCTCAAACTCATGCTGTGCCAGTGATTTCCACAAGGCCACATGAAAAAGTATTTCTCTACATTTTTTCCCCATTTATTGTAAATTTGAACTGCATGTGCATTTTCCTCTACTATTCACTGTGTCATTCTACCTCTTTCGTGCCCCTTCTTATTTTATTTTATAAGCAGTAATATGTATTGAAAAATTTTTGTTTGTGAAAAATTTTTGTTTGTGATTCAGGTCGAAGTCAGTGAGCACAGACATGATTCATTACTTAGCTTTGGATGGCACCAAAGATTCAAGGTACCAGGGTTATAGAAAGTACACCTATGCTGAGTTGCTCCGTGTGAGTACTGCTTGAAAATATTAGTTGTCTTGAATCATGGGTTAAAACACTTTATTTTGCAGTATTAAACATGAAGTTGTCAATAATGGGGAGGAACTGTTTTGATTATATGCTTTATGCAGAGACATAATTAGAACTTTAGCATTTTCTCTGTGGTATCTGTCACGTATTTCGTAGGAAACCATGGCACACACAGAGGTTTATTTTCACTAGAAAGTGTTGATCTTCTCCATAGTGACCATATGTTCAGTAGGCTATTTTAGAAAACTCTGTTTAAATGCTTCAGTGGAATTGTTGCCTAGGGGAGTATACCTGACTTACGGTGAAAACTGAATCTGCCTTACAAAGTCATTAAAATATTAACATTCATAGGAGGAAAAGGTTTCATTTGCACAGGCCCTCTTTATTACTTGTATGCTTCATTCTTTTCTTTGTTGAATTATTGCCTGCTAAGCAGATCCTTGGTCAAACAAACCTCAGGAGAAACAGGCTGTGCAGAAGAGCCTTTTCTTAGTAACTGTTAAAATGCTGACAAATAGAACATGTGAGATGTCTACATCTGGCAATCAAAAATATATCCAAAACCTTTCTTGTTTGTGGAGCAGTCTCAAAACAACCTGATGTTTCATGGTGGTATTGATATCCAAGGCCTCACAATTAAAAGCAAAAACATAATATGAAATCTGAGCCCATTTACATATGCATGGAGTTTGCTGAGCACTTGAGCACAATTGTTTGTTTTGCACATGAAAATAATACTTTGTTTATTTCTTCACTGCATTCATTTTACTTCTTTGTTAATTTTTACAGGGAAAAAAGGCTAGTTTTTGCAATTAGGGGACATTTGTAGTTAGAAATGTATGTACAGGAAATGTTCATGCCGTGAACTATCAGTTTTGAGGCATCATCACAGAAGGAGGAAAATACCATCCATTAACACTTACAGGGCTAGATTGGAACTTACAGTCAGGACCCCACAATTTGCCATCACATATATAATGCATAGGAGAATACAGGGATTAGTAGTTTAACTTCATACTGGGAAAGGATATCTACCTACTCTGCTTCATGGGTCTGGCTACTCCCTGCCCTTCTCCATCCCTGTTATTGTTTGGAAAGAAGCTGGTTGCCAGCCGCCACACTCATCTGTTTCCACTTCTGCTATCAGAGACAGCAAGTCAGCCAAAGTTTCTCTCTTGTAATCATCAGAAGCTAATTTACTACTTACAGAAGCCTCTTCTGGCTTCTCTATGAGCACTGACAAAATGGATGTATTCTGCCTCAAATGCTCTAGGAGCTTGCCACAGTAAAGAGCATGGATTTCTTGCTCCCTGAATTGCTCATGATTTTGTTGATGAGGTCAGTGATGTAACCTCAGAAGACATCTTTTGTTCCGTGATAGTTAAATGTTTTGAATCTTGACCAAATAGCCACCTGTTAACTTCTCTTAATTCAAAACACGGTAGCCTGAGCTGAGACAGCTCTTGTCAGCTAAAACTGCATATTTAGTAGAAAATGGAATCTGGTTTCTTGGGATGAAGACACTAATTGAACACACTGCGTGGCTCTCCATTGCAATATACTGACATTTGAAAATAATGAAAGCCTGTTATTCCTTGCTGTATAACTATGTTTTATTTGTCCAGGGGAAAAGTGCTGCTGGCAGTGTTGTCTTAGGGGGATCAAGAATGGAAAGCATGCTGCAGTCTCTTTATTTGGAGAACAGAGCAGGCTACTACTTCACACAATTCTGTGAGAAGTCAGGGAATAAGGTATGAACATTTTCCTAGTCTGTGATAATTTAGTCTACAATTGACTGAATGCCTAGTTATAGAGGGCAGCCAGACTGAAAAAAAAATGGAGAAAGAAAGATTGATGACTGGATGAATTATTACTTGTGAGACTTCAATCCCTCAACAACAATAAACTGTTCAAATGTATATGCAAACTAATGACAGGTCTTAACCAAGCTGTCAGATTCTAACTGTCTCAAACCTATTGGAATTCTGATTGTACCATCAGGGATAAAAAAAAAAAAAGACTAATCATTTTTAAAAACTAGCCTTTAACTTGGCAGAAAAAATGAGGTCTTAACCCACAAAAACATTTTTTAAAAAGATGGAAAATCTGCTATGCTATTACTCACTATAATCTGCTTCCTTCTTACTTGTTGGGTTAGTGATGTCCAAAATCTCCAATGTTTTAAAAACGTTCTTCTGCTTCCATGAAGCTCCTTGGATTTCTGAGAAACATAACACTATTTCTTCTCTGCAGTCAGCAGATCCATCATTCATTGCTGGGTGTAAATTGAGGATTGGTTGGAACGAGTTATGAATCTGAGTCAGTGTTTAGTGGCTTTGCAGAAAAATTGAGTCTTTAGGGGAGATTTGAATGCAATCAAGATGGACATCTGTTTCACCGCTGGCACAACCCAGAATCCAGCAGCAGTAGCTAGAAATGCCTTTGGCTACTACAAGACAAGAGCCAATGTTTCCAAAGCTGAATACCTTCAGCTAAATATGTTAAATGTGTATAGATGGAAATCTAAATAAAAGAAATTTACTTTTTAATTTCATCTACCCTCGTGTCCTCTAGCCTTTGCAGGTGCCAGACTCCTTTGAAAATTATTTGCTTAAAGTTTTCTCTTCACCTGTGAAGCCTATTTCAATCATATGCCAGATCTAGAAGGCTGTAGTTTGTGGCGCAAACTTCCCTACCCTTGTCTTTTTAGAACACATTCTTTATTGGCTAGCCATGGGGGTTTCAGGGTATTTTTAAAGTTTGAACCCCATAAGCACATGATTAAAACAGGACTTGGGGAAAGATCTAGACTTTTGAAAGATCTTTTGCTGTTTGAATTTATGAAATGAGGCCAAGACTCTGTGTCTCAGAAATGCATGTAATAAAAAAATAATGATAGTCTCAGTAACATATGTCAAGTACACAGTATTTAATTGTTTTGGTTATTGCTGCAAAATGCTATTTTACCATGGTACAAACCCTGCATGTCCATTATCAGCATTTCTTCTTCAGCACTGGCTTTATGCCACTGAAATGTGGTTACTCTTCAAATGTTAACTACAATGTTAACGATTTTAATGGCCAATTATGCATAAAGGATACAATAAAAGATGTAGTATCACAGTGATGATCCCATTAAATATGTTGTCCTTCTGCCAGTATGCAACAGAAGATTAAATTCATCTTAAATTGAGCTTGATTTATGATGACCCCAAGGAGCTAAATAATACTTGCATTGGAAAGTCAACCTTTTATAAAGCTGTGATATTTGGGTAGCAATAACTTAGAATATTTTTCATCTTTAGTTGTGGAAGAACTGTGTGTACTTTTGGTTCGACCTGCAGGCTTATCATCAGCTTTTTTACCAAGAAACTCTTCAACCTTTTCAAATATGCAAGCAAGCTCAAGTAAGTTGTAAATAATGTATTTTCCTTTCACAAACACATTTGCTCATTCCCTTCACAAATGCATTTGCGCAGAGCAAGGTCTGAAAAAAAGATAGGAAGTAGAAAAGTTTCCAAATCTTGACAACCCACACCAAAGTAAATCTGGGTTGTGGACAATAAAAGAAGCTCTTTGGATTGTGTCCATAGAATTTCTTGATTCAAACGTTAAACATGCATAGTTTGACTTCTAGGCTCTGCTGCCTGTTCCCAGTTTTATCTATTATACTCAGTTTACCTAAACTCCCCTTTGCTACTCTGCATCATATTTGGAAACTGTCTGCTTAGTGTTAACATCAGAGATCGTATTTTTTCTAAACCATCTAACTGGGCTGTACCTTTCCTTCCATCTCCTGTGTGGGTTAGAATTGCGGATCTCACAGTCCAGACCTCAGATAATGACCTCAGCAATGAAAATGGATCTTTGTCAGTCTGGTTTTAGTTGTTACGATTGTCAGGGTATCATTTTTATCTTTTAATGATTGTCACCCCCCAAATAGATATTTAGACCCTTATTTAATGTCAAGTGGAACTGATATTTCCTAGAAATGAGTATTCTTAATTGAGCATGCACTTTAAATCAGGGAATAAAACAAAATTAAACTGTTTCACCACAGTGGTGCTAATGGCTGTCTCTCACAGGAGAGTAGACCTATTTCATCAGGGAAGGAAACTGCAGCAGTGTGATATCATTAGAACTCCAAAGAACTTTTCAAATCACTTTGTGAGACTTTGGTCTGATTTTCCTCTCTAAACCTTGTGTAGGAGTATATCCTATCTGAATATTTCAATATATGCTATGTAATAGAGCAAAGCTACTTCACATGTCATGGGAACAAATATCTGTGGAGAGCAGGTGAGAATAATCTCTTGGTATGGCTTATGTTACTAAGCATCTGGACATCCTTGAATTTGTTTTCTTTTCCTTCTTGGAGGTTTTACTGGTGCAAATGACAGAATTTTGCATATTTGCCCAGAATTCTCACCTGAATCAGTGTTACTTGTACAGAAACTCCAACAGAGGCTGAGGCATGGATTCTTCCTTCTCTCCTGTCTGGGTAAACTAAACTGCTACCCTATTTAGTTGTTTTCCCCTCCAGCTCTATTTATGGCATGAGGCTGTGGGCAACTGAATGTACCCGTAAGTCTGACTGTCTGCTGTATCTGCCCAGGCCTGTGTGTGGTGAGGGACCCTGCTCACAGCATACATGCAAGTTATCTAGACTCTCACCATTTTCCTTTGTCTTTTGTTGCAGGCCAAATCTTAGGTTATGGTCCCTGATGGTTTTTAATTTGGTTTAATTTCACAACAGCTTACGTTGTTTCTGCAGTGGTTGCATGGCTGAACATTAAGGCCCAGGATTTTTTTACTTATCTTATTTCCAGTGCTGGCCTGGTGGTGACAGCAGAACATTGTACAATCAGTGTTACCAGGCAATTGCAGAGAGTACGTACACATAGCCATTAAAGTAAATACATCAAAACGAAATATGTGAAACTGTTCCATTAGCATAACTAACAGCTGAAATGTAACATAACAAATCAACACATGTGCTGCAACATTTGGTATCATTCTCAACTTTGCCTTTTAAGGCTGCAGAAAAATTATACTTGTTTTCATTGGAACACGGTAAAGAGTCAAGCTGCAACCAATCTACAGGGTCTGCTTGGGGAAGAGATGCCTTCCCAAATTCTGCACTCACCTTTGGCTCAACAAGACAGTCATTCCAAATACTCCTAAGAGACTGTGGATCAGATTTGCATGGCACATTGTCATATATATTTTACTATTTATTACAGAAAGAGACGTGCAGAGTATTCCATATGGGTTCTGCCTGCTTCCTCTTAGAAACAAGAACAAACCTGGATTGCTGTGTATCTACTGCTCGTTGTTTCGTTTGTTGGGCATTGTTATCTTAGCTTTATGATAGAGTAATAAAATGCATTCCAAGGTGTATATGCATTCATCCCAGGAAAGAAACTACAGTGAAAATGAAATCTGATGGATAAGAATAATGACAAATCATACTGGATGATTACCATATATGGTTATTCAGTATAAACATGGACAGGAGTGTAAAAAAACCCTAAAAATAAGAGCAATAAAGAAACACGTAACATAGGTTTTGATTTTGAAAAAAGTTATTTAGAGTTAGAAAATTTAATACAGTTTTGGGAAGTACAATATTTTAACACAAATCAGTTTAGATAAAGGGAGTTATCATTACTGTGAACTTTTAGGGTCAGACACAAGATTTATATTAGTGGGAAGTGATGATGGAGCTTAAGGCAGTTTAACCTCTTTGTTTAAGACCAGTCAGTGCATTGCATTCTTCCATCATATGATTCTGTCAAGCAGCTGCCCAAGCCCCTCTTTTAGATCAGAGCAATATCCATGCCTTTGGGCAGCAATACAAAGCACTTGAACTTAAATCTTTCTTGCTTCACACCAAGGCCTGTACAATCCCTGATTTGGAAAGTCATAAATGAGGCCAAAGTGTCAATCTGAATTGTTTAAGCATTTCATGTATTCAAGTTTGTGCCATTTTAAGTAATTTCAATATACAAACTGACCAAATTTCCAGATACAGTTTTGGGTTTAATCCATCACTTATTCTAATACATTTATAGGAAAATTTATGGTTGGCAGGTAGAAAAATTCTTCATGTTTTTAAATAGGAACAAACCAATTAATCAACAAAGTGTGATATGTACTTGACATCAAATGCTTCAGATTTTTTTTTGAACGTGTTAACCTATAAATTCATTTAAAGTGATTTTTCCTGTTGATTTCTTAGGAGATTGGCTAATACAACAGTTCCAGTATTCTACTGAGATTCAGAAAACCATAAGAATTCCATGCTATGGGAATCAAAAAAGGCTATGAATATTACTTTTTAAAGGATAAAATGTATCTTGCAAACTGCATTGCCCAGTGTTGAGGTCTGTGAACACAGACAATTTTCCACTTTTTTAGCATGTCTAGAACTCTTCTCAATTGGTTTTCCTGCAGTCCTTGCAGTCAAATCTGTAGAGATCTACAGATGCACCTCAGCAAGGGACACAAGAATGAAAGTTCCTTTTCATTTCCCCCTATCCGCAAGTGTGTCACTTTGTCACTTTGTGATGCTATCTATATACTGGGTCAAATCCCATAGCAATGGATTCTTACAAGAATTCAAGTAAAAAGATGGCATCCTTCAAAAGTGAAGAGGCCATCCTGATTGTACCACTGAGGGCCTGATTCTTTGAGTTTGGAAAAGTGCATTCCTATAGATAGCTTAACCACCTCTAAATTTCTGCTTCATACCTATTGCCCGCCCTGTTGTTTCTGGAAAAAAATATCTGTCTCTACTACATTGCGGTTTTGAATGTGAAATTGCACAGGACCGGGGGCAGTTCTGCAGGTAGAGCAGCATGCAAAGGCAGTCCCTAGAATGGCAATATATTATAATAGTGTTTATGTCAATAGTTTTTGGCCAAAGCTTCCTTAGTCTGATTCTGATTGCAGGCTGATATTTTTTGTCAGCTCTGAAGAAGACTGACAGATACACTCATTAACCTATTTCATACAAAATCATAGGGCAGAGGAATTCTGCCTGAGGAACTTGTGGCATGTTTGTTTTAACTTCATTCTTAAAACTATGCAAAAATGATCACCCATTTAAGGAACCAAGTTAGATGTGTGCTAAAATATTGAGGACATATTTTTGAACCTTTTTACCAATTTTATTTGTGTGATTTTATGAGTCATAACAGGTGGAGCAATGTAGTCCTAATGATGAATAAAATGGTTAACCCCTCTTTATAAAGCCTACGTTTAAAGATACCACATCTTTGCATCATTGAACTTGTCCCTTCTAATTTGTCTGTTTTATACATCGACTGGTTTTGATCAGACTACATGATTTAACTTAAACTTTACTAGTGTTGGGGCTCTTCGAAATAACTTTCAACTTTTTAAATCGCTATGAATGTAATTAATGGTCTCTCTGTTAAATTTAAATGTATTTGAGGACTTACTGAGAAGGGCATAATTTAGGATAAATGTGGTCTTGGTCTTCAGCTAGGAGTCTTCCCGTGGATGTCCTCTTTCTCTGACCTTACCCTTACACCTGTGTATCTTTATTGCACTGATAATGTGGGCCACAATAGCCACAAAACATCTTTGTTTTCAGTGATTAGATCTATGTAGAAAGGGTGTGGAATCCTGCATAGACAGTAAATATGGTAATTGTAACAAGTGCTAACTGAGGGATGGATGTTAGCCATCAAAGCCCCATATTCCTCAGTGACCTAATACCAGGAGAATCTAAAGGGCTTGTTTCAAATTGTAAAGGTCCAAAATAATTGGAATGTACTCTAGTGCTGTTGCTATTTGAGAGAAAGAGTCTAATAAATCAGAATTTAATTTCAAATAAACAGAAACATAGTTATTTAATGTACTCAAACATTCTCCCCCTGTGCTTGAAATCTAAGAACGCCAGTGTTTTATTACTGCCTGAACACAGAGTAAATGTATTATTTTCTTCTTTTCTATTGCTTTGTACATGTGCTAGTTACAGCTGGCTTTTAGCAAAATGAGGAAAGCGAGAATTATCATAACCCTGAATTCTTCATTGCCAAGCCTCCGTGATAATAAATAGTAAAGATGGACTCATCACTGCCAATCTAGAGAGAAATTCTGATTTATGCTACTAACCTGATCCCTGACTGTATGTTTGAAAATTAGGTGGACTTTGAGAATATGAAGAAGAGAAAATATATATATGAAATATATTATGGCAGAATCTTTATTTCAGTTGAGTTCCTAGCTGCAGTCAGAATCATGATGTTTCATAAAGATACTCTGGAATATCCTCTTCCAAGATATTCCTGGAAGAAAGTGTTTTTCTCTGAGTGTTCAAAGTTAATTTTCACAACAACTTATGAAACCTTTAGAAAACAAGAGTTTTACTTAGGGGATTAAGTAAGTTTGAGAAAAAAAAGAAATGAAATAAATAAAAAAATTACTCCATGATTCAAGAGTGAGCTGCTAGTGAAAAGGAAACATTCTCCAGATTCAGTTTTCTTCTCTTTGTACATGTTGAATGACAAACTCTGTATGCTTTAGATAAAAAGCATATTGTAAACCTTTCTTTGGTAAGGATTTCGACCTCAGTCATGGAGTGGAATCTCCTGCATGGATCCTGTATTGTGATGGAGTCTCACCAATGTCAAAAAACTATGTAAGAGAATCTCCACACAGAATATCATGTAATTTTTCATTAATTTTAACCTTAAATTTACAAATCACCATCTATTCAGAAAAGTCAGATACCTTCACTAGTTGGCCCAGCACATATTCTGCAAAACAGCAGTGTGACTTCATGAGCAGTGCAGTTGCTGTAAAGATTGTAGCTATCTGAATCTAAGAATCAGCCAAATATCTCCAAGAGAAAGTTGCATTAATTATTTTTTGATCTAACCATTTTAACAAGTAGCAGTAAAAATGGCAGGGGGATCCGATATGGCAATAACTGAATTTTGGACAAAGTAGTAATACTGGTAAAAAGTAAGGTAGTTGTAATTAGGTATATGTTCAGAATATACAGCAGGGCAGTGAGGGACAAATACGCATTAATTTCCTCTTCGGCAATCAGTGACCATTGAAATGGATGATGGCTAAGAAACAGTTTTCTTCTCTTTTATTGTAGTTCCTTTATGCAACTTATATTGCCCCATCTGCCAGTATGGACATTGGACTTCATCAAAATGAGAGAAACATTATTTATCAGAAAATGGACCCAGCTTTTGAGGACCTTTTTGACCCAGCAGAAGAATATATTCTCACTATTCTCCTAGAACCGTGGATGAAGATGGTGGAAGCAGACAAATATACTTATGGAAAGGTAACAGATCTGGATAACACCATGAAAAACTCTTACGTCAGGGAAGAAAATCACAAGAGCCTTCATATGCAATCCTGTTATAGTCAGGTAGGGAGAAGTATGACAAGATGTTTTGCTTACTCATTCCTTTCTATGTTGATATGTGGAGTAGGCTGAGCTTCTTGTGGAGAGCAGACAGCTCATGTGAAAGGAAGGTGTAGACTTCATAGGCTCCTTGGCCTGTGAATTAGAGAGGAGTGCATCTTGCTATGGAAAAATTTCTCTTTGCACTCAGCAAACATCATATTTCTGCAATCTTACCATTGATCAGAAGTAATGTTCTTATGATGATTGCCCACAGACACTCTATATTTTTAATCACAAGCAGACAATAAGCTGTGTTTCTAGTGTCAGTGCAGTGATACTAGGTCCATATTAATTGTATCAAGATTGGCAGCTAAGCAGCTACTGCTTAGCATAAGAAGACATGTGATATGGTGATCCAGCTGTATTTGCCCCAAACATTTTTTAGATCACTGCTCTGCTGTGTAAGGGCTAACTGTGCTTTGCAGTCCACCTAAAGTAGGTGGCTCAGAGGTGTACTCAGTTCTAATTCCAGAAACCACTGAAGGCTTGAATTGGGCAAGCTTATGCAGGTCAGAAGAGGTGGCTGCAATCCTGACTGCCTTTGACAGATAAAAACAAGAAATGGTGGTGACAGTGGTTGATGCTGTGGCTTTCTGTTCTTTGTAAACTTACCTACAAGTTACCAGCTGTAGGTCAAGCTTCTTTTGTGCACCACAGTATAGGAAAGATATTAGAAAGTTTCCAAAGGAGGGCCAAGAAAATGGTGAACGGCCTAGAGGGGAAACCTTATAAGGAGCAGCTGAGGTCACTTGTTCAGCCTGGAGAAGAACAGACTGAGGGGAAACCTCATCATGGTCTACAGATTCCTCACAAGGGGAGGCGGAGAGGCAGGCACTCATCTCATCTCTCTGGTGACTGGTGACAGGATCTGAGGGAATGGCATGGAAGGGAGTGTCAGGGGAGATTTAAGTTGAATATTAGGAGAAGGTTCTTCACCCAGAAGGTCGTTGGGCACTGGAACAGTCTCCCCAGGGAAATGGTCATGGCCCCAAGCCTGCCAGAGATCAAGAAGCGTTTGGACAACACTCTAAGGAACATGGTGTGATCTTTGGGGTGGCCCTGTGCAGGACCAGGAGTTTTGCTTTGATGATCCTTTTGAGTCCCTTCCAGCTCAGGATATTCTGTGATTCTAATTTCAAGTCTTTAACATCTCCCTTGGATATGGAAGGAGAAACTTACAATGAGGAATCAGGAATTGGAGGGCAGGAAGTTAGTTCTTGTTCCTTATTTTTCTCCACTATGACTTTAGATGTAGCATCTCCAATTTACAGGAAATATCATCATTTTTTAGTGATACTTCTGTCAACTTGTAGTGAGAACATGCCTGCACTGCCTTCTGCAAAACATTTTGAAATCCTATTTTTGGTGCTATATCATGCATACATGTATGAACAATTAGGTGAACAGATACCTAAAATCAAAATTGAGAATGGTCTTCTAAGACTATTAGGTGGTGGCCAGTATGAAACATTTAAGAATGGAGTATAAGAAAAGAAAAAAAAAACACACAGCAGTATGCCAGCTTCATCCCTTTGCAACCAAGGAACTTCATGGAGCAAAGATCTTATCCACATTTTTGTGTCTAACAATCTTTAATGAGGGATTTTCTTCCACATGGGTTTATGTAAATGTGTCTTGAGTGATACATCTCCAGCCTCACTGTAGAAGTGGGTTCCATGTTTTACTCAACCAATAAGAGAAAAAAGTCCTTATCTTGATTTGTTTGTGAACCCCTCCGTGGTAATTTCCCCACGTGCCCTAGTTTTATATGTCGCGAGGAACAAGTGAACAGTTGTTATCTTGTCATATTCTCAATGGTGTTATGCTTTTACAAGTTTCTGTTGTACCCCACTTCAGTTACACCTCCTTGAAACTCAAGAATCCTAGACTGTTAGACTTCTTCTTGTACAGAAGTTCCATACCTTTGTTACACTTATCACTCCATCTTTATGCATTATTTTACATTCTTTTGATGAGGTGCAAGCAGTACTCAAGGTCCGGATGCACTAAGGATTATCCAGTGGCAGAATCATGTTTTCTGTTTTGCTCTTTGTTCTGTTCCTAATTGTTCCTATCATTCTAATTGCCTTTTGACTCCTGGTGAACTTTGAGTGGCTGTGCAAAATGTAAGCTAATAGCCATCTGTGGTGATTCCAAGATCTCCTTCCCAAGTAATAACAACTAATGGAAAGCCCTCATTTGGAGCTCATTGGAATGACTTAATGTTTATTATCATTGAATTCAGCTGCCCTTTTATCATGCAGATGCTAAAGTGTCCTGAAATCCTGCAGCTTTTCACAGTCAATTTAATTTTTTTGCTCCGTGGAATCATTTTGCAAACTTTGTTGTCTCCTCACTCACCTCCTTTTCCAGATAGTTTCTGAATGTTTAAAAAAACAACCTCAGTGCAGATCCCTGTGAGAGTTCAATAAGAACCCCACCCCATAATGGAAGTTATTTATTTCTTTGGTTTTGATTTTCTGCTTTCTAATTAATTCACAAGGGGACTTTACCTCTCATCCTGTGATAACATAATTTCCTTTAGAAACTTTGAAAGTTTGAACACTGATAAAACTTCCAAAAATGAAATATACTAATCCACATCTGCAAAATATTTTCTTCACTTTTCAGCATATTTTCTAACCATTCAGATAAATTATTTTTTTCTAAGCTATTTCAGCTATAATTCTTTATGACTTGCAGAGCACTGTGTAATTGATTGATACTTCTGTGAATCTGAAATTTTATTTACTTTCTATCAGACTAGTTTTAGTCTCTTGTAACTGTATATTTTCCACGTATATTATCAATACTATTGTCTAGTATCTACTGCCGGTTCCCACCGAATCAAATCATCAGCTCAGCTGAGTATTATTATACATAATTTTTGTATAAAAAGAAGTCTGCTTTTGAGCTCTCTCCGAATACAGTTGTCACTGCTTCTAGAGATGGAAGGATTCCTCCAAAGTAAGAATTGAAAATATATACTTTTCCTTTAAAGTTAATATGTGTGTCTGTTTATGTATCCTGGAGTTAACCGAGGGATAATCTGTTGTCCTTTCAGTTTAGAGGATGCGTTGCTTTGCAAATGTAGTTATGTGCAGACTTCTCAGTGCTCTAATAACACAAACATCTTAATCAGAGCACAAAAAACCAGAACTAAGTACTTTTAACTGTACAATACATGCGTTTGTGAAGAGTTATAATACACAGACATAAAACGACCTGTTCTAGGAGGCACTAGAGTCTCTTTGTACTAGGCGCAGGCTGATACTTAGGCACACTCCTTCCTAGACAAGGTCTGCTTTGTATTTTGTTCAGTCCCTGGCTGTACTCTTCTCCTTTGTTCTACCCTATAGCAGGATATATTTGGCCCATAATGAAACAAGATATTTTATCAAGAATTAGGTGAGTCCAAAATTGCATATTTGAGACATGGTCAGTATACATCTCTACATTTTTTCTTTAAATGTTCTGAATTATTTTACTATTTACTTTTAAACTATGTTTTCTTTTAAGGGAGTGAATACCCCAGAGCACTTTATAAGCAGTGGAACAGAATTACACTGAGCCTGAAGACATTTAGATAACACGGTGATTAGAGTGGTATTCACATTTAGGCAAAAATGTAATGAATATAATCTAAACACCCTCTTCTCTCTCTTGCACATAAACTCTTGTATAAGACAACCACAGCTTTCTAATCTTTGTAAGGGGCATGCTAATCTTTTTAAGGCATTGGCTCAATTTTGTTAAATATCCTAAAATCTGAATTTGAATGGTTCAGTCAGCCGAGAGGTCACCAAATTATCCCTTGTGCAGTTACTGATTGTTTGCACATAACATGGAGAACTGCTGTAGTTATATACATAAGGCTTGTAATTAAGTTAAAAAATGCCAATACTTCATGAGTTCAAATCATGCACAATTTATTACTAAAGGCATTACCTGGTATAAAACTAAGGAAGGGAAAAGACTGAAAGTCTGAAAGCTTTCACCTTTATTCTTCAGATATTGTAACATCTTTCTCATCTTGAATTTCTTTTTCTTGAAATCTGTGGCAGTCTGTCTCTTTGATATTTTCCATTGAGAGTCATAGTTTTAAGAACTGTTTTTCTGCTTCTCAGCGGCACTTTGACATATGATTTGCTGGTATAGACAATCAAGTTAGTCTGACACAATATACACAATATAATAAATATATATACAATATACAGAATGTATTATATAGACAATATAATTTAGCCATTGTTTTAATACAAAGTTCTTTTCTTAAAGATATAGTTAGGTTATTTAGTGGTGTTCTGCAGAAATCTACAAGTGATCCTACAAAGACAGGAAAATTTTGTTCTACCAGAGCTTTTAATAGAGTTGTTTGTCAGAAAAATGTGACTTCTAGTGTCTTCTAAACATCAGTCTCATTACTGGCAAACGTATTCTTTTCTATCCACTGTTGCTGGCAAAGTGCCCATGCAGTTCTCCATCTTTCTATAACGTATACTATAGGGATGATATAAGATATTATTTTTATTAGGTGGAGTTGGTGGAAGAAACTCGACAGCTGGACTCTGTGTGCTTTAGAAAGCTCCAGGCTTTGCATCAAGTGAGTGGTTCCAAGAAGGATGAGGTAAGATGAGTACCTACTAACAAAAACAACCCCTTTTTCTATCAGAGAGGGTTAACACTTTGAGTATTAGCAATGAAAGCATGACCACATGCCAGTTTGGAGAAGCAAATAGTCTGATTTCTACCGTTCATTTTGGGGACTGATTGACAGCCACGGTGTTAATTAGATATACTGGTCTTCTGTCAGTTAGGTCAACATCAGACCACGATATGATTGGAGTCAATGAGACAGTTTCCACTGAAGTCTGTGGAATATATTTTGGGCCCTTAATCTTAAGTAAATACCTCAATTTCAAGAAAATTACAGGTATATATTGGTGTATTTGATTATGGAACCTGCACACAATGGTATGTTTAAAGCAAACATAAAAGTAAAGCTGACTAGGAGCTGGAGCCTTAACTCGGTTTATTTCCTCAGCAATCAAAAAGCTGTTTTACAGAGACAGGTTATCTAATGCAAGGATTATTAGACTGAGCAAAATATACAGATGAAAAAAGCAATTATGCAAGCAGTATAATTTCTTCCCTCAGAGTGCGGTTGCTGAAACTGGTATGCCATCCTTCCCTGATGATCAGTACTTGCAGCAAGTTCCCAAAGGATTGTCAGGTCCTAATCTGTCTGACCTGATCCATGACAAAGAGAAGTTAAAACAGTTCTGGGCTTTTCTTAATGAGCATTCTGCTGGGTATGTTCTTTCATTATTATTATTAATATTATTATTATTATTTTACCATTTCTGAGTTCAGAAGAAGTCTTTGCTGGGGATTTTGGCTATCTAAATGTTCACAGATTTTAGTCTTTTTGAAAAATGCATTTGCCTATTTAGGAAATAGACATGCACATTGTTCAGACAACTGAATTGTCTTAACATTTTGGGGATAAAAATTCTCCTGTCCTAACATGTTTGTATTACACTTTTGCTTTCTGTTTCTGCTTTGATTAGTGGCAAAGCCCTGAGTAGAGCAATTAGCCTTTAATGAGTAAAAATTTATAGTTTTTAGTGCAGATTCAATTTATTACATTTTAAAAATTAAAGCTGGGTATTATAAAAATGTACAAATAGTAGAAGACAGACACGTTATTCTCACAGTGTGAGAGCAACCACAGTTGTTTGTTTGCTGAACAGATTTAAGTACCAGTCAGTAGCAGATACAGTTCAGGCAGGTTTTTTGAAAAAGTGAACCCATTTGTTTTTGTTTTTTTTTCTTTTTTTTGTCCTTAAATTATCACTTCCTTCCTTTAACCTAGGTTCCTGTGAGCTGATGCTTTGCATATTGCCTAGTGCTTCTAGTCAAGCACTGCTATAATTTTAGATTGGATATTGGTCAGCTTTTTCAAAAGTGTCCAGAGATGGGCATCTGGCACAGAACTCCTCTGGCCAAGACTCAATGTCATCACTTCTGCTTATCATCAGAAGGTTCCCTTTGTAGTCAGAGAGAGAAATACACACTTCTGGTCACATTTCTTCTAATTCTGAAGGTAACATCTAAAACCAGTTTGGATGGATTCCTAAGATGGCTGTTTCTTCTCACTGACTACAAAAGGGCTGCAGGTAATTGATATTCTCATGCTGTGGGTGCCTGTAGTGAAGTGACTTCTGAATAAGTTGTCTAGAGCAGTCATCTCAAAACTTTTTTGATCATGCATCTCATCAGTAAAAAATTTTTGAGCATGGAC
Organism: Cephalopterus ornatus; assembly: GCA_013396775.1. Classification (NCBI taxonomy): domain Eukaryota; kingdom Metazoa; phylum Chordata; class Aves; order Passeriformes; family Cotingidae; genus Cephalopterus; species Cephalopterus ornatus. The sequence continues at coordinate 106,431 of VZRE01004501.1, read as the reverse complement.
CCTCAATATATGTATATTTAATTTTTTACACATTATACACATATGCTACTGAAGTTATAATATTTTCTTCCTGCCCCGTAACAAATGGTCTTGGACACCCGCTGGGGTGCACACACTTCACTATGGAGACCACTGGTCTTGAGATCCTCTCTAACCTGGGAAATGGTAGGAATCACCAGATAACAGGTCACTGGCTAGGATGAGGTCCTGGACAGGGACACTGAATTGCCTCTGGAATTTCCTGCCTCTCTGTTAATCACAGACAAGTCCCATCTTAAGTGGTAGAGCCAGGCAGAGAAATATTTAATTTATGGAGAAATTTTCTTTTGTAAAAATTCATAATGAAGAAGAACGTTTGAAAAAGTCTCATAAAAGTGTTTTAGAGCTGAATCCAGATGTAGTAACTCCATAGTCCAGCAGGCACACCACAGTAAAGATGCTTAATGGTACTATAAGCTGAAGGGATCCTATAACTAATGCAGTCTGGAAATTTTCAGAAAAAAACAACGAATTTGCCTTTTCATCAAAATTTATGGTTCTGATTTTTCCAACTAAAAGTGATCCAAGTTTCAGGAAGGACAGGCTTCTAAGTACCTGTGCACAAATTCTGGTAAGAAACTAAAAAAAAGTTCCATTAATTAATATTTCATTAAATATATAGAATATATTCACACAATTGCAGGACAGTTTGTGTTACTTTGAGTTAGTGGGTTGCCACTTGCTAGTCTTGCCAGACTAATTGATTATGCATGTGCTCCTGATCTGTTGAAAGGGAGAAGTGCAGTAAGCCAGGATAAGCCACCACTATAAAGGATTTAACTAACACACTTTAAAATTACATATTTTACTTTTTAAATAAGATGCACATATTTGATCAGTTGTCGTAGGTAGATGCCAAGGAGTTACTCCATAAACCACAGTAACTTGGAGCACTTGCATTTGAGTGAACTTATTCATGTTGTGATGAACTAGCAAATGAAGGAATTTCAGTCTCAAGAGAACTTAGGTCTGTAGGGGTTTCAAAAGACTTCTGAAAGGAGAACATCTGTTCTTAAATTAGTCAAATGCTTTTTACAGTTTTACTCATAGATTAATACTTTGAAAAAACCAGTTATTAGCTGAACGGAAAAGTGAAACAGATTTGTCTGAATTTAATGTTTTATATTTCCTGCTTCAAATACAATGAATGTCTCAATTAAAATGCTCAAAAAACTTCAGCTAATAAGATACCATCAGAAAACAGTCATATAAATTAAACTGAAATGGTAGGTATGTCACTTATTCTACTTTAAATCAGTAGTCCTCTGATTTAAAGAACAAAAACATTCTATGAAAACAAATTTATAGTGTACACTCAAATGTTATGAAAAATATATAGATAATTGCAGATAGAGATTGTCACTATGAATAATGAAATAAGTAGCAGAATCAGTAATATATGAAAAAGCAACCCACAAAAAGCTCTAGAAACAAATTTTACCATAAATTAGTTTTATCTGCTTGACTGCAGACTGACTTAAACTCTAGCATTTCACATGGGATAGGAAGGGCGTGATTTTTGGGGCTGATGTTCCCAGGTGTCATCCCTGCTCCTTTCTCAGACAGTATGACAAGGGGGCAGAACAGGAGGCCTCAACTTGTCTCTCAGTGGCTTACAGCCTCAGTAGTAATTCAAATCCTCATCTGTTTAATTTTTCATTCTCTCTGTGAGCTCTACACTATGGCTCTGGTTCACAGTTCCTGCTGGATTTAACAGAGGCATATTGAGGAGGGTGCTCCTTTTGGGGTACCCGAAAAGTGACCCTAAATGAGATCCCTAAGATGTGTTTAATTTGCCTGTTCAGGAAGTGCCATGGTCTCACCAGATGGTACTAGCAAAGAAAAAATGACATAAAATTTCAGCCCAATCTGACCTGGTATTTAGGTCTTGATTACTTTGGTGACTTGTGGTTAAACAAATAACTCCCTAGAACGCTGATGACATTTACTCAATATTGAAATAACATTCTGTTTGAATTTGTTTGTAGCATGGATCTCATGTGTTGGCTTGATATTGAAGAGTTCAGAAAGATGCTGCACAAGGATAAAGAAAAAAGTGATGAAAAGTCTAAGGACATTAAAAACAAGTACTTAAATGATGAGTACTTCTTTGGACCCAATAGCCCAGCTACCACAGAGCAACAAGAAAAGGTACCAGTTACAAAACCATTCATAAAGAACAATCACACTGAATGTCACTGAGATAAAAGACCACAAGTGTTTGTTCCAGCTTTTCCCCAAGCTATCTCCTATATAACCTATGTTTTTGGCCAGAAGTCTAGTTCTGTTCTGGTTCTAGGGGTCCCTTCCTTCCTGTTTGGGTTCTTCCTCCCTGCCCCTTACAGAACATCTCTCTGAAACCCTGATCTGAGGCCACAGCCAGAGCATGCACAACACAGCTCAGAAAAAGCGTAAAAATGGCTTTCAGGCACAGTGACTTGTTCCAGCTTTCTATTTAGTATGTCAGTAAAGCCACAGACAGTAAGTCTGAGCTGTGGTACTCTGATATATCTTGATACTTAGGCAATGTACTTGGTCAAGCTGGAATATTATTTCCCAGAGTCTGTATCTTATTATAGGTAGGGACAAATGTAATCTGTTCCCTTTTATGAAAAGTACATGTGAGCCTTAGGTAAGCATGCATTAAATGCTTTGCTTACAATTAAGCTCATGCTTTGCTAAATCAAGGATGTAGAGAGATAAAGGACTTTTGGTATACACAAAAGTTTATGTCATGTGTTATTGTATTTGGATTGCTTAGCTGACGCATTCAGGTGGAGGAAGGAGACAAATCCTTCATGATCAACTTTCAGCAGCGGTTCTGCTAGAAGTGCAGCAGTGCGTCCAGAAGAGATTAGAAAAACAATGGCTGCCATTGTTCCTGGCAGATGAACACCGTGGGGTGGAGGGACAAGCAAAGGTAAGTTTTTAACAACAGCAACACATCCAGGCATTGTTTTTACTTTGGCTCATAATTTACCATGGCGATAAAAAGGTTCAGAGGAAAAGCAGCCCACAACTCTCTTTCAGTTTACATTGAAAGAGGTGCTGTAGCATGTGCAGGTTGAAACATTTAGCTTGATAATTGTGAAGGCAGTTCCTCTGAAGGCTTAGTTTAGCTGACAGTATTATTGTTAGATCCTAAATCTGAAGGTCCTGGTATTAGCTCTGCTGCCAGGCAGGCTACCAGGAGACTCAACTAATCTTTGCTGTAGTGCTACACTCTCCACATGCCATTTTGCCCTAGCCATAGTTGCACACTGAAGAAATGCTGCTTTGTGTAAAGGATTTGCCCAAGGGCACCAGAACACAAGCAAATGAGTGGGCTTCCCGTGCTGTAATTCTTTCTCTCTCTTATGCTGTCCGCATTCTCCCATCTGGACCTGCAATGCCTGTAGAAATGACTTCAGGACTTGTGAAATTCTGTTTAGTGGGGAGGTTAACTTCAGAAAGTTGCCAGAAAACTGGGAGTGAGGAGCCTTTCACTCCTGCTGGCTCATTAGAAAGTCTGAAAATCTGCCTTTTATGAATGCCTCTGTGGCTGTGATCTGTGTAAAGAGATCATCCTGCTGTTGACAGATGCAAAGAGACTTAGTTTTTTGCACTTCCACAACAGCTCTGACATGCGAATGTCATTGCAGAGGAAAACTTCACAGTTCCACCAAGCAGACAGATATGCAACTGCATTGATTAATAAAATTTGCTTTCTATCATCTTTATAACATCAAGAAGGTTGTCAGAAGTGCTATGAACTGGATCCTTTCCATCGGTTCAGAACACTAAGGAATGTGAAAAGTATAGGTTCTGATAAGACAAATTTTAATTTTAATAATGATTATGTAATGAAATTAAAATTTTCTAGCCCTCTGCCCTTTTTAGCTGAACTCTGCCTCCTTTACAAGTCCTGGTACAAGACCATGCAAGAAGGCTAAGCTGCTTCCAGGTCTGGAAGCTAACTCAGGCCTCCTCTTCTTGCACCTGCTGCACTGTGCTGGCAGGCAGATTAGCCCAAGTAGCTTAGAAAATGTTGTATTCAACTCAAATAAACAGTTTACAGGAAATACATACTTCTAATGAGCTTTTAGTCTTTTCTTAACTCCATTTATGTTTGACTGCTCTTTTCTCTTTCTTATTGCAAATTCAGAGGATGAAAAGGTCCTTTGAAGAAAGTATTTTAGAAGAAATGAAACCAGATGACATTCTCCACTTGGCTTCATATTTCACAGTGACCAAATACTGTGGGCATGCTGTGTAGTTCTTATTCAGAAAACCTGCCCTTGATTTGAGGTGTATTTTTGCTACAAAGAAGTTGCAGGATCAAGTCTGTATTTCTGATATAGCTGTCCAAAGAAACTAAAAACATTTCATACTGGGAAAAAAAAGCCCCACCAAAATTTGTTACTAACATAAGTGGTCCCTCATGGGTAAAGTAAACCAGTCGAAGTGCATAATTTGACTGCTGTTGCTTCTTGTCTTCTCTAACTTCCCAGTCTTAATGAGGAGGTGCTCATTTATAGCTGAAGAAGGGCTGGCATTCAGTGTGTGTTCACAACTAGTTTCAGACATAAAATCCAAACAAAGACATATAAATTATTCTACCACTGTAGTCTCTATCATTAGAGGAGTGAACAAGAAACAAGAATTAAAAAATACAATTATAATCTACTTTTCAACCGTAGATAAGGGACATAACTGAAGATCTTTTACACAAAGACCAGCAGAAGACAACCAGGATATGGAAGGCAAGTGAAATGTACCGTGTCTCTTATGTCTGAAGTTTCACTGTCTTTTTCATTTGGACCTTGTACATCCTTCACAATTTCCCTGTTGACAGTGTGAGGCCCAAATGTAATGCTGTCAAAAGCAGCCATGATTGTGCTGGCTAGAGTGGACTGATTACTCATATTACTCCTGAATTTAGTTCCCTGCTGATGTTCATGGTAAATTTCACTCCCCTCCTGGCTGGAGAGGTCATACTTGATAAAAACATGTCCTAGGCTTTGGAACACTCTTAACCCTCCTCAAACTGATATTGTACCTTTAATTCACATTTATCTGTATTTTGCATGCAGTGGACTTATTTGGACAAGCTGTTCATTCCAGCATCTGGTAGTTTATTTATTATTGCAAGTGGATTACGTGCAGACACAAAAGGGAATGTGAAGTATGCAGTGGAGTGGGCAGGTTTAATCATATCTCACAGTATCTGTTTCATTTAGAATTGTATTTTAATCTCACAGCACTGAGATAATATCAAATTTAAACTTCTTAAACCTTTGTAATAATACGTTTCATCAGATGTTTGCCAGTTTTTTCCTCTTGAAGAGCAGTGAACTTTTTGTGATTGCCAACATACAAGTTGTGTACATTTGTTCAGTTGAACTTTTATTGTCTGTTGAAATCAAACTGGAGACCCGGTCACCAATTATCCATGCAAACCATCAGCACAAAAGGGATTCAAAGTGCATGTGGGTTCTGTTAACTGAGTTTTCCCTTTGTCTGTTTGTCAGGAAGATGGTTATTTTCCATGTTCTGCTTCAAGGTTGTTGACCCATAAAATAAGCAGTTTGTATATTGGTATAGGGATGGGAGCAATGTTTTGTTCTTCCCTTCATGAATATGACCCAGAAATAATTTTTCCCAAAAGTTGCCTCAAGCCTGGTCACAGGGGATAGAACATGTTTGGAGAATTGCAGAAGGGCTGAGAAGATCTCACCCTACTGCCTAAGTAGAGCTGACTTTATTTTAACCAAAGGACCCTCTGGACAGCCACCAGCCTCCCTCTCACAAGGGTAGGCTCTCACCCCTGGCAGGCTCTGCAGCAGGACACTAAGCATAACCCCTGGTTTCAAGAGAAGCTGCAGAAACCCTTTCAGCTTAGGATCAGGTTACATTTCCAGGACTGTTGGCAACAATTAAAAATGTTTCTGTCCCATGCTGACCATTGAACAGCACTCCATCCCTCCAGGACTTCAAGAGTTTTAAACCACTGTTAAAAGATGGTTTTCATTCATCCATCTGATAACAAAAGGGGGTTGTTTGGCTTGCTCCTCAGTGACAGTATAAGAACTGTTTGTTCAGGAAGACAGGCCAGCATGAACTTCATTTCAAACAAACTGTCTCTGCATAAGCCATCTTTCTTTCTCCACCCTTTCCTGGCTGCCTACTGTTTTGTGCTTGGCAGCACGAGGATTTCCAAAATGTCTTGATGACTCTAAATTCTCTTCTACTATTGGTAGCTTTATTCCACAGAGAGCAAACTCTCTGGCTTCTGCTGGTGATCATGGCAACACATTTGAAAGCTCATTTTGCTGGTGAGATCCCTGTCAGAAGCATTTTACAACTTCAAGCTATGTGGTTTGTCTGTTCCTTTTTCTTTGTTGTTTGTTTGCACAAAACTCAAACTGTTCTCTAGAAAAGTAGCCCGTTGCCATAATCAATAACAATAGCTGTTTCCATATTTTATAGTATGTAGTCATATGGTCTAAATCATTGTCAGTCATTTCCTCTCCCATCATGTCTTCCAAAAAATGTCCTCTAAACCAAACTGAAAAAAAAAAAAAAAAAGAAAAAAGAAGGAAAGAAAGAAATGAAACCTTACCACATTTTATTGTATCCATGTCATAAAGTCATAAACTACTGAAAGTTAGGGTCAGTGGAAAGATAAGAATCAGACAGTTTACACTAACTAATGCCTTTGTTATTGCTTTTTGAAACAAAGTTTATTTGGTGCATTTATTTCTTTTTTTGACAGCATATGGACAATAAGTGTGTTTCTTCATCTAGTGAAATAATTGCTTTCCGCAAAGCGCTGTTGGATCCGGTGACAGCAAATCTGTTTCAACGCTTTGTGTCACTGCAAGGAGACCTGCTGGGGAATGGAGTGCTCTTTTGGCAAGAAGTGCAAAAGTATAAGGTATGGTGGTAGAATGGAGCAAGGGGAGTAGCATTCAGTTTGTAAGCAAATGCATCCATTCCTGCATATTAGGAGAATTTTAACAAGAATATCTATAGGCATTCATTCTGTTGTTCATAGTAAAACCTCTTTCACGGTTTAAACCAGGGGTTTTTTTTAAGAAAACCCTCACTTCTTAAGGGTAGCTATTTTTGACTCAAATGTATTATCCCTATATTTCATTATGCTTCCTCAAATTGTAACATTCTTCTGAGTCTCTGAAGGGACACTACCAACTAGCTAATGCCCAGAGTTTGGTATACATCTGTTGAGCAATAGAAAATATGTAAGTGTTAAAATGTTCATTCTGTCTTTATAGCTGTATACTGTTAAATAATGGGATTATTGCTGAATTTGGCAATTCCTCAAAAATCAGAGATAACTTTTAAATTCAATCAAATCTATAGAAGTAAAGATACTATCTACCCAAAAAGCCTATATGTGCAATGCAGACTCCAGGTCCCTTGCCCTTTGTAGTGTCACATTTGACTTCAGCTGAGGATGGGACCAAAATGAAATGTGATGGGGAAGGTCAGCAGGGATTATCTCTCTCCCAAAAAACGTGCACTTCGTGAAATTGCTGCTGTGTGGGTTGAAAAACAGTGGCAAACCTCTGTAGTGAGCCTTTAAATCACACTGCAGCTTCCTAGTAGCAGCGTGGATTGAACTCAGGGACACCACAGATCTTTCACTTGTTCCTCTTTCCTTTTGCCTCTGGGATATTCCTGATGCAAAAGTGCTACCAGAGTGCAGAACCTTTCCTGGGCTTCTAAGCACAGCTTGTGTGCACATGGCAGGCAGGGAGCGAGAGGTTAGCTAACATGCTCAGAAGTTAGGAGGTAAACACAGTTCATGCTGCAGTAGTACTTAGAGATCTTTTGCAGGCAGTTAGGTGTATTTTCACTGTTTCATTTTATGAATTTGAATGTTGGAGTCTGCTTTAGAAGTTGAAGCTCCTCTGTTTCCAGGGGTCAATCTCTCTTCCTCACAAAGGCTCTGATCCCCAAGTAAGGAATCACTAGCTGAAATGCTCTCTGGGGATCCTGCTTTCTCTCTCTTAGTTACAGAGTGACGACCTTACAGTAAAAACCTGATATGAAGGCACCTGGTGTTCCATGATATAAATCCTTTCCAAAATATTTGAATATTTTTCAGATTCGTGATTCTTTGTTGCTACATTATGGAAGACATGGAAACTTTCTGCAAATTAATGTGCAGTGTAGTTTAGACTCTTTTCCCTGTAGATCTGCTCTCTGAAGAAAGCCTTCATTGTTTTTTTTGTCCCAACCCCTCTCCTGCATTTATGTTAATTTTATTTGTCTTCTTATCAAGAAAAAGTACAATCTGACCGTATTTCTCTGTGCATGTGATTTGTCATGGTTGGCAGTTGATTCTCTTTATAGAAACAAAGGGCTGGAGTATTAGGAGTGTTGTGGGTCAGGCTGAACTGGAGGAATATTGCCAAAGGCGTGGGCAGCACTTTGCACAGTGCATACTTGTATTGTCTGAGCCCTATCATGCCATCAGTTTAGACAGAATTCCCTTTAGGAGTCAATGACTGCATTGCTCCCCGTAACCCATCGGGCTGGTGGCACATCTTGGGACAATCCAAAACCAAGATTTCTTTTTAAACAAATATGAAGAAACATAAATCTGTGGATCATTTCCATCTGTTCCTCTATGCTCAGTCTCATCTCTCTTCATATCATATGGCTTGTTTGTCTTCCCTCTTACTACAGCTCTCTGTCTTCTCTTATATGCTAGATGAACAAAGGAAGCCATAGTATATACTTAGGATATACTGAATATGTTTTTGTATTGCCTTACTTTCTTTATTATAGCTGTTATCGTTCTTTTTTTCCTTTTCAAAACTGAAAAGTATTCATAATAAAACAAGCCAGCTCTTTCACATACCATGTTTCTGGTTAAAAGCCCTGTTTTTAATTTCTTTGCAAAGTAAATATCCAGACTCCTATACCAAAACTAAATGCAGATTCTTCATTTAGAGGGCTCTCTTCCTGAAAATTCTCTAGAGCACTCATTGTGTCTCTAGTAGATATAAGGGATAGTCTCCAGTGTTATAGAAATTTCTTGATGTTTATGGATAGAGGAAAAGTTCATGTTTCAAAGTGTTTGGAAGAAGTTCTTTGAATTATTTTTCCTTCACGTCAAAATCCAATGGTAGCATTGTCAGAACATCAAAACACAGTAATAACAGGTGTTTCATCAGAACAATAGGATCACATTAAAAAAAGTAGAAAACTCCCAATATCCCTTTGAGATCTCACTCCTGTAAGTTCAGGTCTGTTTTGTATTCTGTTCTGCACAGGGTTATTTCCGACCCCAGGGTTTTGGGAAACTAGAAAATCCTAATAAATGGTGAAACTAGAAGATTTCAATAAATGGAAGATTTTACTGGTAGCTGAAACTGCTCCCCTTGTGCCAACATTCCTTTTACCCTCAAAATATTTCCCCTCTTTTGCTGGAGCATTTAGAGTATTTCTTTGTATTTTGGTTACCAAGGCTGTGCTAGTCATAGCAGGCTTATTGTGAAAACCAGTGCATCTCACACCTGTAGGTGTGTTTCTCTTTTCAGAAATGCCTCCTATTTGCCAGTAATGCACTTAAAAACTATCCTGTTCCATCTGACCGTGCAGGCAGAGATTATCACTTAAAAGCCATGATTGCTATACATCTGCATTTGCAAATCAGAACTCCCACTCAAGTCTTAATTACCGCTTTGACCATTCACATTTGCTATAATGCTATAAGAATTTTGTCCTACATACTGAAGGAATCTATTGTATAATTATTTTTGATATTTTTGACTACTATTCTTTGATCACTGGGACTCTCTAAAGGGTCTTGTGTCTCTTTCTGCATTGACTGAAAATGCTATTTTTCATCTTTCAGGACTTGTGCCATTCTCATTGTGCTGATGCCATAGTCCAGAAAAAGATCACAGCTATTATCAACTGCTTTATTAATTCTGCAATACCCCCAGCTTTGCAGATTGACATCCCACCTGAACAAGCAAAGAAGATTTTGGAGCGCAGGAAAGAACTAGGACCTTACATTTTTAGAGAGGCACAGGTAAGAAGCTGGGTGAATCTCTGTAATAGGTCTGGACAGAGCCTGCATGTCTGATTTTAAGAACAGTCTTTGTTGCTTATGTGACAATTAGGACTCCGCACATAAGCCTGGGCTTGAAGGAGAACACTGTAGTCATATATATGGCAATGAAGACTGTATGAGGGACATAACAGAGAGGCTTCAGATATATACTGCTCTATAAACATAATCTCTGACAGCTAGCTGATCCTGGAAAGGTGTTACCTGGGTCTGTGTTAGGAATTCTGGCAGAAGAAATTAATTCTGTCTGTGTTCTTCATTGCTTTTTCTTTACCACTTGGTTAATGTGAGAGAAGTAATTTGTAGTTAGAAAGTTTGTAGTTTTCCAGGTTTATGAAAAATGCAGATGTGAGTAAAGCACAGAGACAGCTTAACTTGCTGAGCGTCTTTCCCTTCTTTATTACAAAAAGTGTGTTTTAAATGGCTGTAGACAATTTTCTCTCTGACCTTTGTACTGTTCAGAGTGAATAGCAATTTGTGAACCTTTACTTCAGACTTACTGGTTTCTTGTCCCTTGATACTGCCTTGTCTGTCTTATCTTCTAAGCCCAAGAAAGCTAGTTTTTCTTCTTTTCCTGTAAAATTGCCACCAACACCTTTAAACATCAACTGCGGGCCTGTAAAGTGTTTGGATGACAAAAGATGAATGTTTTGTCAGAGAAGAGGGTTCACATAGGTTCTGAGGGAAACAGAAGTTTCATTTCAGCCTCTGTAAAATCCCAGTAAACTCCAGAAATGTGGCACAAAACCAAAGGAAGAACTTGTCAAAAAAGCTGTGACTGGAACCTGACAGTGACTCACTTGTCACTTTCAAGTCCGTTGAGCCAGAAGCAGTGAGGTGCTGAGCATGCTCAGCAGTTTGGAAGCCAAGTTTCTCAATGAGAATTAAACATTGAAAAATGTGAGCTTTGGTACGTGCAGCAACAGAATTTACTGAGCCCCTCTGTTTGCTTTTCTAAAATTGTTTTTCTTATTCTAGTTCAAAAACGACCCTATGAGAGATTATATCATTTAAAAATTATCCAAGATTTGCTCATAGATCTGTAATGTGGTTTAAGAGTCTTTCCAGAGGCTAAAAAGTATTTCCTTTCTCTTAAGGAAGGAAAAAAAAAAAGCACTCTCCCTAAAAAACTGAATATTTGAAATATTTGAGAAGAACAGTGGTGCAAAAGCAATTCTACTGGTGTATATTTTATCAAGAATACTTGTAAAAAATGATGGATGTTCTCATTAATGCAAACAGTTGTTTAGGGAAATATAAAAAAAAAGAAAGTGCCTTTTAACTGTGTTTTAGGAAGATTTCTCACCAGTAATAAACACACTGATGAAAAGCATGTGCCGAGCAAAGCTGGGCTGAAATGTCAGGACAGAGTACGTGGGAGGAACAAGGCTGTGTGTTCAAAAAGAAATAGTTATTTCATTCGCATGGTAAACTACATTTTATTTTACAGTAAATTGTTTTCTTAATATGGTCAAGATTGACTTTCTTTTCTTCTTGTGCAGATGAGTGTTTTTGCTCTTCTGTTTAAATTTTGGCCAGAATTTTGTAAGTTGCAAAGCAATGTGGATAGTGAAAAAATTCTACTTGCCTTGGAGAGAAAAAAGGAAAAAAAGATGCGAAAGAAGGAAGGGATAACAGCAAAGGTAAGGTTCACAAGGTTTCAGGTGACAGCTGACGAACTGCATAAAAACTCCTTCATGAGCAAACATACATGAATTAAAATATCCCTTTCTCAGCCTGATCCAAAGCTACCAAATATTTTTGTTAGATTTCAAACTTCACATGTGACCCAGTCCTAGGATGATTAATTCCCAATCCTGCCGATGCATATACTTAAGTTTAACTTGAAGCAGATGAGTCAATGGAATACTCCTTTCATTAAGCAGAGGGAAAAATGTATTTTTAGTCATCTTTTGTGCCAAGAGAAGAGCAAAAAAGAAGACTGAAGTAAAAAAAAAAAAGTCTGCGTACAGTGGGTAACTGCAGACCTGTTTGCACTTTCATGATGTATTGTCCTATATTAGAATTTACAGTTCTGGATCACTATTGAATCCAAACCAAACGAAACCAAACCAAACCCAAAATTAATTTCATATCTATTTTTCAGAAGGACCATTTGAAAAGTCTGCACATTATTTAAAAAAATATTTATGCTCTAATTACTTCGCATAGTTTTTGCCTTTTCTTGAATATTTCTCATCTTTGACAGTGAAATTGTAAGACTGTTCACAGTGAGTTGCCAGACAGTTTCAGCACATTAACAGAACTGTGACCTCTACAGTGGAATGCTTGTTTGTAAAATTGTTTTTCTTGGACTTTTTTATTAAAATATAATGAATTTCTTTTTCTATTGACTATAGGCTTTGAAACAGTTGACTTTTTATGAAATGCAATTGTTTGGCCAGCTTTGAGAGGAGAACATTCTTTTAAGGGCAGAGAAATTACTGGACTTGCAAACTATCATAAGTAGCATTAAAAGAGCTTTACATATTTTAAATACCATATACATGCATGTTATGATGTTATTTATGATGAGAACCACATGAGTACCTGGACAAAGACATATGCCCCTAAGAACATGTATACATCGTTATCCTCCTTTAGACACATGAAAGCTGAGGACCAGTGAAGCATTACTCAAGGCCACACACCAATGTCAAGAGAAGTCTAAAATCCAAGAACTTGTGTTTCTTTCTCCAAAGCATATTGTCTCCATACAGATATGTCTGGCAAGGCCACTGGCAATACTTACACTGCAAGAATGCAATATTTCAAAGTAGTGCACTTTTGCGTTTTCACAGACTTATTTTTTCCATCTGTTTGTTGCCTGTCTATAAGTTTTCTGATTAAGATCAAGGAAGTAAAGAGAAAATCTTGGCCAGGAGGGCAAAAGCCTAGCTTTTATGGAGAACAAATGGGAAAGGTGAACTACCCTTGTAGGCTGGGAAACAAAGTAAGAAATTTTAGAAGGTGACAGGCAGAGAATGCAGTTCAGTAAACAGTTTGCAGACTATTCTTCTCACAAAAAAATGATCAGTAAACCGGTTACCTTTTAGAATTTCTTGAAAGAATAGGTGGAACAGATAAATTTTTGAAGTATTTTTGAAAACCTTTCCCCTTTCTGCTATTGTTTAAAGAAATTGCCATTTCCTGTTCTCTTGTCTGAGATTTCTGTCCTCTCGATGACAATGTAACTATTCAAATGATTCAGTATCCCTGAAGGATAAGGTTCATCTAACATAAGCAATAGCAGGTTCACTAGCAGCTTGTGGAAGGTGATGGTGTCTTGGCATTGAAAGTAAGGTCCATGCTCCTCTGCCCCACCAAGCTCACGCTGAACGAGAGGAAAGCTCTGGAAAGGGTTAGAAACAACTTTTCTTATATATATTTCCCTTCCACTCCACAAATCAATTGCCATTTTGGGTTTATGTCAAAATGAACAATCATAGTCCTGGGGGAGGAATTTGCTTTCTTTTTCCTCACAAATGTGTCCCTGGGCTGCTCAGTATACTTGGGCTCATCTCAGTTTTAGAACTGAACGGGTAAGTTGGACTTTTATGTAGTATAATGGAAAAAATGGATAGACAAGGAGCTTTTCAGTGAACAATTATGCATAACTTGGTATTATTTGACTATTCCAATATTTTTTCTGTGTGCCTATTTGTTATTTATGGGGGCAAATTCCATCAAAGGACTTTTTCCTTTGTTAAGTGCTAGATGCACATGCCACACACTTTAAAAATATATATTTGTCACTTTTGCAGACTGCCTTGCTGCCAGTGCTAGTAATTTGTTAGAAACATAATTGCATTTTACCTCCAAAATAGATTTTGGATTTTTTTGCTTTCAAGCGCACAAAACAGTTTTACCTTACACTATAAATCTGTACTCAGTCTTTTCATGCCCTTAGCAAGGAAAGACATAAACATTATTTTCCTTTTCTATGTTTCTGTCATCTCTCTTTATGCTTCTTAGCAATAAGCTTATTTGTTAGTTAGTGGTGTAATGTCATGGGATATGATATTGCCATAACATTGCCTAATTTATTATGAGAAGACATTACTAAAGACCTCATTTAATACACCATTCTCATTGAGAAAGCCAACAAACATAAACTGTAGTGCCTTAGTATACATGCTACCTCTGTATTTGCTTTGGCTTCCCTGTTTCATCAACTGAGTGTGTCACAGGAGTTACTGAGCCTGTTTCTGGAGAGAAGGTGAACATCACACTGCCTGGCCAGTTCTGTACCCAAAAGTCACTCTTAGATCTGAAGGGTTCATGTGACAATGGGGATGATGAGGAAGGAAAAGGCAGTTTATGAGCAAGGAAACAGGATAGTCTGATCCTTTTCCAGATCTTTCAGGGACTTGCTAAGTGACTCTGGGAACGATTTGACAAATAGTTAATCACCAGAGCAGTTTACCAAGAGTTACAATGCCTTGTTCTTCACTGTAAATGTTTTAAATCAGATACCTGTTTTCCTAACTTGTATAGTGTAGTTCATTCACAGCTACTGGACCAAGCTGGAATAAATCACCACAAATCCTACGTTCTACATTTATACATGAGGCCAAATTAGAGGCTCACAATGTCCTCTCTGTCCTTAAAATATGTTCTGGTGCAGATCTGCCCTATCACTTAGCTATATTTTGGAGCAGGTATTGAATCTGGAAGGAAGATGGTCTGCAGGAGTGTAGAGGCCAGGAAACATCGACTAGAACAAAGAAATGCTTAAAAAAAAGCAATATCTTCTGCTTTTTTAATATGCCCAACATGGTGAATTATGAAACTGAGCATTACAAAACATTACTGCAAGTGAACCTATCTCATTCCCAATGACAATTGTTGGTTCCTCAGGCCTTGCTTTTAACTTCAGCACCGTAAGTATTGTTCACATCTAATTATGAGTTTTTATTATTAGCAGGGTAAAGAAGCAGAGAGAAAACTCATCAACTTGACTCAGCTGTCAAGGAGGGCCTTGACTCAACTGCAAAAGACTGCCGTGACTCAACTGCAAAAGAGTGCCTTGACTCAGCTGCCAAGGAGTGCCTTGACTCAAATGCCGAAGAGTTCCTTGACTCAACTGCCAAAGGGTGCTTTGGTAGATCAAATTGACATGAAGAGGGGATCAGCACCATCTTTAGATGGATTTGGATGGGAGGTGAATAACGCAGATATCATTCAAGAGAGAGAAAATGATCTTGGGAGAACAAGAAGGGGGAGTTTGGTTTTGAATACTGTTGTCGCATAGTTCTTCAATAACTGTTCATTCTTTTACAGTTAGCTTTGCTGTTGTAAGTTTACCTACCTGACGGGTGATTTTTTTCCTTCTTTATTGATTTTTTTTAAAATTTAGGTAGTGAGTACTATTAATAGCTAACAGTATGTTAAGCTCTTACGGTATATGGATTAAAAAAGAATCTGTTTTTAAAGATAAATTGAAGAAAAGATAGTTCAGTTCTGGAATAAGAAGCTTTTCATTACTTGTGAAATTCATGTCCTGAAAGAATTCAGTTTGGGTTAGAGTTGTGTTCTGTTCATATGTCAAAAACTGAAGCTGAACTCCTTGAGGAAATCTAGGTATTTGAAAATCTGACAGCAAATACCACTTTAGGACTTCCATAATAACTTTCACTATGCATCAAACCTATAGTGAAAAGTTAACAGGCATTTGATTGGAGAAATGGGAAGAACAGGCATGCTGCCTTGGGCATATTGAAGGGATCATTCATGACTGAGTTGGCACTGCCATAACATAGTGGGCAATCTGTGCAACCACATAATCCCAGCCATGCCATGTGATGCAGGAGTAAATCCCACTTTAGCCACGGCTTGAATTCCACAGAACACTTCTTGTGGCATTATGTTAGTGGTGAGCAGAATATAGAAATGGGCGGTCTGAAATACTCCCAAAATATGAAACCACAGTGCAAATTGCATAGTTAATCTTACACCCTTGTCCCTTAAATGGACCTTTTTACTTTTGCTCAAACCTATGTTTTTTTAATTTTTTTTATTTTTAAATTGAGTTGAGCGAGCCAGTATATCCATGGCATATGCTTAAGCCCTCAAGAAGAGGCAAGTAACTACAGAACGAACAATAATCTTTTAAAGGGCAGTTTCTTTTTTCTTCTCCAAGTCCCTTTCTGCTATAGGAAGGTGCTAAAAGTTCTACTGAGTTGTGATATGACAAATTGGCCCCAAACTTCTCATGCTGTAGGGAAAAAGATCGGGCCAAATAAAAATGCAGTTCCCAACTGTTTTGGGAGAGTGACCTAATATTTACATGCAACCTGAACTGTGGTTGTTGCAATGCAAAGAGCAACATTTGATCTTTAGAAAGGGAAAGGATGATATCTCCAGTTGATCAGCCTCTAGTGGTAGTAGCATTCTGCTAGAGAAGGCAGGCAGAAAAAACTGTGAGGCTAATGAGACCTTCAATGATTTAAGAAAGGACATACTAAAAGGATGCGACAAGGAGAAAATTAAGTCCTCAATAGCACAAAGGACAGATATTTTGGGAGGGGAAACATCTGCTGTATTTAGATTTAGAAGATGAAAGGAGAGAGAATAAGACTTAGACCAAGGATGGAGGATATATGTAAACATTGCATCTGTCAAACTTGCTTAAATCGTGGTGTTGAGATTTCCTTATTTGAAGCTTATTTTTTCAATGATTCCAATATTGTAATGAAAAAAATCTTAATAATTGTGATTCTCCAATAACAGTGTTTTAACATAAACAAGTTTTTTAGCTCACTGTTGATATGGACCAGGAACTACAGTGACACGGTCTGAAGGCTGATGGTGTTTAATGGTTCTTGCAGGCTTCCTGGTCCTATTCCAAGTACATAGAAGCCTTGGAGCAGGAGAGAATACTCATTAAAAGGGAAGAAGATCTGGAGGAAACCTCATCATCTTTCCTTTCAGGTTATTAGCCTGTAGTTTATTAGGACAAGCTTATCGCTTAGGTGAAATTCTCTCAGTATAAAGGCTGTGCTTACTTTTCTTTTGAGTTTTGTACGTAAACCTCTGCCTCTCTTTTGCTGTCCACAGGGGAGTTGCTCTCTGCACTGTACTTGTGAGTGCTAAGTTTTCTAAGAAAGGGACAGTAAAAGTTGCAGGGTATCAGCATTGCCTGTACTGCAGAGATCCTACTGAAGAGAGGGATTTGGCCATTCCTTAATTTTGCAGAATGACGTGGCAATCACACACACATTTCACCTCCCTGGCTTTTTGTGCTTCATCAACTTACATAAAAGCAGATAATGAAACTTCTTTCTACCAGTTTGTCAGTATGTTTTTTGGGCATGTAAGAGGCATTGTTTCATCCTGGTTTCTGCCATGAATATCCTCTTAGGTCTTCCCCAAGGATATTATGACCTGTTTGCTTATTAAATTCCTGCACTTAGCAATAGGGCTAGCAATAGCACTATGTGATATTAAACTCCTTTGGTTTCACATAATTTTAATTATTTCTTTCCATATGCAGGTTCCTTGTCTGTGTCCTCCCTGAAGCCTGAAAGTTCTATGAAAGCCACCATTTCTACAAAGCGCAAACTCTCAAATGTTCCCAAGACACAGGAAGTGAGTACCAGACTGCCAACAAGTGGGCTTTGAAATGTGGATTCTTAAAAGCTAGTTTTCCTGCTGACAGTGCTGATGCTCATTAGGTAGCAAGTTGTCCCACTCCAAATCATGTTTAAGTGAAGCTCCACAGCCTCAATATGAAGACAAGATTATTTTTCATTTCAGCTATGGTTAGCGAACCTGATGTTGACCTGATAGAATTTTGTTGCAAAATGGTAGTATCTGAAATGAGGCTATATAAGCTTTCCTATTAAGGTATTTTAAATAGGAGCATGAGATGACTGGAGAAATCTCAGACCCCATGGAGTTACTAGCAAGAATCTGACACAGAACTAGCAATAGATCATCTCTACCAAAGCCAATTAAATATTAGAATGAGAGAAAGAAGTAGGACAGCAAAGAGATCTGATAAAGACAGAAAAACATATTTTGCTTCAAAGCTTGAATTCCTAGAAGGAATAATCTCTTGGAGGTTTTGTTTTGTTTTTTAAGCCTATGCTGAAATTATATGGACTTAAAAAATTTATTGCTTCCCTTCCTTTTCTGCTCCTCCTTTCTCTTCTAGTTATGTACTAAGCACTGCTATTTTAGGCAAGTTGGTGTCCTGTCTTCACTAGTCCTCCTAAATTTCCAAATATCTGAACACAATCTTCCTGTTGGCACCATTTTCTGTATGTGACTTCAGGGAAAACTGCAGCATTCCTTGGTTTTCCCTCACATTCTCTTTCTGCCCTCTTACCATGTCCTCTAGTTGCAGTTAAAGTAATCCAGCCTAACAGGTGTGACTATATTTTGTACATCTCTGCCTTCTGTACCACTGTTCTGCCCCCCATAAAGCTGTGCCATTGTGGGGAGTCCTGGCACAGGGACTTTGCTCCCGCTGTGTGATGAGAAACCTCCAGGTGGGCCCTGTGACCAGAGGGCTCACGAGGCAGCTGCAGTCCTTGCTGCAGACCAGCCCAGATGTCCTGTTGTTCCAGACCTGAGAGCTGCATTCCTGCCAGGCATCAGGCTGTGGTACAGGATAATGCAATGAGAAATTCAAGGTACTGAGTGATTTGAGAGGTCTTTCCCACCAGCTTCAGTTGCAGCCCACTCTCTAATGCCACTGGAAATTTGCCTGCCCTGCTCAGTCCCTCAAGTGTTCCTACTGCCTTTGAGTGGCTTCCTCTTCTTCCATCATGACACTTTGGGCATTTGCCTCAGCTGTGCTACACAAGACCACTGTTGCTCTTGACAGGCAGCTTCCCTCCACTTTGTTGCAGAGAAGGTCACACCTTCTCTATTGGGGATAAATGTCAAAGTGCTGGCAGGAGGAGGGCTGTGAGCAGAGGCCAGGGCTGCCCTGTGCCAGGCACAGCCAGTTCCAATTGTCTCCAATGGACTCATCATAGGATATGGCTGATCCCCTCAGCCAAGAAGGTGGCACCTTTCAGAAAGAGCAAAGAAATCCAGAGAGGGGAGGATGGAATAAAAAGAGTGATAAACAACGAAGAGAATACTGAGGCCAGAGAAGGAGGTGGAAGAGGGTTGGAGAGGAGGTTGAGGAGGAGGAGGTACTCTGTGCTGGAGCAGATATTCCCTCAGTCTATGGAAGACCCAGGCTGCAGCAGACAAAAAGAATGAGAAGGAAGAAGGAGCTTCACAGTGCCTCACCGAAGGGACTGAGTGCAACCTGTGGTGATAGCAAGGAGGGGAGGAGAAGTGCTTGGAGTGAACTTGAACCTGGGAAAGGTGGAGAAAAAGTGTTTTCTCTAAGTGTGTAAATGCTAGTTTCTTCTTTTTTCCCCCTCCACTACCTGAATCAGTAATGATTTATTCTAATTGGCAATACATTAATTTCCCCAGTTTAAGCTTTTGTTTTGCCTGTAACAGTATTTGTAATCTCTCTCCCTGTCTTCATCTTGACCCAAAAGCTTTCTCTTTTCTGTTTTTCCTGTTTTCACCCTTTGTCCTGTTGTGAGGTGGTGGAGGGTGGAAATGAGTGAATGAGCAGCTGGGTGAGACACTGGCTGCTGGTGAGGGCACGTCCCACCACACCTTATCTCTCTCTTTTTGATGCATTTATTGAAGAACTGTTCTGATTATTTCAACTGGCTACAAAACAGCAATGATATTCTGTTACCTTTTCAGGCACATTAAATCTCTCTGAGGAAGGGAATGCAGAGACATTCAATGGAAATGGCCAGGAGACATAAATATAATGTGCATGCAAGGTTTGTTCTTACATTTCCAGAGCAAAGATGACAACTTGGAATATTATTAAGAACCATGGGACAATTATGAAGGGTAGAAAATAAATATCATCCGATGTGTTCCATACCAACCTGATTGTGATAGTGACTCTTGTGTTAATAATTTAATAATACATCTTGAGGCTCAAATCAGAGTAAGATTACATTGAAGTATGAAAGGCACAAACTACTAGGTAGTCTCAGTCTTAAAGATCCTATAATCAAACCCAGTTTTTCAGTGCCTGATCTAATGAACAAGTAAAACACTGCATTGAACTGACAACCCTGAAGCAGTGTGTCTTGGTACACTACGCTCTCACTATGCAATTCATGCAACTTCTGTTCATCAAGGATAACTCCGGAGGTCTGTGAGTTATTATAAAGTCAAACGTTGTGGTTTGCTCCCAATTCAGTCTGATTCCTGATCCAAAGTACACCTTCTGCCCCATTTCTGAGTTTTGATCCACAAGAAAGGCTTAAAATCTATCAGGACACAAATGGGATTGAGAACTTTCGTAAAATGTCATTCCACCCAAGGCATTACTCACCAGACGGTTTCAGGAGCTCATAGCTCTTGTGTAGCTCTCCCTACTTTTAAAAAGTTTTAAGAAGACTTGGGGCACAATCGATGTTGGGACTGAGGACAATGGGTTAATTGGGGAGGTAAGAGGGGGCGGGGGCAGAATTAACTGCTAGGCAAGGGGCAGGATGATGATAGAGCTCTCCACATTTTTCAGACCACTTTAAATACCAGTCCCCAGTCACAAAGTTGTTGGCTCCACTCTTTCCTGCATGTAAAAGAAAGGTTGCTGAGTTCCCAAGGACTAGCCCTGAGTTAGGGATGGGACTGTCTTCTGCTGCTCATTCCAACCTCTTGTCCAAGAAGAACAAGCCATGCAGACCTGTCTCCTTTGTCAGAAGTAAAGGTTCTTCACTTGGAGCTCTTAGATCATACTGCTAAGGGCTGTTCAAGAGTGCTTTCCCCCTCAGTGAGGAGTGGCAACTAATGACAACTAATAGTCTTTCACTCTTGACACAATGACCAAGAATTGTAAGGGGTTTCCATTGGGAGTTGCTTCAGACAGGCTGGCAGGGAAGGAAGACACTTCATTTTATGGACATTGATGCCCTGCTCATACATTCTCACAGAAGGAGCAAGGGAGATCATTGGTCCAGTTCCTACTTCCCCACAGTTCAGAGTTTGCTTCATGCTTGCCTCTGTTCCTTCTGTGTTTGGGTTGTTTGCTCATCTGACATTACCTGAGGAAGATTTCTTGGGTGGAAGCCACAGGAAGAGTAAAACATTGAACACTTTTCTATGTTTTTTGTTTTCCCAAATTTCACAAATGTGGCAAACTGTAATGCTCAATACATCTAAGGAGGGTGTGACACAGCATCTTGTAATGAGCAGAGCACATGTGGTACTGTGTGGCCTACCACTCATTAATGTGAAAGGCAAGGAAGATTCATGAAATGCCATAAATGCACTGATGTATATCAGTCTAAAAAGCATGTGGAAGGCAACCTTCTACTGCTGTGGTCAGTACTGTGCACGCAACCAAATGCTGAAATGTGGCAGGCAGTTTCTGTTTTGCTTTATTCTTGCCTTCAAGGCATTTTGAGGCAGTTAAATAATGTGTAGATATTACTTATCTGATGCTGGTAGTTCTGATTGAATAACACTTCAATTACTTCAAAAATTAAAAATATTACCCAGATACTTGTCTCCTCATGAATATGTTCCAGCCCTGCCAAATTGTTAACAAAAATTTATGAGCGAATTTACCTCAAACAAAAACTACTGTCCCAGACAGTTTTTTTATTTATACTATACATCTCTATCAAACTTAAAAAAACCCAAAAAGAAGTACTTGGTGTACTTCAGTGAGTGAGTAGAGTTTTGCAAACTGGCCCTATTCCCTCAAAGTTCTGCAAACTGAAGTTTACTCGCAATGCAGTTTGCAGTTCTGTCTCCATGTTACGTGAAATATCTATGTGTGTACATACACACACATGCGCTACCATTTATAGGCCATGTCTTTGGTATGCAGTTAAGAAGGATCACAGGTATTAGTAATGCTAGAACTGCATGTCATATCATTATTTCCATTTTATATGTTAATTTCAAGGAAATATTGGACAGGGAATAAATTAGGAGATGAGGACCCTTTAATTTCTGGGTTACTGAATCTAATCTGATGCAATGGCAGATAATTTGGAACTGCTACTTGGTGATACACCTGAAATGGAATACTGGTGTTAGTCTCATCCAGAGGGACCAATTCCAGCAGAGAGCCTGAGAACTGACCAAATGTTATGACTCTAAATGATGATTCTGTATCACTTCAGAAAACTTGCCCTGCGCTATTGCTTTTGTCTTGTTCTTCACATCTGTTCTCTCTCAGATTTCTGATCTACCAGCTCTATGAGCTCAGCAGTTTTAAAGGGCTTGAAAAGTTTTTCTCAACAACCCTAGCACCTCTCCCTTTAGACAACTAAAATTTAGTCCTTGTTTATTTGAAGTATGTATACTTTGAAACTTTCAGAAGGCTACAGCAGAACAGCAGTTCTATGTGGAGCTTGCTGCTACAGACAATAAAACCAATTATCTTTTTTCAGAAACCTATAAATGTAGAAAACTCTTCTGGGTAGATTTATGCTTTAGTGTCATTCAAAATACACAATCCAGTCATACTCATTCAGCCTTTGATGGTTTGCTCCCAAATAATGCAACATATGAGAACCATTTGGGAATTTTTTTAAGCCATCTTTTAGATTTGTAAGTACTTACATTAGGTACTGTGTACTTCACTTTTCTCCCATCAGATATAACATATTTATTAAAATATTTCATAATCTTTCAGAATGCAGTTCTGAAGTTGCTCATTCAAATACTTTTGATATCAACACAAACTGTGATTATGCACTTCAAAAGGGGCTTTATACATTGGACATCTCTCCTGCTACTGCATGACACAAAATGTTAGGCTGTGAGATGAATTTCTGAAAATACCTAGTGCTGCATTATGTTATTCAGATGCACACTTACAACAGTTTACAAGAGTGGTAGTGGTCATTGCCAGGCCATTTAAAATGGGCAAAATGCTTTTTCATTTGTGTCTGTACAATCCTGCTCTGCCATTGTCTCTGTACTCCTCATGATCCCTTTTGATTGGCTGTTTCTTAAGTACTACGAACGGGGAATGGTCTTAGATGATGAGCTGTGGGTTCATTTGTCTCCTTCAAGGTGTGGAAATTTAGTTTTTAATCATCAGGCATTGAGATCAGCAATAGAGAGAGTGGTGCTTTGCAGATACAGCAGTAGACCTGATTAATCAGACCCAATTTCTATTACTGATTCTCTAATTATACAGTACGTGGTGGCCAAGGCCAAACTGGTTTGGGCCACATCTTCTACATCTTTTACATAAGAATCATTGTGACTCACTTGCAAATATGTTTGACTTCAAAAAAAAAGAGAAACATGCATTAATGAAGTCTACAGATAAAAGCATCAACGAACTGAGTATTTGCACAGATTTGGGACCCTCAGTTTCCTGCTGTTGAGAGCACTCAAAAATGGCAGGTGTCCCTTCATTGCTCCTTCTGTGCCTTATCCAGTCTTATGGGGGACATTTTCTATCCTCTACCACTTGTATGCTTGTGAAATGGCCCACCTCAGTCCCACCCGACACTATTGCTCCAGTCAAAAACGTTGACTTTGGCATGTGCATGTAGAAGGGACTCAGAAGAGACTAGATGTTTCAAAGTTCTGTCCCAAACTTGGAAAAGAATATCCTTAAATTATTTATGTTTCTAATGTTAAATACTGGGCCAAAGTGATTACTGTGAATCTGTATTTGGCCAATGGAGCTGTAATCCAGCTTGAATTTGACCTATTTAAACTGTCTCACTACATTAAACTGATGATTTTTGTTACTGCCTTTTTATAGAAATGTTTTTAGCCAGCCATTAAGAATCATGTCTGAATACAACTAAGATGGGGTTAACTGGTATTTTTTCTTAAGCTTATGGAACACTGTTGGTTTTAATATATTCAGTAGTTGCTGTAAAAATGTTATGGAAAGACAGGTTTGAACAAAAATTTTAGATCTGAATGTGTACTTACAGTTCAAACCTACCTCTAATGGCCTGATTTGGAGCATTCCCAGGATTTCAGAGAGTTATAATTCACATCTGTGTTTCTAACTCCTTCATGCGTGATTGTTTGAATGTGTACTTTTGGAACAGGTCCATGTCTAATAGGCTAAATTGTAGTTCCCAAATCAGAAGCCACATGGTATTGCTGTATAGTTTTTTATTTTTCCTCTTATAACATAGTCTTCAAATAAAGTTCTGTTAGTCCAGCACATTGGATTAATACAAAACACTAAAGTCTACACTTTCTGCCTACCTGCTAATGAACTCACACATTTTGATTTCTACCAGTGATTTAGTAAAGCATTTGTGCAGTGGCCACAATGGAGATTTCTCTGCCAAGTAATAATTTATCAGAGCACTGGAGCAGATCTGAATTATGCGGGACCCACTAAGCTGTCCTAGTATGGTAAGGGTAGTCAAGGTAGACATGAGATTCTTTTGCTTTTAATGCTCTTTGAGCCAAGCTAATTTATATGTCAAGCACAAGCTGCATTTACTTGGATTTTCCTCTATTTCTCTACTAATGAAAATATTTTAGTTTTGTGGTAACATATGTGAAAGCGTTGACAACAGCATTGCTTATTCCACATGTTAATTATGTATTTGCTCATAGCATGCTGATGAACTGTGTGCATTTCTCACTTTAAGATTTGATTTTATATCAAAGAAAAAATGGAAACGTAGTAAGTGAATTTGTGCTTTTGATTTTAGATATTTCATTTTCCTCTAAAACAATCTTGTATGATTCCTCTGTACCATATGTGTTTGAAAATCTTTTGTTGGCAAGAAGTTAAAGAAGAAAGTAATACTTGCTTCTCAGAATAGGATTTTTGAACAAAGCAAAGCAATTGTGCTATTAATGAGAAAGCTAAGTTAAACAAATGACAAGGCAAGCTAAAAAACCCCACAGCATCACACTCAAGGAATTCACAGGCACACAATAGCTTATGCAATATTCCCCATCTGACAAAGTCAGTAAATACAGAGATTTCTTTGAAAATATTCATTACAATAGGCTGTGGTGCCTATGGTTCAGTAAACGCAGTCAACAAGCTTATAGCATTCTTAGTAGTTTTCTCCTGTAGGCAACTCAATGAATTTTATCCCAGCTGCGAGCCCCAGCTGATCAAGCATGGGGTTTGTAACCCCCAGACTCTGATTGGCTTGGATACCACTCATTCCTGAAAACAGTACTTTGGGAATTGAATCTCTCACATCTCTAGAATAGCGTACACCTTTACAGTTTTGTACATGTGTATGTGTGTGCAGGCATGTACACGTACATGTATATATACACACAATACAACATATGCACAAAATCACCTTGTTTGGTAAACTGCTTTATTGTCATAGTCACATAGGGCTTAAGTTTGATATAGATCATCTTTTTCCTAATACAATATTCCAACATTTTCTTCTGTGTATTTTTTTTAAATGAAGGTCTTTGTTTCATTAAAATGTTTGGGTTTGTACTCACTTGCATTTGAGAAGACAGAGCCATTACACTTGCTTCGTGGAAGAATATGGCTCTTTCCAGAGGGCTACACAGCTGCTGGAAAGAGAAATAAATGTGTTTTGGGGAGTTCTTTTTCCTCTAGAAAGCATATTGAAGAAAAAAATTAACTTTCGCCGTGTTTTTTCTCACAAATGAGAAAGTAATTTACAGCATGTGTTGGGCCATTCACTAAAGACTACAATAAATGATTTACTATTTTCAAGCTAATGAAGTGAATGCTTGATCTAAAAAAGGAGAGTGTGTATGATTATATTCATTTTGCAGTTATGACCTTCCAGTTCAAAGATCATCTTAACTTCTGGCTGCCTGATCTCTGTAATTTGCTGAATGTATTGAAAGTCATTCTCTTAATTCATGTCTCCAGAGGTGCTCAGCACCTGGCAGCAGTAGGCATTCAGGAAGCTGTCCGAAGGACAAAAGCAGTGATTTTTTTTTTTTTTTTGTGTGAAACACCAGGAAAGCATGGCTTTGTCACTGCAGTTCCACAAAAAAATATATTAAAAAATAACAAAGCAAAACAAAATCAAATCACAGAAATGCATAGGCTTGGTTGGGCTTGCCAAGATAATGTAGCACTAATCGAAGATTGTATTACGAGACAATAGTTCTGTTTGGAAACAAACTGCCCAGAGAGCTTTTGGTGTCTTTACTGTCATCAGAGGGGCTCTAAAAACAGATAAGTTATGCACATCTGCCAGGAATGACTAAGTATTTTCAGACCCATATTGGGGCAGGGGAGTGAGTAGATCAACTCTTGAGGGACTTATTTTCTCTGAATCCTTATTCAGGTTGTTCTGAACGCAAAAGCTTAGCCTCTGCTAAGGAATCTTACGAGAGTCAAGGGCCGTGACACTTCATTTGCTCTGCACCCGAAACTCCCACTGAAGCCAATTATTCAATCTAATTTAACAAAGACCACAGCTTCTCTGGCTGTGCAATTGTTGGTAACCATCAACAAACTGATTCATCTACAATTGGGCCAAATGTTACAAAATCTGTTTCTGAGTTCTTGTTTGTACCTCCATCATAAGATTACACCAAAATTAAAGCATGCAGTACTTGAACTAACTTCAAAGGCTGAGCTTGCACTTCTAGCTAGTTCAGCCTTTTTATTGGTTCATGTTTTCCATTTGGCTTCAACATCCTGTTCCTTACTGATGCCCTTCTAGAGTTTCATTTGCAAATATTACGTCCCTGGTTAGTGAGCCACGCTAATTAATACTGTGGTGGAGGCTATGGATTATAGTAATCTCATGCCTCCTGCTTGGAAAAACACTGCAATTTTTCCAGACGTTTACATGTAATGCCATATTGAACATGGCCAAATATGTCTCAGAAAAATGTATCCTGAACTCATTTAACCAAAATATATTTAAGTAAGGTTGCTTATGCTGTTATCTATTGCCAGTTTTGTTAATCATGAAGCTCAAAAATTTCAATGCAGTAGAAACCTGAGACCCACAATTTCCTAATTAGATTATTTCAAACAAAACAGTAAAGTTAAAACAGGCTGGTTTAAGTATACATATTTTTAAAAGTTTATGCCAATAACAAGTTTGTAAAGAAAACCCATGAACAGATGATTTGTCTACTTTCTGGAAGCCTCACACCTTTGACTGTGCCTCACCTTTCAAACCTGGGACCACAGTCTGACATGGATTTTAGCTCCACTGGGGATTTTGTAGTCAGAGACTCCCTGACTTCCGGGACTTAAAGTGTTGCCAAGGTTATGATTGTAAAGAAAATCTATTATATTTGCAGTACCATCAAATATCAAATAAAAGCTATGGAGCCCTTACAAAATATAGCCATCCTAAGTCAATAGATTCTTCCAATACCAATAAACAAAGGAAATGGCATTTTTTTTTAGGAAGAATCTTTTATTAGACCAGGTAATGTAATTGGAAACAATGAACAAGCTTTCAGGCTCACAGTTTGTTCACCAGATCATAAAGAGGTCGAGAAATACATCATCTCTGGGTTACTTGTTTTATTTTTGTTGTGGTTTTTTTTTTTATTTTGTTCATTAATTCTCTTTTCATAAATGGACATGATTTGGTTGACGTGACTGAACTATGATGAGACAAGGTACAACAAATCTGAGACACCCCTCACTCCTTCTAGACTCTAACTTCAGACACAGCAATGAAAACTTGCCAGCATCTCGTAAGGCTTACTGTGTCATCACCTCAATGTGAATTAAAACAGACTAAAATGAGATGTTCAGGAATCTATGAGAAAAAGTCTAAAAACTTGTCACAGAAACCAACTGTAAAGTGATCCTTTATACATAAGCTGGGCCAATCTTTTTTTGTCAGAATGAGCTCTGTATTGTACTAGGTAAATCAAATAAATGACTAAGATATCTCTAGGTTAAATCCTTAATTTGTAAATTTTTAGGTGTCACTCTCTCAGGGTGCAGTCCCCAGCCCGAGCGAGACCCTTCTCCTCTCTCCTCCCAGAGAAGCACGCTGAGCCAGAGCAAGTATGTTGAACCTAACTAAGGAAGGGGCAAATGTAGTGAGTGCCCTGTGGGGAATGAGTCCACTCTTCTATTTGAAAGAGACTTGCCCACTTTACAGCCACTATCTTACACCCACGGGGAAGTTGTTCTGTCATTTTCTGTGCGAATTTATTCTTTGAATGAAATTACAGCTCTGTGAGCAGCAGCAGCTGGCCACTTTCTGCTTTCCTGGAGGTCTGTTGATCACTGGTCACATCTAGGAAAAACAGAAGCTAAGAAAGGCTCTGGCCTAAACCCTATTAAAGTATGAGGAACACTCCTTGTTTCAATGGCTTTGGATTACTGAAGGGTACACATGAATCTTCTGCTCAGACTTACTGTAATGCATCCATGATCAAGGAGGAGAGCACTAGTAAATGTACCAGGTGCTTGTGTGTAGTATTTGCTTGTAAAGATGGTTTAACTCCACATGTTCCTGGAAAAACTAGAATGAGGAATGAAAACACTTTTTCAGAGTTAAGGCATCTCTACTCAAATACACAGCAGTAAAGGAATGGGATAAAAACGTTCTCTTTGACAACTCTATTTCTGTTGCAGACAGGCTACATAACATTTTAAACCACAAAAGACAGAAGAGTCTTGGCATCATTTAAAGGGCTTTGAGCAAGGAACAGGAACCGGAAGGAGGTGTTTCTTGTGGGTGTGGTTTTGGTCTTTTCTAAGAGAACAGATGATAATGTAGAATGTTTATGGCAATGAATGATGAAGTCACACTTGTCTAAGTTCAACTTCTAGGTGAGAATGACATATATAGGAAGTTCTGTTTGTTTAAAAACTGAGTTTATCTAACGAAGGGTTTCCTGTTGCTAAAAGAAGCAGTGTATTTATATCAGATAGTCCCTCTGAACCTGGACGACAGAGTGAGAACAATTAGTGCAGAACAATACTCCAGAAAAAGTGGGGGGAAAAGTGTCACATCAGTGTTAATGTCTCAGCTGTGGAACCTGGGGTGTTTTCTGGTTCTTGGGTCTGAATACACATATTAGCCATGCTGGGAACTTGGGAAATAGCTATTTTTTTACCAATATAACTCATAATGGTACCAAACACAGGATCATTCACATTATTTTATCACTATTTCATGTGTATTGAATATACCAAAATCTGTCTATTTACAAGTGGAGCAAAACTTAAGAAATCACTTTTTTGAGATTTTTCTATTTGAGAAACATGCATGCAATCAACAAAGGCTTGTGAAACCTCTGTCTGCTCCATTTATTGTGATTTGAACTTTTTTTTTTCCCTCTCCTTTGTTTATAATGCTCTTTTGGAAGTACAAAAATATTTTCCTTCCCCCTACTAATTTTAACTTTTTCCATTTAGGAATTACTGATTCACCCTCATTTTTTTGTGCAGCTGCCATTCCAATTGTGTCGAAAACCTTCTTATGCCTCAATATCTTTGTTTGTTCCACAGCACCACTGGTTGAGGTGGACACAGCTGTAGCAAGAGAGTATTTGATTAGTTTATTTCTTGCACACAAAGGGGAGGAGCCCAGATGTATGCATTTTCATATGTAACACATAGCATTGTTTAATTTCTTTTTCTTTTGTGATAAAGAGGTATATTTTATATTAAACTAAACTATTTGGGAATGCAGCTGGCTCAGGGGATTGCTGATGTCCCATGTGATCTTTCTCCAGTAGATTTTTTGTTCTAATTTGATCCAGATTATGACTATCTGAAGACTTTTTGTGGCATATGCAAAATCACTCGATTGTCACAGTCCTGTTTGTAGTTGGCGTCAGTCCACACCACAGAAAGTACAGTCTTAAGTATCACAGCTGGCACTCTTTGTAGAAAAGACAAGGATTCACTGCCTAAATTTGCTCTCACTAAAGTCAGAGGTAAGTTTTATTTCAAATTTCAGTGGAGCACAAGGAAGAAATTATTTAGCATTAATGCCTTCCTTCACTCCTCAAAAGATGATCCCTTTCAAGGACACCATGGAGAAGTGTGGACTGTTGCTGGCACTTTGGTATTTCGGAGAGGAAAAGAGGACTGAAGATTCTACTTTGATAACTGTGGCGCCTTTTAAGCAAACAGTCCAAATTTTCCCAATTTTGTCCCAAAAATTGTCCCTAAGACAGCTGGACTAGGTGCCAGAGACCTCAGAAACTGGGTGGACTGGGAAGGAAACAACTGCTGTTGTCTCTGTATTATATGCCTTCATGTTCTCAGAAGGTTTATTTGCTTTTATGCATTTGGATGCACAGGGTCCAGTCAGGTCCAAAACCACATTCAGCCTTATAATCCACTCAGAAACTGAGTCACAAGAAGCAACTCTGTGCACTGACTTAATGGGGCTGATTATCTCTGCCTGCCTTCCATTGCTCTTCCTCCAGTGTATCCTCAATCCCTTTTTTATCTCCTACTTGCACAGTCCCAAACTGCCCTTTACACAGAACAATAAGGAGTTGGCTGTATATTCCACAGTAACAACATCAAAGAATGATAACAATTAGCACTTCATTTAGCATCTTAACTATAACACAAAGATGCCTAGCCAGCAGTATCTCAGGCACATGGGAAAACTGGTCACACAGAAAAGAATTCAATGACCTGGCCAGCCATGAAGTAAGCTATTGAAAACAACAATCAAATATTTTTTATTTGCAGACCTTGTTCCATCCACCAAACTACCCTGCCTCCACAAGACTGATGTTTATAGGAAAGTTACTCATATATAATCTATGACGAAGCCTGCTATGCTTTTATTCCAATTAATTTTGTAACATCTTTTTCATGAGGTCAAGTTCAGTAATGAATTTCTTTCTCATATCTACTCTAAACCTGCCCTCTTTCAGTTTAATTCCATTCTCCCTTTGTCCATGTTGCCACCAAAGATGTTAGACAGTGCTGATCTCAGTACTGCCCCCCGAGGAAGGCCTCTCATCACTGGTCTACACTTGAATATCAAACCCTTGACCACAACTCTTTGACTGCAACCATCCAGCCAATTCCTTTAGTCCTTATCCACTGAGTGGTCCATCAATCAAATCCATGTCTCTCTAGTTTAGAGACAAGGATGTTGTGCAGGACAACGTCAAATGCTTTGCACAAGTCCAGGTAGATGATGTCAGTTACTCTTCCCTCATCCACCAACCCTGTCACTCTGTTGTGGAATGCCACCAAATTTGTGAGTACAGTTTGCCCTTGGTGATAAATCTTGCCATTCTTTCTGCATGACATCATTAACATTTGGGTTTTTTGTGTTAATCCACATGGGGAAAAACTCTTGGACAGATATTCTTCATTTTGGTCTCAACTATTGTAACAAACTTTTCTTCAGTTTGAGGAATGTTGTCCAAATTGCGTCTATTCAAATGACTGTTGCAAAGACCATTCTCCCAGCTTGTAGCCACAGCTGTACGAATTCCCTCTGCAATTTTCTACTGACACTTTCCTCCTAATTCCGTCATAGGAAAAGCAACTTCTCTTCGGTTTTAAGGGCCCATCTCCTCTGCCATTTTATGTCAGGATCTGCTGGCTTTGGCAAAGGAGTGAAAAGCTTGAATAAATACCTCATTGCATAGGACGGACTTGTTTTTTTCAAGGCAGGAATTCATAGCATTTAGTGTAAATCCCACAGAGACTCCCCAGGAATAAAAATGACAATTTCATGTGCAGGTGGTGATTATGTGGAAATCACGGGCAAAGCACATGTGCCTCATTTCCAAGAAAGGTACAAAAACTGGCTAAGGGATATCTAGAAAGGATTACAAATGGCTTAATTTGTTTCTAGGCTTGGCCAATAATTCCTGGCAAACTCTATATGTAAAGACTTGAGCCCTTGGCTTTGCAGTGTCACCCTGGGCATCCTTCAAGGGGGTCAGCACAGTCTTCTCCCATGGCTCTTAAAGGAATCACAGAATCACAGAATGGTTTGGGTTGGAAGGGCCCTTAAAGACCTAAAAAGGGACCTGAACATGAGCCAGCAGTGTGTCCAGGTGGCCAAGAAGGCCAATGACATCCTGGCCTGTATCAGGAACAGTGTGGCCAGATTGTTCCCCTGTACTCGGCACTGGTGAGGCCACACTTTGAGTGCCATGTCCAGTTTTGGGCTCCTCACTACAGGAAGGACACTGAGGTGCTGGAATGAGTCCAGAGAAAGGCAACGGAGCTGGTGAAGGGTCTGGAGCACAAGTTTGATGAGGAGTGGCTGAGGGAGCTGGGGTTGCTCCGCCTGGCGAGGAGGAGCCTCGGGGGTGACCTTATTGCTCTCAACTCCCTGAAAAGAGGTTGTAGCCAGGTGGAGGTCGAGCTCTTCTCCCAAGCAACAAGTGACAGGACAAGAGGGCACAATCTTAAGCTGCACCAGGGGCGGTTTAGTTTGGACATTGGGAGGAATTTCTTTACAAAACGGTGATTAGACAT
>VZRE01004501.1:0-73459 GCA_013396775.1 Cephalopterus ornatus | reverse complement strand
GGCAGCGCCGTGACCTCTGCGCGTCCCTGAGGGCGGCGGGGCCGGGCCCTGCGGCGGCGGCAGCGCGGGGCCGGGGCACCCCCGGAGCGGGGAGCGGCGCGGGGCTGGGCCCAGCCCGGCTCCGGGACCGCTTAGAGTGTCTTCTGACCTTAATTCTGGGACAGCAGGCCTGGAGGGAAGACCCTGCAGGAAGGGGGGTATTTAGTGTGAGCAGCGAAGGCCAGTTTTGATTGCACAAGTAGTGGATGCAAGGAGTGTAAAAACTGATTTAGGTTCACGTCGTAAATAGATTGCCCTTGAATGTCGTCCCTTAAGTATTGCCATTGGAAGGTCAAATACACGGGAGTGCCGTTGTTTGTCTCGTGAAGACGATGATTGCACCATACAAAAAGCACGATCTAGATCAGAAAATTGTTTCAGTAGAGCTGCTTCTCCTGCAACTCTGTCTCCTTTTTTCTTTTAATCTTCTAGGAAATAAAGTCACCATGTCATCTGCACTGTTGCCCAAGCCACAAATGCGGCGCCTGTTGGCCAGAAGGATGAAGTTTCACCTTTTTGGGGCATTTTTTGTGTCAGTAGGATGTGCAGCTTTATACAAGGTGGGCTCTGTAGTCATTCAGTTACAAACTGTGCTCATTAGAATGTTTTAAGAATTAATAATATTTTTCTGTTGAGATTTGGTTGAGCTGTTCATCAGAAAGGTTTAGTAATGTATTTTTGTAAGCATGTTTCCAAAACATAAATAAATCCTGCTAATCTTCTTTTGAAGAAATGATGTGAATAACCTGATGCTTTAAGCTGTGTGGTCAGGATCATGCAATTCGTGACAACTTAATCTGGAGTCTCCCAGTCCCAGACTGCACCTGATCATTTACAGAGTTGATGCACATGAACTCTGGATAGTTTGTGTGTCTCTCTCACATTATCCTAGACTCAGAGTTGTCAGAGTCTTATTTTGTTTCTTGACTGGTTTCAGAAAGCTTGCTCTTAAGCAATTTGGAAAACCCATCCTTCACACTAAAGAGGTCAGTGTGGGAAGGGCTGGTGTGATCCTTCTGTCCTTTCTTTTGAAGTATCATGTGGAAATGGACCATTACATTTCCAGAAAAACACAGGTTGGTCTTCTGATAAAGATAAGAGCAGTAGTTGTTCTTGAGTGCCCTTAACTAAATAATTCTTGGATCTCATACACGAAGCAAACAACACTGTGAATTCCTGGGGAAGGATGGGATCTCGGTTTGCCCATTGAACTCACACATACACTTTTTGCAGCGGACAGCTGTACAAAGTGACTGGAAATGAAGGTAATTTCAGGTAGTTCACAAAACTTCAAACTTCTGTGATCAACAGATGTCTGTCAGAAACAATAAGCTTGCACAGTTAAAGCTCAACATATACTTAGTACATCTGTTAAGAGGTAGACAAGCTTGTCTGTGGTCACGCTTAACAATATAATTTTTTTTTAATAGCCTCTGGGTGTATCCCTTATTTGGCACCCACACGTTAATACCTTGGTAAGGTGGCAGACCATATTCAGAACAAGTACCTCGGATCTCAGTAGCAGTTTACTTTGTTACTTGTTAGATACTGTTGTGCAAACCCACCTCGGACTTCTCTTCACGTTTTTGGGGGCTTTTTGAGCGTACTCCTGGGCTTCAGGTGAATGAGTAGCAAGGGAGTAAGGACTGTGTCTTTTTATGTTGGTGAGCTGTGGCAGTCTTGTAAAATTTTACCAGGCTTCTGAAGTTGAATTACGGTGTAAGTCAAATGTAGTCAAACTTCAGTTTAGGATGCCATTTTATCTGGAGTTACAGTTTTGCAGCTGCCCACAGGCATAAAATTTGCCATAATGACATCATTTATGTATAAAACTATTAGCAGGGATGGTGTTGAACACGTGAGTATCAACATAAATGGAGTGGTTTTGGATCTTAAATATGTGATGTGCTGCTTTATAACATACCTTCTTTTTAAGGTTTTACTTCAGACATTTGTTTTCCTGACTGATGGTCAGGTAGCCTGAACTGTGGATTTTAACAGGAACAAAGTAATATTTAATAATTTCAGCTAAAGGCCTTTTAGACTAATATCCACTGATAGAAATTATAGCACTAATAAAAAAAAATCCTGTTAATAAAGCTTTGCAAGCTTTAATTTTCTGTGTGTTACTTTCCAGTTTGGAATCGCTGAACCCAGAAAACGAGCTTATGCAGAGTTCTATAAAAACTATGATGCTATGAAGGACTTTGAAGCCATGAGGGCAGCTGGTGTGTTTGAGTGTGCACCACCCAAATGATGGTAAGCTGCATTTATAGGTGGTAAGCTACTCTGTGTTATAACAGGAATATGTGAGATTGTTTCAGTGAGATGCTGTGCTTCTGTTGGGAGGTTCTTCCTTTTTTTTTCAAATCAAAAGGGATTTCTGAAGAAAAAGGATACACATTGCACTCAAGAGGTCTCTGGGTAATAAAAATGTGAAGAAATAGAGGAATTGAGGACTGGGGGTAAGGGCAGGATAGGAGCTCCTGAATACCTTTTGGGTAATTTGTTTACCTCGTGTGATATAGGAGACAAAGTGGTGATGCCAGGCCTTTGCCCTCCTCATGCAGCCATGGAGAGGAGACAAAGTTCTTGTGTTAAACTGCAAGTCTTCCCTGATTCCAGTGTTATGTTGATGCTGTCACATCTTGAACTGCTTAACTTGGGGCTGTCTCTATCTACTGCTTACATACTTGTGGTGGTACAGTGAGTGAGAAAATGGAGAGGCTGTTTCTCTCTCATAGCTTGCATCTTAATGTAAGAAACAGAGACAGCTTCTGCACATCCTTTTGTATTTTGAAGTTGGTGAGAGGGGGAAGATAACTAGTCATGGGGGAAAATACATTTATACACACACACACACACAAATATATGCGTGTGTATATATATATAAATCACAGTGACATACAGCTCTGTGTTCTCCCTTGTAACACCAGGAAAAAAGTCTTGATTTCAGCCGTGCTGTAGTTACTAATAACTACACTCACTAAACTTCACAAGCTCATGCAAATTTTTTACATTGAGTTCTCTGCTTCTTCTAAAATTACTTCATACTAATCTAGAATGATAGCTTTTTCATTCTCTTGGAATGTTTTCGTATTGTGATCATTACGTGATAATCTGTGGCTCTAATTATCCTGGCCAGCTGGGTTTTCTCAGCCTGTCTGCATGAAGCAGCAACACTGAATAAGAGACTTGTACTTAACGCTATTAATACTATATTCTGTTTTGTGACAGTCTGCAGCTATGTGGTTTCTGCATAGTACAACTACATAAAAAGCCCAGAGCTCCCTCTCTTCTTTTTGTTTTCTTTTGTTTTTGAGAGTGGGATACTGCTGCTCTTTAGCTGTGAGTACAACAAAGATAAATAATGAAATTATAAATTCACCTGGTTTAAATCTTGGTAATTCTGCCTCTGGTTCAGTCCTATTGCTAATATATAGTCACTTTTAAACTTCCTTAGACATTGGGTTGCGTTCTTTAGTCAGGTGGCCTTCATCAGTGTATTCTGAAGGGCCATCTGGTGGTAAAGTCATTTGAAACAAACACTGTCAACAAGGATGCATGTTGAATATTTAATTAGAGTCATGAGTAGGATTTTTTTCAGTGCAAATAGAGCTCAGTTAGCTTGTGTTCCCATTTGTAGATGAGAAATAAAAAGTTGCACATTGTCTGCACCTGTTAAAATTAAATGTTTCCTAAACATTTCTTCCATTTCTTAACTGTACTGGCTCAAAAGAAAATGTGAGACAAATCTTTTTATGTGATTTTGTTTGAATTGCTCATGCTTCTTATTCCTTAGGCTATTTATATAAGGACAGATATTTTTCACTCCATAGTAGAAAGAGGTTGTTTTTTGTTGTGCCTGCACATGAATACAAAAGTAGAAGGGGAAAACAATGCCAGTGTTTTAAATGTTCTGTAAAGGACAAGTACACAGAACAGATGGAAGACATTTTTGGTTGCCTCAGTAGTTTAAATCTTAGCTACGGAGGTTGAATTTGATGCCTTTTTTGGTAGAGTTACCTAAAGGGTACAGCGGTCATGCACACTCTACATCTCTCACTTTGTTGGACTATATTCTGTATGTGGCAGTAAATACAGTGGCTTAACCTCACTGAATACTCACTCTGGAATCAGTACTTAGCCCCAAAATTGAGGAAAGGGTAGGGTAGGCAGGGAGGAGAATTCATTAGTTAGGGTGGTAGCAGGGCACTCTGCACCATTTGTTCCTGCTGGGCATGGAGGCACCTTGGCAGCTCAGTATTTCATCGACTTGGTGTGGACTCTGTGTGGTGATCCTGACAATGGAAACTAAGTGCGAGTATAAATCTGAGGAGTGTCCTACCTCTAGTGTGTGCTCAGTCATAGAATAAAGGAGTTTGGTGCTAACCGCTGGTATGACTCTTGTCATGGAGCACAGCTGGTCTTGGATGGTGTTCGGTATAATGGGGAGAAGCAATTTGAATTTGGTTTTCTTCCTTCCTTGGTAGGCTGCCTGCACCACTTGTTTCCTCTCTGGCTCCTATCCGAAGGCTGCATTCCTTTCTCCTGCAGTCCCTCAGAAAGATTGATTTGGTTACCAGTGCAGCATGGATAGAGAATCTGATGTGCTGTGCAGTGTTGTTCCAGCTCTTGATTTGTTCCATGTTTCACTTCTGTTTGCCACATGAAGGGTGTATGAATCTTAAACCATCAGGAAATAACAGGGGGAATTCCTGTAGACTAAACTACCACATAAACATTTCTCCCTGTTGCTTTGCATTCATACATACTAATACGTTTACTTGGAGCATGAAGTTTGTCCATAATAACTTAGTATTTTTTTATCTTGCAGATCCCCTTTAGTCCAAGGAGACCTGATGACCGAACCTTATTTGTTCACTGAATTGTGAAGTGTAATGCACTTCAGTGCATGGCACGCTCTAATGTAACTCAATAAATAAAATACATATGTCAGTGGCATTTAGTTGTCTTCATTAATGTAGAAATGCTTAAAGGCTCAGATGCTGGGAAGAGTGGTGGAAACTACTCAAGTTTGCTCAAGGTGATCAGAAACTGCGCAAGATGACTAAGTCTAGTTTTCTTTCCTCCAGGAATTATTTGCATCTCTGTTTTGGCCCCATTCCACGTTTGATAGCACAGTATATCCCTAAGCAGTGACAGCTAGGTTGTCCCAGCTGCTGGTGGGAATATGCAAGAGGACAGATGTTACAGGAAGGGAGAGGATAGATTTCTGGAAAAGTCTGTGTTACCTCAGGCTTCACAAGGTGAGCTGACTTCGAGAGGAAAGAATTTGGAGAGGCATTCTGGAAATACACTAGCCAACCCTCCTGTCTTTTTCTGCTGTCATCACTGTATTGCCTTCCTTACAGCAGCAGACTGTTACAGCAAGACTTACAGACAGCAAATGCCTATTCTTATACACGGTATGTTAGTTACTGTAATTGGGAAATGACTCTAAACTGCAGGCATGTTCATGTGTGTTTGATGTACAAGGGGAAAGGGGGTATGGGCAGACAAAATAAGAAATACTTCAGGACGTTATGGTAATGAAAATTTGGCACGCTGCTTTTAGACATGTATCATCACCTTTTCAATATCTGGAAGTAGTCAGCTAAGCATAGTTTGGATCTCTGCTACGTTCTGTGCAGTCTGAGACCTGATGCTCTGCCATGATACCTGTCAGTGAGGACAGGCTTTGTCGTTGCGTGTTGCTCAGGATAAAAGAGGTACTAGGACTGCAGCTTTTGTTTGCTGCATGTGGGTACTAGGAGAGCAGTCAAAAGCTGACTGCGTGGAAGGAGAGGTTTGGTATGAAGCAGCATGACAAATTAGGCCATCTGTGTTGTATTTGAAGGTCTTCGGTTCAAATCCTGTTTGGAGTAACTCTTATTATTTTACATGGATCATTAACTACTTAACACTTAATAGGTATCCTTGAACAACATTTGGACTAATGAAAGCATGTAAGTAATGTATGTGATCCAGAACACTTTTTAGACCAACGTGGGATTTTCTTTGAACTTCCCATACAGGCAGTGCTTCCTTTAAGCAGAGAAAGAATTTGACATGAGTGGTGCGGGGGAAACTAGTAATCAAAATACCTCTTCTCCTATAAATGTAAACCAGAGCTTAACAATAGCAAATGATACCCATTTATCTTCCCAATGTACAGTATAAACACTGTATGCCATTAAGTACTGACAAACATTTTCTCAGGCCTGTGCACGTTTAAATAGCCAGTGGTCTTCAGTCATACTGACAGCTTCAGAGGCAAAGAAACTTGCTACTGCCAGCTGTGCAGGCTAATAGACATGACTTCCCTTGCAGTTCTAGTCCCTCTGTTCTTCCCAGTTGCTATGAATTCATTTACTTTTAAATTCTAAGTTTCTTCTAAACTGTTGTAGCAAGTAGCAGTTACTGTAGTCTGTGTTCCTTCAGTTACCAGCACGTGTTGATTTAAAGGAATGAGTTTTGTGATTGAAGGCAGTTTTTGACAATACAGCAGAGCGCAGAAGTGTCTCTGGCTAAATGTATTCAACAAAGGTGAGCTCTCATTTTTATGGCTGTGCTTTGAGAATCTGCATGCTATAATCATTCCTTTCTGTATACATTCTGGTTTCACACTGGATGCAAAGCAAGTACTTCCCTTCAGCGGGCAATGCCAGCCAACCCACCACTTGCATTCCTCTGGAGCACGGAGGGCAGAGCTGGGTACCTAACCTGCTTTTCTGAAATCAGCACCAACCTGCCAGTTTTCCTTTTTTTTTTTTTTTTTTTTTTTGCCTTTGCCAGCAAGAGTTCAGCTAATTCTATCTTACAAAGAGGTCTGGCATGCTGTTTCTAGGACATGCAGGGCTGAAAAAACATGCTTGTCCACTCTGAGACCAGTGTCTAAAGGTTTTTGCTATATTTATGTATGAAATAATATATAAAAAGGAGTTATTTCACCTAAACTACTTTGGGAAAGGTCTTTCTGTATGTAAGCCTGACCATGCCTTCAAATTTTTTGGCTGGCTTGCTTTATTCTCGAGTGTTTGAGGAGTGATTGATTGTTCTGGAAGCAAACTAAAAAGATGGATCTGAAGTTGTGAGCTCTCCAGGTCTAAAGAGCATTATGAGAGTAGGCATGTTTTAAGAGTACACATTGCAGTGCTTTAGCAGCTAAGTACAGGCAGCTGCTCCTTGGACAACTTTGTTTTCATAGTTCACAGAGCTCATATGTAGGAGAGGCTGATTTATGTGCCCTCTCCACTCGTTTCCATACATGTGGTCAGAAGGGGGAGAAAGAACCTGTCTAATGCAGTAAAGATGCAGCTCAATTCACTTAAGAAGAGTGTAATTTAAGCAAGTGTTTATTCCAGGAGACTGTAATTCAGGAAAAACACAAATGTATTTTAAATAATGGCTGAAATCTACAAACTTTTAGAAATGAAACTGCTGTCCCTCATTTTTTACAGGTGTGTTTGCATCCTCTTGGCTTGTCTGTGTGCTGTATAAATAAGGAACAGATTGGTCTAACTCAAATGGTGGCTACAATACTGTTTTGATTCAGTCACAAAAGCATAAAACTTTTCAGTACACATTTTTTGGCAATCTAATCATCAGTTTTTGCTTCCAAAGCATTGTCATGATCTATTGCACTTTCTGGTACACTACATAGTCCAGTGACCAACGGGAATCTAATGGGGTCCACATGAAGTTTGTATGTCCTTGTTCTACATCTTGTACCTGAATGACCAAGCACCTCACAAACTCAAGTATTATAGGAATAGCTTTATTATCTTTAAACAATTCCATTATTTTACAATTTATCCATCAAAATGCAAAATTAGAAATATTAAACAATTTCCATAAAATACTCAGGAATGAAGCATGGGTGTGTATATACATACAGATTTTTAAAATAGTGTTATTTAAACAATGACTAAGTTATTAAACCACTGTATGAAATGTTGATAATGGATGGGCTTATTTCACAGTCAGAAAAGGACAATGCAGACCCCAGGCTCCAGTATTCTCAATACATGAGAGACACGGCTTTTAGAAATACCTTTTAACAAAACAACTTACATGAAAAACATTGCAGTTACTACATTCTTATTTACTGTGCATTTGGTCATATCAAGTATGCATAGAAGTTATTAACTATAAAGCATATGCTCCAAATAGTGATCAGATTTTATTCCAGTTCTTGTCTCTGACTCCAGCCAAAATTCAGAAATCTCCAGACAAAATTCATGTCCGTAAGCACATAGAAAAGGGGAAAAAAAGTTAACATGCACTGTTGAAAACCAAGTAAGGTTTTGGGTTTTAAAATAAAACCGCCATAGCCAGATTTGTTTCATGAAGTCATCTAACTGCCCAGAGACAGTGATTTCTTGTCTACTAAAAGAAATACAGGTATTTAACATATATTTATAAGTGTATTATTGTGATGGCATCATTAACTATTAAGGTAATTGGTGCCTGTGGGTCCATAGTTTTCTATCAATTTGGAAAAAAAAAAATCTCACTTTGCTTAGTACAGATTTGAAAGGTCATGTTTCTAAATATCCCTGGTTTTATCTGTTTGAAAATGATAAGCATAAAATGAATTAGGGCAGAAGGGAGCACATACAACATAGTGGTGGCAGATCAGAAACTAGCAAGACCCCACAAGGCTGTTCTTAGCACCTGAACATCTGGGTTACATTGGGCTTATGGATTTTAAGGAGACAGCTCTG
Source organism: Cephalopterus ornatus (assembly GCA_013396775.1). NCBI lineage: Eukaryota > Metazoa > Chordata > Aves > Passeriformes > Cotingidae > Cephalopterus > Cephalopterus ornatus. The sequence continues at coordinate 64,691 of VZRE01004501.1, read as the reverse complement.
CTTCTTAAATTTTCGAACTGCACGTTATTTCCAGCTAATGACCAGACAATGCACAGTCATACATACATTGAAAGTACTTCTGAAAATTTGATGGTGGATAAAATAAAGTTTCTGTATACAGACAGTTTTAAAAATAAATTCATGTTGTAGTTCATGTTTTGTCCTCCAAACCACACAAAGGCACTAGTTTACATTACGGACTAATGTCCTGCAAAACTTCAGTCAAATAAAGGAAGCTATTTTAAGGTTAAAGTGGTGCTAAAACCCAGCTGTCACTAGTAACTTAAAACAGCCACACTGGGTTTTTCAGATTTAGTGGGGGAAAATGTCTTGCCTCAGGATGCACTGGGGGAGCGTGGGTGTGGGGGGGAAAGGCTCAGCCTTGAGCAAGTTTTTACAGCTGAGTTATAAACCTGGTTTATAACAGAAACTGGCAGACCCTAAAAGATGATATAGAGGTATTGATACACATTTGTGTGTGTGGCAAAAATGTCTGTATGCACGCAGTTTTTCCCTATTCTCTAATTTTTGGTTATTGAAAAGAAAATGGATTTTGACTGAGCTATAGTCAAGGCTGTTCTGTTTCACTTTTTTCATTTGCCAGAACGCTTTCCTTCCAGCACTAGTATTTTGGCTAGGGAACAGGAATGTTGTTAAGATTAGAAAAACTATTGGGCTTTGTTACCAATTTCTACCTCCTCAAAAATTATATGCATCTCTACTTGATGTAGGTTACTGCAGAGAAAGCATTACTTTCACACTGCTACGGCATTACTATACTCAACACAAATAACTATTAATTAAATCCTTTCTTCAAGGCCTTATTTTTCACCATGGTGAATTTGCTAATGAATACTTGGGCAAAATTTGGATCAACTACATACTGATAGGTTTTCGTTATAGTTGGGGGCTGTTCAGCAGCCACAGTTTGCACTGTGGAGGTGCTGGGAGCGAGGTGGTGGGATGTCTTTGTGATGTACTCCACCAGGCGGTTGTACTGTTGTTCTGATAGTCTCTCTCTAGCTCCGTCGGCCTGAAATCAGATACGATAAAATAATTACTGAGTATTTGACAGTGAACTGAGTAGTAAGGACAATGACTTCCACAGTGCCCTCTTAAAAATCTTCCTCCCTGGAATGTTTCTTCCGATAGTTCAAAGGATTTTTTAAATCAACAATTTTCTCCCTTAGTTTAGTCCTTGGTGAATTAGTCTTCCCCTCTGCTGTTTTGGACACTTCTCAGAAGCTTTGACTCTGCCACAGAAAATTTAAGCAGGATCTTTTGAGAATTTAATGGATGGACACCTTGGCCATGAGTAGAACTTTACAACAGATCAACCCTTTGTAGATAGCAAAAGCATCCAAACCCCTTTTAGAAAAATGCCTGTAGCTCATATAAACTACTTATCAGATAGCAATTCTAATTAGCAAAAACATTTTCTCAAAAAGTACAATTAAAGACAGCCCATAGCTAATATCTGGGCAGTTAGTTTTAGGTCTTTAATTTACTTGATTTAAAATAAAGACTATTCTTGAAATAAAGAATATTCACCTTCCAGGTGGATATGCCATATGGTTCCAACCAGATAAAGTATTAGATGAAAAGCTGTGGACAAACCCGACTTTAGAAGGGCAATCTGCTGCACCCTCTTTTTTGAAGAAGCTGAAGATGACTATGACTAGCTTGAGAAGGGAAAGCAAGCAGGCAAGCATCAAGCTAACTAATTGCATGGTTTCAAAAAAACTTTATTTCAAAATTACCACCATGGATGCTACAGTAGTATGACTAGCTAAGTCATTCAGAATAGAAGTTATTTCCAAAATACAATAATGAACAAAAAGGAGCTATCCTAGGGCTAGGGTTTGATGCTTTCTTATTTACAGCTGCAGAACTGCTGACCAGTTTAATTTCTGTAGGGTTTAAAATGTCGTTGTTGGACATCACACTAAGGATTTATAGACTGCTATCTTCTGCATGTCTTTCAAGGAGTTTTACATGTTTTACTAGATATGATGATATTTTCGAACTGCTATTGGATTCCATGATCAGTATCACGTCACATCTCTGGACTGCAAGACTCATTTTAAATACACCATCGCTTATTTGAAGAAAGAATTAATATAATTGATAGATACTGACAGATGTCACATTCACATCAAAACAGTCCCTTCTGGTTTTTTTTACTATGCCTTTGGAGATGGATTTGCTGCTCAGCAAGTAGAAACACTCCTGTTTTCAATCATCATCACAAAAATCCAAAAGGAAGCAAGCTCACGAACAAGCTCAGAAGCTTAAGGTTGAAGCCTATGCCTAGAAACAGGAGAAATGATGAAATGGGCAGAGGAGAGTGTTGTTTTCATGAACGACCTTAAGGGAGGGAAAAATCAGAAGGCAGACTCTGCAGCAGACTCGCAGCTAACAGTGGAGAATGGTGTCTGAACCACGTCTTCAGTCTGGTGGCTCAGCAGAAGTATCTCAGCAGTCAGTCTGTTTCACCAGTTGAAAGGAGAGAAATATGCTGAAACACCAGCTCTGTAAACTAGATTTTAAGATATGGGGTAAATCTTGCGTGTAGGTGGCTCCACACTTTTTCCTGATTTCTCCTTCTAGACAGGTAAGCCCAGGGGCAGCTGGGTTCTGCCTCCACACTGACCAGAAGACCCAGCTTGCCAAAGGAGATGGAAATGGTGCTGGCATCCCATTCACCTACTCTTGTGAACCCATTCTTCATTCAGCCTCAGCCTATATTCCACAGATACAGCATAATTATCCAGGAGGAAATATTAACTGTGCTTGGATGGACTTCCAAAGTAACTGGGACCCTGCCTGCTTCATCTGTAACTGTCTGCTTCTGCAGCCACTTTCAGTTTAGGTTATATTGTCAAGACAAGAACAGAAGCTTGGAATTGCATTTTTTCCCAAAAGGCACCTAACATTGTCACTAAGTGCTCTCACCTATGGCTTTGCACAACTATCATGTTAATATCCAGACCATTCAATGGTTCAAAACTTAGTCAAGGGTTGCTTAATGCACCTGCTAGAAGAACAGTACAGATATCATGCCCTTTCATGCTGCAAGGGTTAAGAACTTTTGGCTTTATATATTGTGGAGGTGAACAAGCCATCAGAAAAACCAATTGCTGAAGGAGTCAAGATATACTTTTGGGTTAAGAACTCCACAACGCTTCTAAAATTCCTCCTATTGCAGGTTATGAATAATAAGCCTTCAGCAATTCGGACTCCACAGTAGACAGACACAGCACCTGTGTTGGGCAGTCCCGATGTGCTGGGCTCCTCTGTGCACACTGACTAAGGAGATCTGGTTCTTAAGGGTTTTTTTCCCACTTTGGGAAACTTTTTCCCACTTAAGGGGTTTTTTGCTTTGAAAAATCCAGAAACTGGTTTTCAGTTCTAAAGATGGTAACATGTAGCACTGTCATGAAAACCGTGTTGCAGATTACCACAAAAAAATTCTGGAATATTTGAAGGGCCCTTCGATTTGTTGTTTTCTTCTTGATATTATGAGCTATACCAAGAGCAGCTGGAAGAGCAGGCCTTCTGAGTATGACATCTGTCTGGAAGCAAGTCGTGTGTCAATTACTTTGGAAGATAATCCAAGTACAATTAATGCTTCCCTTTCAGTAAAAATGTTGTCAGTGCCAGAGTTTTCAAGAATCCATCCAGGCTATTTCTAGGCAGATGGATTAAGTTATATATTGTTGAGGCGAACAAGCCATCAGGAAAACCAATTGCTGAAGGAGTCAAAATATGTTCTATAATATCTCTGGTGATTACAGCTGTAGAAACTCATGTTTTGTTTCCTAACTGTTCCAAGAAGCTGAGGAGAGGGAATGGGAGAAACTGTTTTGGGCAGAGCTGAAACAAAACTTTTGGCAACTATATTTGTGAGTAGTAATACAAAAAAGTGGATTTTTTTAACATTGAAATGAATTGTTTCAATTTGCTGCATTATTTCTAGCATTTTTTATTAAATTAATCAGAAAAGCAGAGCTAATTTACATTTGGTAACATTACCTCTGTTTTGCTAAACTTATCATAATATTTTGGTTGACTTGACTAGGCATTTTCCAGCTAAAAATTCCGTCCATCTTTACTAATGTCTGCACTTCAGCTGAGGACATCTCCAGTGCAACAAGATGGCCTAGTTTTAATACTGAGGAGTTGTGCCTATTTAGGTGTAGGTCTGCAGCTCAGAGGCTGCTCAGCTGCAAGTCACAACTTGTTCCTCCTAAGGTTCCTTTTCCTAATCACATCACATCCAGTTTTTAGAAGCTCTTGACAGGGAGCTGAAGGGGAGGCTCTGGCTCCCATCAGCACTGGTGCTGCACATGACACCCCAGAGGACCACAGAACTGACATGTTCAGCTGTAGAAAGGAAATCATTAAGTATGAGGGTCTCCCAATCCACTGAGGCAAAAAACCATAGCAAACATTAGTGACAAAAGAATTTTACTTAACTCTAGGTAATAACTAGAACTATATGAAGTTTTTTCGAATCTTTCATTGTGTAGTTGCCTTAACATAAAAAAATTCAAACTCCTTTTATTCTGGTCTCCCTTACTTTCAACTGCTCCTTCTTATAGCATATTTCTTTAAGTTTTTACACAAATTTAAGCATAAGCATCTGCATTCTGAAGGAGTATTTTGCCAGGTCTGTTTTGTACAGCATCACTCAACTGTTGCTGTCTTGCCATCACTGACTGTGCTGCACCAGGGGCACAGGCACTCTTCACAGCTTTTACCATGCCACACATTTTCAGTGCAATCTCAAAATGTCAGCAAAAGAGATGCTGTACTGAGGCTGGGTGGCTCAAGGCTTACAGCTGCACCACTTGAGTAGGACTCCCATATTTCTATCCATAACTTCATAAAAACCCCATGTATTGGGTCCAGTACCTCCAAAGGAGGTCACACTTACCATGTATAACTACTGTTGTGTATATGTGGGAAAGCTGGACTATGCACATGCAATGTAGGGTTGCTCTGTGCATTCAGAGGAGCCACTTGCCCATAAATCCTACACATTCCCAGCTGCAGCAGCTGTGGGGACTAGAATTAGGCTCCCTGCCCCTTGCCTTCCCTTCTCCCAGACAGGCAGTCCCTCTGCACCCTTCATCACCCTCTTGCAGCAACCTTTGGGCAAGCTGCCCTTTTCCCATAGCAGCATTCTACTCCTCACCCCTTGGATAACCAGATGTAAAGACAAAAGCTCCAATCTAATAAAAAAAATCTAGGCTGGTGCTAACTTCAGGATTAGGATAGGTTGAGTGCATCAAATACCTTAGGGAAAAGCATTTTTTTTTCTTCTTCCCTCCAGGACAGTAGCTCTCGACTGAGCAGGATAGTCTGGATTCAGTCTGATGTGTGTCATCCCTAACTGCTCGGCACTCAGGGACAAAAAAACCTGAGCTTTGCCCACTTGCATCAAAATGTAAGAAATTCCTCATGTAGCTTTTTGATGAGAGAAGGCAATTTTAGTCAACAATGCTCTGTGAAACTGAGGCTAGTGGAAAGACAACAAATGTAAATAGAGAATTCAGCACTAAAAAAAGCTGTCACAAAAATATTCAAGTGCTGTCACGACAGATGAAGTCCTTGCTTTGCTGGAATCGATGGCAAAACTCTTCGGTCACTTCAGCAAAGTTAGGATTTGAATGAAGACGCTCCTACTTTTTGTCACACCTCATACTTCCTGGGGTTTTACATGTTCTTTTCTTATATTTGAAACAGAAGTTTCTGGTAAAGCAGTCCATGAACTACCTGACACACTTCTATAAAAACAACTGAGACATGCTTGTTTGTTTTTGAAATGCTCTCTCATATGATTCCACTTGAGAATTTAATACAATAAACATTGTTTCCCTGAAGTGCAAAAATATAACATCCTTCTACCATTAAAAGAAGATAATTCATTCAAAACCCAAAGTATTCAAATGGCTTAGAGATCCCTCAATATGAAGATGAATATTTTACGCTGTTACTGGCAAACACTTGGTGCATCCAATCTCAGAAAAGAACTGACACAGTTTAAAGTGAGCATTTGCAGAAGAAGGAAGAATTAAAGAAGCAAATACAACTGGCAGCCAAGCAAAACAACTACACCGGAAGTGGCAAGATAGGAAACATGCTGAAAGGAGCATCAGCACCACTGATCTGTCAACAGAATTCACAGAAGAATAAAATGAGCTGCTCTTGCTGGGACCTTGTAGGCACAGGCAGCAATACTGACTTGTGAAACAATAAACACTTGTGCACATCTAGGCATGAAAACCTTTTTGGAAAAGAGGCGGTTCTTACCAAGAACCCAGACTTCCTCTAATTTTTCCCTCAGAAAATTTCTGTCGTAGATATGGTATATCATGATCAGTAAGAGGACAGAAGGGAGGAGACACATCCCCTTCATCCAAAGGGCAACACAACTATGAGGGACGAGAAAACAGCAGGTCTCCTGGTTTGGCACTTACACCTTTGGCCCCCCGACCCAGTATCACCAACAGGTGACTGGCCCTGTTGCCAAAAGCATCGTCATCAGTTGTAACTTTATCTTTGAATGAAAAACATACTCAAGTCTTTACCTCCAAATCAGAAGGCACTCTCTGCTGCTTTAGCAGCACCTTCAGCAGATCTTTTTGCTGATCATCTTCCAGACAATCGATTTCAGTCACAGGGAATGCCTGCTGCTGCGTGTCTTCACTGATGCTGACGACAAAGAGCACCTCTGAGGTGAGCAGCAAGCAGCCTTCATGCTGCTGGCCTGATCCACTCACAATCATGACATCTAAGGCCATATGGAGCTCTGGCCTTCCTAGAGATTGCAGCATTTTCCTGCATTATCAAGGGAAAAAAAGATGAAAAAAAAAAAGATGAAAAAAAGTAGTCAGTGTTGTGCATCGGGTCCTCCAGGGCTTATTTTGATCACTAATGTTTTTACTTAAGCCTGTAGCTATCACCTACAGATGTCAAATAAGCCAGGGAGTGTATCCAAAACACCATTACTGAAAGATATTAGACTTCAGATTTAACGAATGAATGTGAAATTGTTTCTTATAAAACCCCCTTAATCATTCACTGCAAAACTGGCCTAATATCTGTGCTAGGTCAGCCTATTTCCCATCCTATTTCCTTGATAATAGAAAAATTACCCTGAGAAGTGGCTTAGAGATTCAGGGCAGAAAATAAAGCTATCTTCACTAACAGCTGTTTCTGGAGATGTGCAGTATTTTTCTTGGGCTTGGTGCAATGATAAATAAGTAAGAACTCACTGAATGCCATTAAATAAAGATCAGCTCTGTAGTTTCAGAGCTGCAGATCAGCAGCCCATCATTTGCAGATTCGGTTTCTATGCACTACCTTTGTGTTTAATGTTCCTAAACAAACTGCCATAACTCAGCCTTTCCTAAGGAAGCAGCCTGTTAACTTGACCACAGGCCAGAACCTATTAATAAACAATGTGGATGTAAAAATGAGCAATTGTCTAAATAATTTTACCAGACATATTTGACGTGGCTGTTTGGAGCCTGCTCAACATGTTGATCATTTGGATGAGAGCGCTGCTTGGGAAGCTGAGAAAGTCCAGCTCCATGCAAAATACCTGCAGTAAGAGAGTTCAGGTTTTTTAGTAGTTGTTTTCTACAAAACTGTTACGTGTTGCAGTGATGTCATCTGTTTAAAGCAGTTCATAAAACAGTGCAGATCCAAAATGATGTCACATCTTTGGAAGCTGTAGTCAAGATAATTCATTAAATATTACAATGCAAGAGTTGTGCACTTAACCCCAGTGATCTTGCATTAGCAAGAAACAAAAAAAGCCTGCTGTGTGTTCTCTGAATTAGCCATACACTTGCAATCAAGAGAAACATAATGCTCCTGAGAGCCATCACTTCAGAGTAGGATCAGACACATCACTTAAGATTTATGTAGAAAAAGTCAAGACTGTTAACTTTCTTGCTTAATATTAAAATACTTTCATATACGTGTCATGATTGGTAAAAATTAGCAGGCAAGTTTGCCTAGATACTGTATTTAAATGTTCAGTTGCTTAATCCAGCTGTTAAACACAGATCCATATACATTTATGAGATCTCCTGGGGCATTTGGTTTATTGTGAATTCTTCTTAGTGCCAACACAGAATGGAGACTACAAGCAGCAGTTAAACAGGTTTTCTCTCCAAAGCTGAAGATGATACAATATGTATGCTTTCAGATGGCCTGTAAACTTTTAATGATGGGGTATGGTCACCAGAAAGAATGAGTGGGTTGCAAAAAAATTCACAAATTAAGTAGGTTTAAAATTTTTTACATGACAGACACAAAGTAGGTTACACAGCAAGCACTGCTGTTATATGGTTTGGTGCGAAGTTGCTCTCCAAATAAATGGAAGAAATTTTCTTTTTTTCTAATAAGCATTCCAAAGGCATTTTTGCACAAGGGTGTCAATAACTTAGAATCCTTTTTACACAATGGATAATAATTTAAACAAAACATCAGCGATGAAAAAAACCCTTTAATTTTTAGCACACATGTTGATGGTAATACTTAAAAGCAGCATCCCAGTTGTAACAGTTGGCTTACCGAGGTTCTCAGCATTATGTGAGTAAAAATGTTATTTACAGATGGAGAAAGAGAGAACATGTGTTTATTTCTGTGTGGTCCCCCACACCCCTTGGTCCCCCCCAAGAGGCACAGTCCCACTTCCAATTCAGCTGTGGGTAAGAGTTACTTGAACTTTTGTGTGTTTTCCTCTCATGCACTGTCAGCTATTATTGATACAGTTTTTATGTTTTTTCCTGGCTAACTCCTTTTGTCACGTGCTCATGGAAAACATGATGTCTTATATACCATATCTGCAACAAAAAGTGTTCCTCTACTATTACAAGTTTCTTGATAAAGATGGGAGCAGAATTAAGTCTAGAAAGAATAATACAAAAACAACACACAGGCAGCTGACAACAGAAAAACGTTTCTGATTTTACTGATATGGGTTTTATACTTATGGGATGTATAGTCCGGGAGAACAGTTATTATTTATACAAACAAGCTAAAGTTGATTTGAAAGAATTCTAATAATGGTTCCATTATTTCTTTAAATAGATGGAATGAGTTGTGAATGTGGTCAGAAGCATCCTAAACTTAAGCCTTACAAGAACTACTCATATTCTAATCAACACATCACAAACATAAATATTGCTAGTGATTAAAGTCTTAAATATACAAGATTTGTCTGGTATAATTAGAGAAGCAAAGTTATTGACACACTGTCCTTTTATCAACAGGTCTCCCTGCTTCTCTTTCCTGGCTGCCTCCACTCACCATTTCCTCTTAAATATCCAAACAAACAGCTTTGATTTATTGATACTGGAAGCAAAGGAATTAGTGTATTTTGATATTTTATTTTTATCTTTTACACTTCTTGGTTGTTTACATCAATCTGAAACGATTTGCCACCACTGCCACTAAGTGCTAAGTCTAGCTGGAAAACCCACTTTTGGTTGCTAAAAGGTTATCCATGTATCCAAAATCAGGACTGTCTCCTCATGACTCTCCAGTTTAAAGGGGATGCTCCGGCTACATGACTCACTTCTTTCTCCCAGGAACATAACTCTCCCTTCGTGCAGAGATAGCACAACTCTTTCCTTGCCATAACAAAGCAATCTCAAAATAACACTCTAATTGGATATAGTGTTGCTCTAATCCTTTTATGTCAAAAATCTTTTGTAAGCACATATGTTTCTGCAACTAATTGTACTGTATTCCAAGCATTACTTCATGCTTTCTGCATTCTGTGTTTCTGTGGTTGTACATTGCTGATCGGTAACACAAGAGAGAATCACAACATGATGGCTTTTAAGAAAAGCAGTGCAACATTTGTAAGTAGTCTAAATCTTTCTCTAAGACACACAGCTACTGAGCTGAGGAAGTAAGACACAGCAGGTTGTATCTGAAAAGCATTTTAAAATTTAAATGGAGATGTTGGAAATAGCCAAACTCACCGTAACCTGTCTGGGAGACGAGCTCAGCTGCCCCTCCAATGGGCTTTGTGAAGACGCCCATGATTCCTTTCCCCACACCCGAGATGACCCCTCTGGCTTTGTGCCCAGCTGAAGCCTGGGCCTCAGATACTCGTTGAAAGTTCTGCATCGGCTGGTCCACAATCCCAGCAATTGCACCTGAAAAAAACAAGGGTTCCCAGTAAGTAGTAAAGATTAATATCCCAGAATAGGAGGAAATCTTACTACTGGAATAGTGCTTGGAATAGAGCCTGTATCCTACTCTTCTTATACAGCTATTTAGCATGTGACCAATTAGCTAAACACTACCTTAGCTTCACCGTAAGTTAAATCTTGACTTTTTTTTTTAAACATTCAGATCACCTAACCTTACAGGATGTTTTCCTCTTTCAACTACTTTTGCTAAATGCTCTTTCTGAGTTAGTTTAATTTGGCTCATTCTGTGTAGCAATTCTCAAAATTCTGGGCTAGGAATAAAATCCTCCAGTTTTAGACAACTTGAGCTTCTGTGGAAATGAGATTTTCACTTAAGTGTGAAATTGACTTCATGAGAATAAAAACTGCTTGTATTCAATAGATCATTTTTATATCCATTTCCACTGCCAGAAATGTTCATAAGCTAATGCAACTTTTGATATATTACTAAGATTAGCAGAATTAGACTTTGAGACTTTTTGTTACTTTTTTGTGAAAATGATCATATTTTACTTTAATGTGCATGGGTCAAACTTTTACAAGTGACACAAGTGACCTTCCCGGCTTTTAGTATCAACAAAGAACTCCAACTTAAATCTTCTTAAATGTAAACAGGTATGTGAGGTGGTACATTCCTTTGATCTTGAGTTTACGCTAGCCACTTAACCACAGACATGTCTCTAGTTGTTGTAATTTTGATAGATAAGCTATTTGGAAATCACTAAGAGTACAAGGATTGGACAAAGCAACACCAGTCTGCCTGATCTGAGGTGCTTTGCTCAGTGAAAAGCAAGTTTGCAGGCTCCTTAGCCAGCTCTCAGTTTGCACCTGCAGCTGCAAATATCAAGATAAAACCATTATTTAATGAGTAGGACCGAGTGTCACCCTGGTAACCAGGCATTTTCACTGCAACCTAGACATCTTTGAAGATTCTGCTTTGTATGCGGAAGCAAATCCAGGCATAATTCCACAGATTCAGACAATTGCAACCGAGGTATGTGGCCCCATGTGTTTACCAGCGTGACATGTACTAGGCAGCAAGCTGCTAAGTGGTTTTCAGATGGTTTTAGTTTACCGTCACTGGATAAATGAAGAAGTTGCTGACTTTGAACAACAAGAACTAATATTTTACTTATACACTGGTTTTCTGTCCAAAGAAAAGATGGGGATGAGAAGCAGCACACATTTCCCCAAATCCTTGTCCCTGGGATACTATCAGCAATTCAAGAACCTTGCATCCCCCATAAATGCCTTCCTCTCCTCTTAGAGAGATTTCTTCCAACTTCTGTATATGTATCCTTTACTGATAAATGTTTGTAGTATTTTCCCAGAAAATGCTGGTCTGTCTTTAATGTGATGCCTGCTTTCAATTGAGCTCCCTCACTGAAGCTGAGCGTGCAGCTGAACGCTCGCCCTTTGTACCACAAAGGCCATGAAGCTTCTTCCTTAATGCCATGCCATGGAAATGATACAATTTTCAGTTCATTAGTAGTTACCAGCTGCTCCTGCTGCTTGACTAAAATAATACCACAACACCACATTACACAATTGGGATTGTTTTGTGCAGTCTTTTGTGCAATTGTGATGCATTTGAAGGCATACAACAATAGTTGGTGTTCTGCTAAGTTATGATATTACACTACCCTGTGACCTCCCTCACTCTATCTCTTGAGGTCATCCACAGCAACTGCACTTTTAGAACAGAAGTTATTGCCTTATTAAATGTAATCCACCTAAGTCCTAGCACTAGTAAATTATTTACTGCAATACACTTGAGCAATGTTATAAGGTAATAATAAATAAGAGCCTACTCCAAAGGACCTGTGGTATGCTCCAGGCAATTCTCAGCTGGAATTAGGCCCAGAGGACATGAAAACGGAATGGAAACTGCTGTGACTGTGTTATATAAGATTATTTATATAGTGCCTCAAATAATATATAGCTTAATTAGCCAGTTGTTTAGTACTTCCACACTTTCTGTTACTCTGGCATTTTATGCAGGCTCTGAACTTGTTTGTGAAGACATTGTGCTTTTGTATCTCAAATCCTTTTGCAAGTCCTGTTGTTCTACCTGCAAAAATATAACCAATGATCTTCTCTTCCTCTTCGTAATTCCTTATCTCAAATTGTGACTTACTGACATAACTCATTCATGTGCTGTGGCCATGCCCACAAATCACATAATAAACTATAACCTTACTCCTTTCATGGAGGAGTGGCTGGTCCTGCCACCCTTGCATGGGGAATCCAGATCTGTGCAGCTTCCTTCCTGTGTGTACGTGTGGGCAAAGGAAAAAAAAAATAGGCCAAAGACTGAGCCACCTTAAAACCCAAGAGCAGTGAGATAGTGGTGATACACATGTGAGGTTCAGGGCACCTCCTCACACCTGGAATGGTGAAAGCACACGTTACGGGTGCCCATGTGGCTGCTTGCGTTCTAACATAAAGGTTGTGGCAAGAGCACTGTGCTGGATGGACTTAGCACAGACAATCTCTCCCTGCCAGATTTCAGTAAGGTATCAGGGGAGCAGAGCATGGAAGCACATGCAGTGGTTCTTCCCTTCCCACTCTCATCTCACACTCTCACATGGTGTCCTACTGTTGTCCCTGTCCTTTCCCTGTAATGTCTCTTGCCCATTATTTTTTTTTTTATTAAATGAAACCATTCTCCATTTTTTTTTTCTTCCTTACCCTAGGCATTTGATTTTATATGCATGTCCACATATGTACACACAGATTATGTATGTATAAAGAAAACCTCAATAAAATTAAACACCAAAGCAACAAAACAAAAACATATTCTTCCATTACTGGACCAAAGAGGTTCCAGCAACAACATAACATCTGCTAAACATCAGATGGGGTGCACTCTGGTTAATACATGCTGCTCAGTAACAATAAAAAAGTTACTTTGATAACTACAAAATTCAGATAGTTCAGAGTACATCACTGGATTACTTCAAGAATTTGATTATGGGCAGCAACTGGTTCGTGCGCAGACTGACAAAGTTTGGTGAATGTAGTACAGCTTACAGAACTTAGCAAAGCTCGGGTTGCTTGTGACGAACTCTTTCAGACCAAGACGTGATTGGAAAAAATCCTCCCACTCCCCCCAAGAGAAATGGGCCATGCTTTTCCATGAGGCTGGAAGCTAGCCAAACTGAAACCATTTTGCTTCCTTTTCTCTTCTCTGTTGTCCTTCAGGACTGCCGCAAGTGTTTCACACCAAAATGCAGCTAAAGTGTAGTCTCATCACAGCAAACATCACATAAAAATGCAGCTCAAAGAAAAGAGCACCTGCTGCCATGCATTAATGTATTTGCAGTATTAGTGTGTGGAATAGCACAGAACTTCAGGATTAGCAGGGGCTTCGTAGTATCTCGCGTTGCAGACAGGCAAAAGTAGAGTGGCCTTGATTCAGTGAGAGCTACACAGCAAGAACAGCCACTTCCACCCGTGATAACAAACATTTGAGTTTCTGAAACCCAGGGTTTACCTTTGCTAGCAGGGCAGCTACACTGTCTATCAGCATAACTCAATTCACTTTCCCCAAAAGCAGGAAGGAGTAACTGAAATGTCGAGCACTTCTGCCACTGTAAAAAAATGGCTTTTTGAGTAGCTGTCAGCTTTTCGATTAATCAGAAATGCTCAACTTCCTAAAGGGAGCTACTTCAATATGATATTTTTCACTACGACCCGCAGGTGAAAATTAAGGCAATATTTTCAATAGTCTCTTTTACATGGTTAAAAATTATTGTTTTAAGTTTGACCTCGTCATGCAAAATGCAAGAGATAGTTCCTCTGTGGGGATTCAATCATCTGAATATTTTACATACAATTTCACTGCATTTTTGTCTAATCATACAAAAGAAAAAAACCACACCTATCATAAGCTTTTGCTTCTTTTCACACAGAAACGTTAATAAAATGACCCAGAAGTCTCCCCCAAACTAGAAAAGAAGACAACAGCTGGCCAAAGATAACAATCAAATCAAACAACACCCTGACAGTGCTTGAGTCATTTAAAATGAGACAGGACAAAGCACTTAAGAATGTACCACAGGGAACAACTTGCACTGAGGACGAGACAAGAGTACATGATTTTGGCCCTGATTCAGCAAAGCTCTTAAGCACATGCTTAAGTGCTCTGCTGAACCAGGGCCACCATAAGCCAGATTTTCAGAAAAATCAGAAAGGCAACTCTTCTGTCTGGGTAGATACCACAACGTATCGGTGAACTGAGGGCTCTTACACGACTGCACCTCGGCACAAAATCTACATTTGTGATTTTTTTTAGCAGCTTGCATAGGTCAGATGGCTTTTACGAACATGAGAGTAACTGTGACTACCCTAGAAATCTCTTTCACACTTCCCAATTTTACAATAAGAAAGTCACAGAAATTATAGCTTCAAACGGTCTTGTTCTCTGCATTTCTGTACTCATCAAACTCTTCATCCTTGAGAAGGAAAATAACTGCAGTTTCACTTTGCATTGTTATGTATGAAGAACCTGTAACTGCTTTTAGAGTAAGCATGTTCATGTTTATTCTGAATATGCTGGTGAAAAAAAAGCAGCACAGTGATACCTTTGGTTCAACTATGACTGTATTTTTTTTTTTTTTTTTTAGAAGCCACAATATTCTTTAAACTAAATAGTCAGGACAGAAACAGCTTTCTGACATGTATGTAAAACCTGAACATAGGTCTATGCTTAATTTAGGTCTTGACACAATTTATATGAATGCTGCTGTGTATAGAGAGAAAACAAGCTTTTTAAAAATCAGGTTTAAATTAAAAAAATTATGCCTAATACAAATTCAGTGGAATATTTCTGATTTCTCCCTTAGTGAAAGGTTCCATACTTGTCAAGTCCAGCTATACCCAGTATCTGTAGCTATTTATCTCTGTGCTTCATTGCCTCCACTGCTAAGAACAGAGGAATTTAGCAGGGAGGAATCTCTAAATAATAACAGCGGCAATAAGAACGAGAACTCGAGCTTGTGGAGTAGCCCTATTTAAATGCTGATAATGAAACTCTAAGTTTCTAACATGAAATCTGATTTCTCAGGAAATCAGGGAGACTGAAATTCTAACTATTTTTTGTTTGGTTTTGTTTTTAACTTGGGTGTCCTCCCATGAACGATGGAAGACTTGAGTGCAGAGAGGTGCAGGAACAGTGTATTTGTGTGTGCATGTTACGAGTTCTCAGCTTTCCTGAACAGCAGAAACTTTGCCTTATTACAGCCAAAGCTACGAAGTTTTGCTCTTTACTTCAGACTGTAGAGCTGATGCTTTTAGCTCTGAAGGGCTCTGGTGTGTCAATGAAGGCGATATAGACACCATGTTACCTCGCTGTCTTATTAATAACTGAGCCAAGATCACCAACTCATTTCACCAGCACAAACACTCCAGGCTGACACAGTACTTCTAAAAGTATAATCTTTCATCCAACTCCTCAACCTGACCGCCCTTAGCCCAATAAAACAAGAAGGAGAAATAAAACCTCCTCCAAACTGCCTTTGATTTGCAACAGCAGTTGCAGTTTTCTATTGGGACAGTGGCTACTAATATATGAAATTTCTCCTTTATGCACATTTCTCCCAGGACACTTGCTTGCTGGTTTACAGGCATTATCAAATGACAGTGCTTCACATCGTCTAACATTATTGCTTAAAATAATTCCCAGTAACTTAACCCAAACTTGTAACATTTTTACCACTTCCTCTTCAGGGCTTTCAGGGTTGCGGTTGCAAATTTAGGAGTTGTGTACACTATTGAAGATTAGGAAAGAGGACAAATCCTTTCAAGCTTCAGCTCTTCTAACCTTTTGCTCTGGACTGGTTTTGGTCACTTTGATCTCTAAGAGATTCATACTGTTTAATACATACTCAGGAACTCTGCCAAACAATACAGTTCTGCATTCCTTTGCTGTGTGACAAGTTGAAGTAACCTAGAAAATCCAGCCCCTTACTGCAAAACTTCTCGCAGAGATTTTTTCCACTGTGGGTTAGTGTTCACATTTTTAGGTACTATTTTGAAATGGACAGAGTAATCTTCCCTTCACTTGGCTGCTTGATGAATACAATTACACTGAATCAGGATGATCTGGGTCTCTTTGTAATAGCAGAATTCCTCATCAAAGCTTACTTAACATCTGCACAAAGTTCAAATGGTTTTCAAACAAACCCAAGAATTCCCGATATCTACAGTGCAGCAAAAACAAGCAGGTTCGGAAGGCATTCCTGTACCTCACTGGAAAATAAACATGAGCTTGGTGACATCTTTGTGCTGACTTAGTTACAAGCCACCCTGCCCAATGCAGAATTATTCTTCTTTTGACTCAGGTATACATCATTTACCAGTGAAAATATTATTTCACAAGGAAAAAAAATAAAAAAAAAAATTCAAAAAAACTCATTCCATATCTGCAATTTTTTTATCAGCAAAAAACATATACAGAAGTCACTAAATTTTGATAAAAAGAAACAGTATCTCATAGACATACTGTGAGGCTATTTCACAAGAAAACACCAAAACCCCCAGAATTTGGAATTATAACTCACATGTAGAAAAGGCTGGTGAGCAGATTAGAAAATAGTATTATCACTCAACTTGATATTTAATAGTACATTACCTAGAAGGCTAATGCCTAAACGAGAGAGCCCCTGTCTCAGTCCTTCTCCCAGGCTCTCTGGAAGCTGCCTTCTCCATTCTTCTTGTCTGTTGTAATGCTCCTCATCCAGTGACAGCCTATCCATATTCCGAGCAAGACTCGTTGCCAGATTGGTAATTGACGTCAGTGTACCTAAATACATGGAGATATACATTTGGGGCTGGATCAAAATGCTTTAATTTAAAACACGGAGTATGCCTGACTGCAACACTGAGCTTATGAGCAGTACAGCAAGTCAACTGAACAGACACCCATGTGGAACATGCTTTACTATTTGTTAAGCATCACCACGCTGCTGCTACAGTCCACGTCACGCCTTTTACATTAGCCTGCTCCAGGTTTGCCTAGCCAGTGGGAACAGCAACTCATCTGCACATCCTTCCCCAGTTCCCTGACTTCTGTAAGGGTAACCTAAACAGAGGGAGGGGTGATGGAAAGGTAAACAAATATTTACAGAAGGAGCAGGGAGGCCGTGTCCCGCGGGAGGCTGGAGCGGGAGGTTTGGAGCAGCAGCCAGTGGCAGGGCAGCCGCCACAGTCTCTCCTGCGGCTGGAACCACGCGATGGCACTGTTTGTACAGGCTTCTCAAAGGAAAAGCTGCTCCTGTTCCCGGGCCAGGACAGCTCCACTGTCAAATCCTATCCTATAACTTACACAGTTATGACAACTGTATCTACTTCTTTCTTCTTTTTCTAAGGAAATAATAAATATGATGAGGCGACCGAGTGTAGAATTTCTGATGGCTAGCAGAAGTGCAGAACACCTTTAATACTTCTGCAGTTATCACATCAAGTACTTGCTGAGTGATTCTCTATTTCCCACTGGGAGGTTTGAAATTCTGAAGTTTCTGAAACATTCTCATGCACTGCAGTTAAGTGGTGATCTGTTCAATACCTGAGAGTTTACACGTGAGTTTTGTTACCCTCCCAGCACTGTGCTGCAGCCTAGCAAGCCAAACAAAGCTACGAGCAATATAGTTTAAAACTTTAACACGCCCTTTAACAATGCATGACAACAAAGCAGTAGCTGGAGTAACAAAGTGAAAGCTCTACCTTTGGAAATGTGTTTTACAAATGATGTTGTTCCTCTGGAAACTCCACTGACAAATGCTCCTGGGCCTCTGGTCAGCCCTTCATAGGGGAGCCTAAAGAAATCGGCTATGCCATTCCCTATGCTTCTCACCAGACTAGCCGGGCTTCCAAGGATTTCCAACGAACCAACAACCCAGCCTGCATAGAAAAACAAGACACATGTTACGGCTGCAAAAACTGCAGAAGCAGCAGTTGTGAAAAGCTTATTTCTTAATTATCTTTTTCACACTAGAATTCATCACATTATGAACTTCCTTTGAGCAAAACACAGGAAATAACTCATCCACTATGAATTCAGAAATGGCAATCTTTCATACTTCGTAAATCAAAGAAATACTTTTGGCAAACTCACAAATAGCTTTAGAATTACTTCCTTCCAGGAGCTTCCCGTATTTCTGCTAAAAGTGTGCAAGGGAGGCGGATGCAAGAGCCTCACAGCTACAGAGGAATGGGACTGCAAACTCAGATGGTTGGGTTGGTTTTAGATGCTATAAGGCAGCGTTGTGATTTCACATCCTTAAGTGATAGAATTGTGACAGGGAGTTTACACTGATACAATGTACTGCTTTACAGGAGTGTGCAGGTCAATTGCTTGATGGAGTGTTAGGAAAAGGGATGCAGATTTTTGACAAGTGCTTAAGAAGTTATTTTAAATCCACTCCAACACTTCTAAGCTGATCATTTTCTTTCTGAGTGCAGTGAAAGCCAGACAAATGTCTTCTGCTCAGTACAGTTGTGTAAACAGCAACGACATCTACATGCTGATTAGGTTACTCATAGGGGAGTATTCCTTATGCATTTCCCAGGAGAGGTATCTGCAGATCTGGTTTCCTATATAAACGCAGGGTTGCCAGCAGCTTGCTGGATGGCCGAGCACACAGCAATCTGTTGCTGGAAAGCTGTTTGCAGGTCTTGTCTTTCTCAGGCTGGTTGGCAGCAGATTTATTAGGGAAATAGTTCTGCATAACTCTTTTTTTGGCAGCCCAGAGAGAGCAATTCAGAAAGGGCAATAAATGTTAAACGGGAACTGCTTGGTCTTTGAGCTCTGGTACCATGAATTTCAACTGGCATTGTCAGTGGCACAAGGTGTGACAGGGCCAGGAGACTGAAGGATGGACAGAGTGGCCTCCTGCTCCCCCGCAAGGGCCCTTGATCTGCGCTCTGCCCTCCTCATTCCCATCTCATCAACGAAAACTCCTGCTATCCAGATGCTTTTCTTGTTTTCTGTTAACCCCTCCCAGTCACTCCTGTGGAAGGCTGAATCATGAAACTGAACAGAAGAGAAAATGTTACTCATATGAAATGGATTAATATCATACTATCATTCTAAGCTCCCGGAAAATCTATTATTCTTGTTGAATCTGTCCCACATTTCAGTTCTGGCAGGTTGAGAACTCCAGTACATGTAGTATAAAAAGCAGGAACCAGAGTGGACACAAGGAAGAGGGTGGGAGGGACTACGAAACCAAAACCCAAGTGCTACTGGCAATGCAGTGAACAGAGCAGCAACACACACTGTGGCCCTGTGGTGCCTGTCCTGAAAAGGAGTGTTCCCTGGCAGTCCCTCTCTGCCAGGACCAAGGGAAGCCAGGGCTCCAGGCTGGGCCTGCAATTCCCTCACCGCAGTATTTTTTCAATAAATTATCTTTGCCACTGTGTGAAGTGATGAAAAGCTGGAGGGGTGGAGAGGCATGTACAGATGTAAGAGATGCTCTTTCTGCTTTTTCTGATCAATACTATTGCAATAAGCTCTTACAGCCTTTTTTCACCCGAAATATTCTTTGCATTCCTTGTCTCAGGTGGTGGTGTGACAGAAAGCGGCTGCAGGACACCGCAGCTTAGTGCCTTGATGTCCTGCAACATCCCCAGCAGTCACCACCAGGCCTGGACACGGGGAACTTCAACTCCCCTCACCTGCTGGGCCAGCCAGCATGTTCAGGAATGAAAACCAGATAAAACCCAGGAATTAAAACAGTTAAACACAAAACTGATATCCCAGGGATGGTTATTGCAATCTCTCCCTGCCCTGTGGGTTTGGGAAGCTCTGGAGAGCTCATGGGAAGAATGTGCAACCTGCAGCACGGGTGACCCTCCTTGGCCAATGCTCAGAGCAAAACCAATGGCTCCTCACTGCCGGCATGGACCACCCAACTCAAGGAGGAAGGTGTGGGAGTAAGTCAGGAATAGGAGAATGAGGAACCAGGAATAATCACTCAATTCACAAGCTCTGTTTGGCATTTACTTTGCAGAAATATAGTATCATGCCAGGTTACCATTTCCCACAGTATGCTTAGAAATTATATCTACTGACATGAAATAATTATGACTATACTAACAAAGAGCTACTGTATATTCTTTATAGGCAACTTAGGGTTTCAGGTACATCATGTACCCAGAGCAACTGATGGCCTTTGCACTGCTGCACACTGCAAGGCTAGCACAGGAGGAAAGAGCAAGAGCAGGCTCAGGAATCCCTATCCAGCATCTGTGCCTCACCTGGGATGTGGTGGATAAAAAGCCAGTATAGCCCCAATATCCTGCTGCAGTCTGTAACTACTTGTAGCACCACTCCTAGCCAGTCATGGAGAGAAACATTCACACTGTGGGCCATATCTGGCCACAAATTCACTGTTAATTACCAAGCCACTAGATTTCCCCTTTTGTACTATGAGATTTAACTGCAAAACAAACCCAAACAAGTAGCAAAAAGAAAACCTGAAAATTTTGCAAGCATAATAATGTAAGAAAATAGCGAATTGGTACACAATGTTCTGGTGCACAATTGTGTACACAGTTGTCACAAATAACAATACAAGTCAGGTATGCACACAGTGAAAGACCAGGTTAGCATTTCACCATTTCTGTTTATACGTAGCTGAAATGCACGTGGTACAATTTTGGAAACTATGCACAGAAATCAGGTTGCAGCTACGATGGCAGCACAAATGGAAGCATCAGGATCCCAGAAAATCTGACCATTAGTATTGAAGGAAAATAAATCCCACTTTTCATTGTGGAGTATGTTACTTGTGTGTGACCATGGAGGAGTTTCCTCCTGCCTCAGGTTCAAATTCTGTGCCACAATAAGACACATCAGAGACCAAATTTCATGATTTCTAAATTAATATTTAGGGGAAACAGAATGTACCTGATAACCTGAAAAGACTAATTGCTCGCTATTGATCCTATGTGGTAAAAAGTTAATAACAGCAAACTTCATAGTTCTTGGATCAAAGGACAATAAACATCTGTGTGCCAGTTTAGATTGAAGGTTGCATGAAGAAATACAGGATCCTAATCATAAACTGCAGCCAAAAGGAGTTTTAACAACAAAACAACATACAGGGCTATAGTTTACATCTGAATGCTGAGCAACATGCTGAATAATTTGATTAAATGTAGTTTTGGAAGTTTATTTGAGTGAGGAATGTGGGTTGATTCTGACTAGTGCTATAATATAAAATGACAAAACCTAAGCCAGCTAGAGTACATGTTTGTCCTGTGTTCAGGGTTTTGTAAAGCCTTCAGGTGGCTGGCTAATATTTAGCACAGCTTCGGAAATCTTCACTGGTGTATGCTCAGCCATTTTATTTCCCTTATGATGTATAGCAGGACCTGAAACGTGCTTGAAAGTATCATTAAACAGTGCCAGAGGAAAGCAATAATTGTATGGCTAACTATTCAGTTTGAGAGACAATCACAGAATCCTCGTGCCTAATAAAAATGTTACATATTAAGAAAAAGTACTGACCTGCTCTGAAAAGTGCTCCAGCGGCATAATGCATGGCCAAGGCATGGACAAGTTGCCTGGCAGTGGTGAAGATGGGTCCTCGCTCAAACACAGAGAAGGAGAGAGGGGTGTGATCTGAGGCTATATACAGTTTCAATGAAGCATGAATACTGACAAGTAGATTTACAGGTTGTATTGTTAATTTTCTTAGCTTCACGGGCTTAACTAAAGCTCTGGCATGCTCTCTCACTTGTTCAGGCACTATCAGCATAGTATCTGAAGCACTCATGGATTTACAAACAGTTTTGTTTTCTGGAAGATACGTATCAAACAAAGTCTTAATGTAGTAAACAAAGGTGTCTTCCACATACAGTCTAGCTGGTTTGAGCTCAAAGCTGAGGTCATTCACATGAAACATGAGATTCTCTTCCTCAGAAAAAGCAATGCAGAGTTTTATAAAGCAGTTTTCCTTATAGCTTTCCAAATCTTTGTTACAAACAATGAGGTTGTTCACTCTCGACCATTGCACAGTCTCATTTTTCTCTCCTTGGCACAGCAGGACTGCAAAATGGAAATTAGATTTGCTGTACAACTGATTGTCCAGTTGCAAGTCTTCACAATACACTTGGAGACTATGAAATTGTGGGAGGCCTTCCATGGAGTCCCGCTGGAACTCCTGTGACAGAGAACTGGTGGCTGGGGCCATGTGGACGAAAACATTGTCTGCTGTGAGACGCAGAAGTTCAGATGATACTTTGTGGTTTGTAATATCATCAAATGCAGCAAGACTTAACTGATTGATGAATATTTTCAGTGACAGGGTCTGCTCTTGACTTCTAGACAGGAGGGAGAAGAAATAAATCTTGTTACTTCATGTATTTTGAGTCTATCTGGCATCTTGCTTTCTCGAAAAACTATACAATAACTATATATATTTCTCTATAATACATGGGAAACTCATTGTGCAAGTCCCATTAATGTTAATGGGATTTGGCAGTCTTAATAAGCACAGTGGGTACCACCTGGGAGGTCTTCTAGGAAATAGGATAGAATACATCTATGCCAGGTTTTTCTTTCTTTTTTATCAATCAGCAGAATAGTTTGGACAGGAATGTCTCTATCTACACAGTAATTCCCTATTATATTTGCTACAGAGCCAGATATTAAAGCCGACAACAAATATAATTTTCTGATAATTTATATACAGCCTCAGATGTTCCAATATTTTCTGAGAGCCACTACTGAAGGGTATTATTATGGATAATTTATTTCACATCATATGGCGTGAGTGCCACCCAATGAAGCCACTACAGCATTTTTATACTGATGGCACTGAGGGCCTCCCTCCTCCAGTGTTAACTGCCCATTGCCAAATTTAACTAGCAAGTGGGCTATTCTGTACTGCTGATGACCAGTTTTCCATGTGATTAATACCAAATTATAGGGAAAATAAAAACATTACAACAAATTTCATTCTAATTGCAACAGCATTGCTGAAGGTCAGGTATTCTGCCTTTTAGAAATAGGTAGTATTATAATTGCCCTTAATGAAGTTGAGGACCAGGTTGTGGTATATTATGGAAGTGGGAAAATCTTCTAAAGAGTGTTATAATCAAGTACAATTGATTACTGATTGTAAGACTATTTCTACAGCCCTTGCACATCAAGTTTCCTTAGGAACTTGTAAGATTACAGATAGCAGGACCTGGCTAAATACATTTTAAGCTGATGAACATACTCTAAATTAATTATGATGCCATTTTTTTTTAAGGAACATCTCAGGTCCTCTTTTTGTATCAGTCATCTAGTGTTTACTCTAAAGTGACATAACTTTTGATGTTAGATTGTCCTTTTCAACTGTGATATACAAAGCCATACGGTCTAAACATATGTCACAGAGCATGCAGCACTATTAAACCAAACAAACAGATAGGCCGAAGTTCCTAAGTTAACACTTAGAAAGCTGACTGACTCTCAGCACTGTTTGGCAATGCTCTTTATCATCTTTTATGTGCTCTATGTACCTGTTGAGGTTGATCTCGACAGGTCCTGCTCTTCCTTCTGGGGCCAAGGTTATGACTATTGTTCCACAGTGATGGGCAATGTCCACATAAACACAGCCAAAGCCAGTTAAGAACACAATCTAGTGGAGAGAGGTAGAAATGTTACTGAAATTACTATTTTTACTGTCATAAATTGAATTAATTCTATTAATGCCTTCTGGTTGAGATCTTTTACTCAAATCATCATACTATTCAGGAAAAAAGTCAGAATTCAGTAATTAAGAAAATAACAGCTCTGATACTTTAAGTATTTCAGTTGTGCAGTTGAAATTTTCACCTCATGCTTCAATTGCATAACTGAATACATTTAAATAAAAAAATTCTCCAGAAATAAGAAGGATGTGCTGTAGAGGGGCGAGGTTATATTAGAAGAATAAATAGGAAATTTTAATTAGTGATTTTGGATTAAGAAGAAAGGCATATTTCTTGAGCTCTACAAAATTCCACCTTCTCCTCTAGGAAACAAACCCTAAACTGACCTTATGTTGCTATGGCCTAGCTCAGAGCTGGTTAGGTGAATGGTTGATAGAATGATGTAAAACATGAAGACTGAAAAATAAGCAACCATGAAGACTTGCGTAACAACTAAACACTAAACATATATTTAGCCATCTAAACTGGTTTTGTGAGAACACCTTCACAAACAAGGTGCTGCCCCAAAGAAATTGCAAAAGTCTCTTGGAAAGCACAAAACATGTAAAAAGGCAGGAAAAATGGGAACTTGACAACACGTTTGTGTCTTGCTTTACAGATGCACAAACTTCCATTCTGAAGAAGTTGCTTTTAGGAACAAATATTCTACTTAAAGAAATCATGTATTGCTTTTGGAGCTTAATTCTGCAATATTTCTATGCAAGTTTTGTGTTTCTCCAGAATATAAAAGATTATGGTATTTTACAATTTGGAAAACTCACAGCAGTCCTTCTTTGAGGAAGCTGGCTTCTCTATTCTTTGTAGGGCTACAATCAGTGCAATTGTTTACTAGACTGCAATAACAGAAGATATAATTTAAAGGAATGCAAACTCAAGGAGTAACACAAAGATAATGGGCTAGCACAGGTAAAATAAACAGCTGTTTGTCTTGAAGAATCTTTACTGCTGTTAACAAGTCACCAGAAACAAAAACAATTGGAAGTTTAGTAGGAATCAGCACTTGAACTGATTCTTGTTAGACTATTTACAATAACCTTGTGCAGATAATTACATTTCATTCATCAAATTTTTTTCATATTCTTCCAAGAATTACGTGTAAGAGAATTTCTAATTTTGACATGTCAGTTTTAATCCTTTGCTTGTCTGGAAGGGATTCATAATCCTGCATGGTCGAATTGGAGAAAAAAGGACATTTACTGAATTTTCAAACAGCCTTATTATCTAAAAAACTCTCATTGATCTTAAAGATTGGTCATTTTAATTCCAATTTCAGATAATTCTGATGATAAACACCTCAATTTTTAGTAAGGTATTAGTTTTAAGTAATTTTAATTTACTTTCTAATAGAAAGAGAAGTACCTATCTGTGACTGCATAGAAAGAGTACAAATTAATTAAGATCCTTTAAATCCCAGTTATTTCACAATCTGAACTGAATTGTAGGTGATGCTATTATCAGATTCCTTATTGACATATATTTGTAGTTTTCTAAGAGAAAGACAGACTGAGAAGTCCTGGGGAAATTTTCTACACGTAAACCCTGAAACTTCAATAACAGAAGCCTACATTTTTTATTTAGAGAACTCTTCAAGTAGACAATGATCCCCAAATGTTGTCTTAGCATCTAATTCCTTCTAGGAGCCAGATACTTATAAAGAACCCTGGTCTGGCATAACATTAATGACTGAAATTTGAAACCTTGCATTGCTTGACTGGCTTGCTGAATGGAACTGAACTACTTGCTATATAACATAACACTCAATAATCAAGAGCATTTTGTGATTGCTGCCCAGGGAAAACATCTGAAACTAGTATTTCTTTCAAAGAGTCAAGCAGTTTATGTTGATTCCATGTAAACTAATGACTTCAAAGATGGAAAAAATTCCCATCAAAAAGAATTACTCCAGTCAAGGAAGCTTTCATTTACCTCAAGACTGGGGGGAAATAGCAGAAGGAAATAAAAGGGGATTTTGTTTTGTTTTAGAAAGACATGAGTAGCTTCTGTGAAGACGCAGAGGGATAATGACAGTGACAATTCCTACAAGATGTAAAGATAAAAATCTGTGATAATTAAGTTACCAAATAGAGGGATTTTCCTGGACCCCATGCCATTCTTTGCTTACAGTGCCCCATGACTAATTTTTCCAGGAAACACCAGGGTAATGAAAGAGAAGTGAAAAAATTCAGTGTTAGAAAGCCTGTATTTCTGATCTAGCTATTTTAGAAAAGAGCCAGTGAAGAAGACAGCCTGTGTTCTAAAATTTTCACAGGAAGGGGCTGAGGCAGGAGATTTGCAAAGACTTAAATAAAAATCCTAAAACCAAAAGAAAGGAAATGCTTATTGCAGGGGAACAATGTACTGTGCAGGTCAGGAAGACAACCATTTATGCTGTGAACTAGGAAATAGTTTACAATGATTTACTTGTGTTCCTTGATTGTTGATGTCCACAACATCACTCCATTCATTTACTGATTCATCAGATGACATCACTTTCAGAAGAATACTGGGCAATAAATCTCTTGTTTTGCAATCTGGATAGCTGGAAACTTGATGGTAAAGTTCATGATGAACCGAACACTCAGCTGGAATCTTTCTACAATAAACTTCAAACTTTGGTGTATCTGAAATTTTATAAAATATGCAAGATTAGCACTTTCTAAACCCCATATGAAATCAAAACTCACTGATGCTTACACAAATGAAAAAGTTTCTGCCTGAAATACTACTAATAAATAAAAGTATTGCTCTTCTATTGGTTGGAATATTGTACGTTTGGGGTTTTTTTCCTTTTTTTAAAAAAATTCATGAAGTTTTACATAAATAATGTTCCACTGATCATTACTTTAACATACTGTAACTGGAATTTTGACAATACGTTTTTTGTTCCATTTGTATATCTGAGGAAATATAATTGTTCCATGGGATTGAATTGATGTCAACAAAACTCTACTGCCTACGAGCTTCCCACAGCTGAGTCACCTTGACAGCTGGAACCAGGGAGACCCAAAAGCCTGGAGACATTTAAGTTCATACTCCTGACCTTACAATTAGCTCCAATAGCTTCCAGAGATTCTCCCTTTGAGAGAGACCTTTATGAGGGCATCAAGTTCTTGTTATAACCAAAACACATACTGAACTCAATTCTGTTCTGGAGATACAGTAAAATAATTTATACTACAACAGTGCACTGTTTCTAATTATTGCACAGTACCTACCTTTGAAATTCTCTTTTACAAGCAGTGTAACAGAGCACTTGTTGTGTATAATTATACGAGGACTGGGATCTTCTGTAAGTGTTAGGTACGTCACGCCAAGGTGCTCTTGATAAGTCAGTGCTATAGCCCTAAAACAGATACATTGGATTATGCATGTTTTGGATGAAATGTTTACGTATTATTATTCTGAACAATTAAAAACATTCAAAACTAGCATATGTAAGATTCTTTATAATCACGTTCCAATTGCATAGATATTTATCTACATTTAGGCAAGTACATATCTCCAACAGAACAACACATGGAAATAGCCTAAAACATGTTAGAGAAGAAACCTCTAAATAGAGACTACTCATGAGTTAAATTGAACATGTGTGTCTGCAAGATGAGAGCCCTAGCCAGCAGAGATTTATATTAAATTAAAAACAGGAGACTGTAGGACCAAATTTTCAACATAAATCTTTAAAATTTTCCAGAAGAATTTGCATGGATACTTCTCTGATACACATGAAAGATATTTGAACAAATATATAAATCTGTAACTAACTGTTCCCCTGGAATAATCCACAATGCTATTGCTGTTTTAAATGTTAATGTTATGAATCATTAGTACATCAATTTCCCAAATGAAAATAAATTAATTTATTTCTACTCATTAGCTATATAAAACACCTTCATGCATAAAGATAAATTCTTTTTTTTCCTTATGCAAATTCATTGGCTATTTCTAAAAAACTTCACCTCATAGTGATTTTAAAAATCCAAACAGCCTGAAAATTTGATTAGGAATATGAGATTTTCTATGCCTGTTGTTATAAGGAGTCCTTTCCTTGTTCTTTCCATTTAAGTTTGTTAAAATCTGAAGTCCTTTTGAGAATCTTTAGTATCCACAATAACACCTCCTAGACTCTGCAGAGAAATTGTATAAGGATTGGAATGATACCAAACACTTCAGGCAAGAGAAAGATCACATCACAGCTTAGCTTCTTTAATTTCAGCAGATTATTTCTTGTTTGTGCCAGTATAAGAACGAATAGATTCAGATATCAGGTCTGAGAACTGAAGCTGGGCATATGACAAGTCATTGGACTGTTACTTTTAACTAGCTAGCTCCATTTGTTTGTAAGTAGAATGCACATTTGGACAATTCAAGGTTTAAAACTCGGAAATCTTTCTTTGCTGCAATCTCAAAACAGTTTCATCCCTCTTCCGCTTTTCCCATTTATCCACTTTTATGCTTACAAAAATATACGTTTATCTTTTATAAACAAAATCTAAATTTTTGTATTGTATTATCACACACTGTCCTCGAACTCTTAAATTGTTACCCACAAATTAAAAAAGACCACAATCCTCAATAAAAACTTTTCATGCTCTTATTTGGCATGCACATAAAAAAATAGCAGACCATATATTAAAAAAATTGTACAATTTGTACACGGTCATAATATTAAACCATTTACAATACAAGCATCAAAACCATGAGAAGATAACAATTTTTAAATTAAAGTAAGACTTGCCTTTACTTATGGGGGGCATGTGTTACTCTGACTTTTGCATTAAGCTTTTATGGTTTCTTACTAGCTGAGGGTTTATAGCAACAAGGGAAGTTCATTATTCGTGACTGTTCAGTGTCTAGTACCTGGTACAAAATCCACTTTCACTACAAACCCCCGTGGGCACCGCCACACTCTGTCTGGCGAACTCTGGTTTGATGACAGCGGGAAGGCTCCACAGCGCCCAGCTCCCAGCGCAGCCCCCAGGGCTGAAACTCAGCAGCACACGCTTTTCGGTAGGAGGCTCCCCTCCCAGCAGGGGACTGGTGTCCGACATCAGGTCCCAGCAGGGAACAGCACTCAGTGCCTCACTGGGAGGTGCCCCAGCTGGACCGATGCTGAACACCGTACTGTCAGGTGAGTGGAAGTCCTGGGAAGAAAAACAGTGATGGTACCATGGCATGCTGGCTCCTAACAGGAATTTTCTTCATGTTGATTTTGCACGGAATACTCAGTGACCACAACTAACTAAAGGCTGCACAAAGTCCATTGCATTAGGGCCTATTTGGTTGAACACAGATATCTGGGGGGCCTAAGCAACCTCATCTAGTGGCAGGTGTCCCTGTCCATGGCGGGGGGATTGGATCTAGATGGTCTTTAAGGTTCCTTCCAACCCAAGCCTTTTTATGATTTTCTAATCTATGATCTACAGTTGCACAACATAGCTCTACCAAAAGCAAATTACATTGCTTTAACATAACTGTGAGAAGAAAATTCATTTATAGTTATAAAACTAAGAGTGGATTTCAGCCTCAAGGTTCTTCCAACTCCCAATCCCATAAGACTGCCACAAATTGTGTGATGCACAACTGTAGACACTGACGTAAAGAAAATTAATGCAGAAGGAAAACAACGCAGAAATAGTGAACTTTAAAAATTTGATCTACCAACTCCTCTAGTAATTTTGACCCTGAGAATTCTTTCCACATATTTTACTATAAATGTAACCTTCAATAAATATGTATAAATGGTCGATTAAAATACATTGACCATGCATAAATTTTGGTTCGTGCAAGCTAGTCCTTAAATATACTGTGAGATTATTAGAAAACTGATATTCACAATTTGATGCAGTTTGCTGAAATACATAAACTTTGGGCACGTCTCTAATTCTGCAGCTTTGTTCGGATAACTGGAATCTTCCCAAAAGGATAACAAAACGTTTTCAGCCTGCCAGGCCAATATACCTCTTTTACATGCAAACTCAGTAAAAATTCTGAGAACAATTTCAACAGCTACTATGGATTACGCTGACTATTTTACAGAAATGGCCATTAGTGCCTGAACAGATGGAGAACAGGCAGAACTAATTCTGTAACGTGCAAGAATCTGCTGCTTTGCACAGATTTCTGATCCCAGTTAATTACTGGAGTTGAATTTACCCAGTATTCTATATTTTAAACAATATAAATTACTTTATCATTATTATGTCTAAAGACTTCTGTTCAAGTCCTGCTTTATGCAACTGATTTAAATACAGACACAGATCTAAACAACCATGTTCTGTAGATGACAAACAAAATCAGTATCTGCAATGCTTTACCTCTTCTCCTGAGTGGGGCTTGGAAATAGAAAGCTGTGGCCTATAATAGATTTGATATGATGTATCATTGATTATTGTTGTCTTATCTTCTATCTGTAGAATTTGTATACCTTGTCGAACCATGGAAGAAATGCAGAACTGACACAACTGTAAGACAGTAAAAATCATGGTGAAGTCACACAAACCCACAAAAGGTATTGAAATGTAGCAATAGAACTGCCATTTTCTTTTTAACTGTGGAAATACTGCCTATATTCATATACTTCATAACTGGAGATACATCACATACTTTTGAAGTTGCATCTGTCAATGTTTTCCAAACAAAATTGAGAATTCATTAATTCTTTTTACAGAAAATTATTACCTTGTATTATCTTGATGAGTTGCACAGTATGTTTTTGGCAATCTAATTCTTTAAATTATATTCCCTACATTATTTATACTCTCATTATGTTGGACATATATTAACATAATTAGGGAGGAGCTTTCACACTGCATACATTTGATAGTTCTCATTTTCTATCTAACTTTGTTTTTAAATGATAAAGTTACAAACCACAAAAATTTTCTTCTAACCTTTTGATGACCTGGAAAAGCACCAAGTTTTATTTCAGCTTCAACAAAACCTTCTTCATCCAAGGTTACTACTTCCCCATTATCGGCATCCTTCCATTTTGGGGAGGTCACATTATGAACCAGTTTAATTGCCACTGATTTGTGCACAGTATTAGTGTTTGCCCAGTATATTCCAACCTGAAAAGCTTCCTAGAAGTGAAAAATGAGCAATTATCAGTTGTTGACAATTTGAATCACTTCTACTAGACTTAAACATAGTTTCCAGTATGCAGTCAATCTAATTCCCTACCTTTCTCCCTCTGATTCTTTCAATGTGGTACAAGGATAGATGAAACCTCAAAGCAAATAAGAGACTGATCCTCACAGGGGAATTAAGCCCATAGTCTACATTGAGATGTGTTACTAGGCAGATCTTTTGTTTATTAACAGACATATATGAGGGGAAAAAAGATGACAAAATAAACAGGAAGTATCAGATTGTTCAATCAGAATTGACAAGTTCCTGTGTCAAATTCTTTTAAATATTTCAAAACTAAAGAATATCAGAGTTCTAATAAAAAAGAACGTGCAAGGCCAAGCTAAGGTATGTGAGAAGATTCATTACACAAAACTCTGAAATCAGGAAGGCAAGCATCCTAAAGAATCTTCCTTGATTGTAGTTCATCCTATGTCATTATCAAACTTTTCTTGGTAACATAAGAGCTATGAAATAACTTGACACAGAATGCTCTCAAACCAAACATTCCTTCTGGGCTGTCAGCTTTGCTACTGTAGTCAACACATTTCCCAACTGACGGGTCGGCACAGAAGCCAAAGTCTTTATTTGGCCTTCATAGCAATTTTCTTGGGCTGTTACATTGTGGATTTCTTGCCTGAATTGCGAGGAAGGAAAGAAGGCTGCTAATGGCACTAAGGTCTTCTGCCTACAGTGTCTTATAGACAATTTTTAACTATGCATCTTTAAGAAATATTGTTTTTCAAACATTGCTATCAAGTATGTTGTGCACTCTCTCGGTGACTAAGTCAGTGTGGCAAACTCCTATTGTTGTTGCTATTCCTCCGCATATGACTGACGAACAAACAGACAGTGATGAAAGTGGGGATCATCTGGAGTAACAACCATTCTTCAGAACCAGCATGTTTAGCAGAACTGTGACTATTAATGTGAACGACAAAGTTACCTCAAAGTTGGGAGGTATAATTACTTTCCCACTAGGTACTTGGAGAACAATCTTCTCTCCTTCAAACAGCCAGAGGTCCCACTTGGACTGATTGATAAGCAAAGCCCAGGGTAGGAGTTCTATCAGCAGAGTTTTAACACACGGTTTCCACACTGACAGCTTTACCCGCATTGGGCTGTCCCACTGGGAGAGTTGCTCATTGCTGTCCAAAAGCAAATAAACAAAGACATAAAGTCAAAGGAATAATGAATTCAAGATTACAAATGATAAGCTCTTATTTTCAGAAATTTGTCAGGCTTTTCTGGTTTTGAAATAGAAAAAACTATCTCCTCTTACCTTGTCATCCTGGAACTGAGATGATCTAGCTACATGTAGGCTATAAAGGCATATTTTCAACTGCACAAGTTAAACCTAAATGTAGTCAATTAATAAATGTCTTAACAGAAACACCACTATCCTTCAGAACTAACCCTGTGACTTCTGTAGTCATAAAATCACATTTCCTTTTTTCCCCAACAACTCCTTCTACAGCAACTCCCTGTTTCTGTACGGAAACACAGAGCAGCTGAATAAACAACAACCTCTAGAGCTGCAGTAAAGAAAGTGCATTCACAAAAAAAAAGTCCAATTTTTAAAAAATCCTTACTGATGCAATCTTCTCAGTGCAAACAAGGGCATCCCATAGGCTGACCTCATTTTTTCCCACCTGCCACAGATTCTGCAGCTAACAAACAGGAATCGTATCATTACTGAAAATATATAGTCTTGTACAATGTGATTTTAGTTTACTTGGAAAGGCAATGCAGGAACCATGAAGAAGGGTAAGCAAGGAATTACCTGTCTGAATCCTTCCTATTATAGGGCCATGCAGGCTGGGGAGGATTAGCAGTGCCATAGAACTCGGACAGTACTTGGCTGACATTGCCACCTGGATGAGATTTAGTTGCTATCTGTTTAATTAGTGAGGTTGAAATTGGGACTGCACATTCTGATGGATCATCTTCTTCCCTGTCGTTGAAAACAGATTCAGTCACTTACACAACAAGATCAAGCATGAGCAGCACTAACATTTTCTCTAATGAAGCTTCCCAAATGTACTCTGAGCAGGAACACTCTCAAGGTAATCATGGATGAATCAAGTTACGATGTCTAACAGTTCCTGACGTGCATGGATTTGTTATGACAACGTAATGACCTTTGTGTCTGAGACCCTAGAAACTCTTCAGTATTCCCAAAAAACATTTCAAGATCATTCAGGAATTTATTTTTTAAAACAGAAGTATGTGGACTGCTTAACCAAACACACTGCCAGTGTGCTTAGCATAGTTATACCAAATATAATATTTCCTGTGGTACCATTTCAGGCCACATAAGCTTGTTCTTTTTATCCCCTCTGCATATGCCATACTTTTGGAAAAAATGCAGCAGAAGTTAAAGTGTAAATTATTCCTTCTTTTCCATACAAATGAACTGTTTTCAAGGAAAGCGAGTGTTCTACCTGGCCTGAAATGTCAGGTGGTGTGTAAGATCAGGTTCTATATTTTGCAGGACTTTCTCCTGTCCCTTCCCTGGAATCACTTGTGTTTCATTCAGTCCCAGACTTCTTTTCTCTAAATGTATGATAATCGGGTCTGGAAGATGGCTCCTTACAATGAAAAGAGGGCTGAAAACAATCTACAAAAAGAAAAGAATACACCAATTTAAGGCTAATTTTATTTGAGCATTACAACTGTTGAAACAAACCATTAATAAATATTTACAGTGGGTCATTCTACCCTTAATTTATTATATGACATGTAAGGCATAAACATTTAGATTTGAGAGACATTAAATGTACTTACTAATCGTTGTTGCACATGCGAGTTGGGCTCTAAAGTCAAAATTGTGCACCACACATATGTAATTGAACTCTTTGAAGACGGTACCTGTATGCAGAGAGATCAGCATTACACATTATTTCACGATGATAATGTTCAATGTTTATTATATCAAATAGAAGTCTAAATGCAAAGTCCCCAGTTCTCTCAGACATTTTTAATGCTATATTCCATATACCCATTTCTAGTCATACCTGAATGACAGTGCTGTGTTCTGTATGTTTAGAACTTAGACACACATCTCGGGACCAGTCTTCGTCTCCTGTAGACTTCACACTCAGCTCAGTGAGCTCATTGTTTTCTAGGATATATGAAGGCAATTTCTGCTTGGCTGCAAGGCAGTTGATGTGTTCTTTAACAACGGCCTGTCCATCTTGACTAATGTAATGCTGAACCACTTTCAGTTCAATACTTTCAGAGAGGTAACTACAGACTGTCTGTCTGCCACAGATTAGGATCTAAAACACACAAAAAATACAGCTGATATATAAACCATTGTGAAAAAAAAAAGGTCAAAATTGAATTAGAGTGTGAAAACCTGTAGAAGAGTAAGCTCCCTGCTTTAGGTTTTCCCAAGCACCGCTAAAGGCAGTGAATGGTAAAACATTATTTTTATTGGCCAAATGTATGGGCAATTGCATAGAAACCTAAGCAGTAAAATGAAATATTGCTAAGGCCATATCTGGGCTTGAAAGAAACATGTAACATATCCACTTTCCTTCCCACTGAATGCAGCAGTACTGCCCATGGCTGACACAGTTCTGGTTTGCATTTTAAGAGTTCCATGATGGTCTCTGATTGATGAGACCTCTCTGAGCAGTCACAGTGATGTACTTCAGAAGAAAAGTTTCTACTGACACCTCACCTTCCCATCACAAGCCAATGATCCAGACCTTTCACAGTATGTCTGCTGTTTTAAAGCTTATAATTTCACTAAATGGTGGTAACATATTTCTGTGTTTAAGTGCACCCACTTAGAAAACTAACCAAATTAGACTTGGAGTTGTTGCTGTCCATCACGCATGAATTGTTTGTCACAGAACACACATCTGACTTTTTCTAAGCTGTACCAGGGAACATCATTCCACGTGTATCCCTGCTACAGCCATCACCGTTTGTTTTTCATTAATGAGGGCACACATCAGAGCTACAACCTACCAAATAAAATCTAAGCAGGGCTTTCAGTGACGCCAGGCACTGTTCTTGTCTGATCAGCTGTATTGCTGTTGTGCAACGTAAGGCGCTCTGCCATATCCATGAGCTGAACATGTTATGTCCACCACATGCTCTGGCTTCTGCCAATGCAGGCAGAGCAACTGCTGTGTTATTACAGATCTCTTTACGAAGATAGTATGTGAAAAGTTTTTGCACAGCAGCTCATTTTAAAATGTTAATTTGGTCATTACTTCTTTCTCTTTAAAAAATATGAAGGCCTAAATTACAATCCAGAATGTTTTTCAAAACATAGGAACAATTTCTTTTAAAAAAATATATCTGTTTCTCAAGAGCTTAATGCATGCAAGAGATTGTGTAACTTAGCACTGTCAGAATTTACAAACCACGCAAAGGGATGTTTACTGGAACATATAAAATATGTGTTGGTAATTGAGCTTTTAAATACTAAGATCCACACCAACGTGAAGAAAAGAGTTGTAAAAACTTTCAAAAATGGCCCCAGAAGACTGCTATACTTTTTTTTTTTTGCAGATCCCAGTAGGAGAGAATAAATAACAAAGTGACTGCTTCGTGAATAGGTAACAGTTTAAATTACTCATCTTATTTTTTCCAAACTGAATCAAATCCTTACTTGCTTCTGCACTCCACTGAGCTGCTGAACCTTGATAATAAGTGATGCTGTCCGGCCCTTGTACTGAATGGTACGAATGAAGGTCCCTGTATTGTCCACACTGAATGGCTCAGACCACCGCCAGTTTCCCCAGCCTTCAATACAGATGTGTAACAGCTGAAAAGAAAGAAATTACTACTTCAATACATAACTGGGAAAAAAAAAGTGCCTTGCAGTAGGATATGGATTCCCATGACAGAGAAATATTCGTGGTTTTAAAACTCGTCAACACTAAGCACACTGGTTGTCTGAATGATCCACTCAGTCGGTGATTCTGTGATTTCAGATACAATCAGAAGAAACAACAATACCCTAAAATGGCTCTGAATCCTGCATTTCTATAAATTACCTGCTTTAACAGTGTATTTAGGACTCAGGCACACAACTGTTCAGAAAAAATGGGTGTAAGTAGAGAGCATAAAACAGGAAATAAGAGATTTTCTTTACTGCCCTTGAAATTGTTCTAGAAATCCAGTCTATTACCAGCAAGGTGATATGGAACACAGGTCCAGGCCAGATTTTTGGCCTTCAGAGTAAGACAAAAAATTACAAATACCCTTCCCTTCAAAATAAAGAAGGACTTAAATAGCTTGTATATATGTGTGTTAAATGCAGAACATGGCATATTGCTGAGAGATGGGAAACATTTCATTTCTTACTCAAATGTGGTGGTAAGTTCAAGCTTGACTGCATGAGAAGAAATTTAACTGCATAATTATACTCCCTGTGTGATTTATTCCGGAAAAGGAGTGGCTTTTTTCCAGTTTAACTTAAATCACTTCCAGAGCAATATAGTCTTTCATCATCTGAAGAGCCTTTCATCCATTTACCACCATACGCACTTACCTCTGTCCCATGGAGATTCTTTAAGCCAGAGTAGTGAAAATTGGTACTGTTCCATGTAGGTCAATGAAGTTATATAAATTTACACCAGCTGAAGATCTGGCTATTTAGCTCTGTATAGATCTTTTGTGGCTGTGCAAACTTAAGGATATGAGTTATATATAAGGGATCAAAGCAATAAGCATTCTGGGTAAAATTTATTCTTTGCAGAGGGCCAGCATAGAGCCTAAGCATCACTTAAGTTGTTTAAAACAGTCATATAAAGGCCTTGTGGGAATTCTCTCTTGAGGCTTGAATTTCACTCTGATTTTGGACATCTGTCATTAATTAATTTAAGTAACTGAGAACAGGATCAGGCCCAAAGTTTGATTATTTACGGTAGCAAAAATTGAAACTTGTAAATAGTGTGTTCTTCCATGATTTGTTTCCAGAATGAGAGCACTGGCCATGGGTCTGGCCAGTCGGACTTTGTGAAGGGCTGGATGTTGGGGTTTTTTTCATTGTTTTAAGAAACAACCGCAGCAATAACTTTCAAAGACATTACAACTCAGTAGCCTGTTTGCAATTTGTGGTATCCTCAGCACAAGTTACACACAGAACAATAACATCCATTCAGTGGGTGGCTTTTGAATTTGCAAGAGTGATGACTTTTGCATTCAAATTCAAATGAGTTTTATGCTGGAAGCACAAAGGCTAATATGTGGCCATGTGCGCAAGGGCAGGCATCTGGATATGCTCATGCGTGGGCACAGCTTTATATTCAAGGTTATGTTGAAGGAAGCTACACACTAGGACAGTCAAACTCATAAACAAACACCTCACTTTGATTCTTAAGTATTAGTTACAGAAAAGGAAAAAGAAAACAAAAGAAAAAAGTCCAACTGGAGTGGCTGGAATCCATTCAGTTTCTTACAGAGGCAGCTGGGAATAAATCTCATCGCATATGAAAATTAAGAGAAACAAGAAAACTGTTTACTTTGGAGAGACTGGTAGCTGGAAATGACAGCCAAATAACGAGAAAAGGTACTTAAGTGGTCAGTCTCAGCTAGAAGGCACACAAAATACAGTGTGCTCCAAAGATAGATGTCATGTAAATGCTATAATTTAGGATTAGTAATTGTATGTAGCTCCAACATTAGCATGTCTTCCACCCAGTATAAACAGCTTTGCTCACGAGCTGAATGTTCCCAAGAAAACACGCTGTCAGCTTTCCCTGAGCAGTCATTAGCTCCCAAATGCTGCCTTACTACTTTTCTTTGTAGCACGATTAGTCTGCATTTAACTTCACAGTTCAGAAAGAAAAATAAAAAAGAGCTATTACCACATACTGGCAATTTCTTATTTTATAAACATACTATTTGTATACTGGTAAATGCAAAGGGAACAGCCTTCATAATTTATCTTAAAGATATCTAATATATTTGTATTAATGATATAACAGTATAAGAATTGCGTAATGTGTAAGCTTACTTTTGAGCCAAGAAACTGCATTCCATGAAAATGCAAAGGGATCTCTGGATGATTAAGTTATTTAAATGTGAGACTTCTGGAAAATGTGGCTAAAAATAATCAGCAAATGACACTAAGTGATACAGAGATATACAGCAGGAAATAAAAATAGAAGTGATTTTAGAGAATTAAGTAATCAGGCGTTAACATTATTTTAGCAGAAGACGTCGTAATAGGTGGTGTTAAGACACTCAACAAGGCAGAGCTCTAATGTTATAAAACCGACCTAGTACTACAGATTCATGGTAATTGCCATGTAATTCCCTTTAATTTATCAAGCTTTATGCTAATTCTAAGAATTTATTGGACACTCTGCTTAAAAAAAGTTCAACAAGTATAGCTAGGTATGGGACACATATTAGGAGAAAAGAGGTCATTGCATAAAGGTATAAAAAAATTTCAATGGACTTCAAAAGCATTCTAACAAATACAGTGATAAGTGGAAATTTGTAGTTTAGAGAGAACTTAGACTATCTATTGTATATGTGAAGATAGGCACTCATTCATGCAAATATTTGGTTTCTGCATTTTCCATCAGGGAAATATACCAGCAGGTAACCCAGAGAGCTTTGTTTTGACTAGACTTTGCTGGGGTTTGGATTTGTAATTCTGAGCCATTATGGATTTCTGTTTTGAGAGAAAGAGAAATTGCTCCAGGGAAGCAGACTAAGATGAAGCTGCTCCTACCGGAGCAAATGACTAGAAACGCTTTATTCTTTACCACACCTCTTCACAGATTGTTTCTATGTGCTCCTCAAAATTTACTTAGGTCTTCCACTAGATGTGTGAGTGAAGGATACAATCTGAGTAAATAAAGCTGAGTGTCATATGACAAGGCATGAAGACTAAAATGGGGGATTAAAAATGAGACTAAGAACGGAGGCTGTTCAGAAAAGGCAGCAACTTCCAGCTGTGTAAGTAATTTAGAACTTGAGCCTTCAAAATGCTTAGTGATGCAAATTTGATTTCTACTTTGCTTGTAGATCCATCAAAGTTAACTTCTTTCACCCAGGTTCTTTACTTAGGTTGCATCTGTCTTCTAAGTGAAACTAGAAAATGTTTTTTGGGAATGAATAAGGGTTATTGCTCTGAACTCTGAGAGACTGGGAGGAATCACATAAGCACCTGGTTAATGGTGTGAAGGCAGATCTTATTTTAAAAGATAGAAGATAGTAAAATAAAAGCTGTGATAACACAGAAGCATGGAGGAAATGTAGCCCTGGAAATGGGAGCTGAATTCTAAGACTTGAAGCTAGAGCACTTTTTAATTGAAAAATTAAAGGAGAAGCTTGATTGGTGTTTTCCTGCTATGTTTTCAGTATACAAGGTAGCTCTTGACTAGGGTTGTGATTTACAACAATAAAACCAACTGGTATTTGGGAACACAGTGAATGAAATGTTCATTCTGCACATTATCAGATGCAGTGGCCACCAAAACAGCTTGAATTTCATTTTGGCTTCATTTTTGCAAGGGACCAGTCCTATGCCATCAGCCTTTGTAAGACAGAAGGCCAGTACAGAGCATGGGAGAAGGCAGTTTCCATCACCCCCATGCTGGCTGGTAGAAAAAAGGTCACACTTGGCAGATAAACTCTGTCCCTGGGAGCTTCTGGAGGTGTTGTGAGCCTCAAATAATCTGCAAAGCAGACCTGACTCTCACAGGTACAAACTCTCTCTACACACTGCAGAAGAGGTGGTTATGGAACAGTAACCAAATTATGAGGGTTTATGGATAATATCAATCCTTGTCTGTTCCAGATATTACCTAGAAAGTCAATTACATGTAATATAGTATAAGCATTGATTTAGAACGCAGGACTCCAAAGAAAAGCAACAGTACTTGACCAGTGTAAATTAACTGAAAACTGTTTTTTTGCCTGATGTTGTTTTGTAAATGACATGGGGAGGATTATGTAAAGTACAAGAGATTGTGCAGAGACCCTGTAACATTTGAAACAGTAAACCAGGAAAATATTCCAAAAATAACTGATGCATAAGTTACAGTTTCTAAGTTTGAACCCACCAAGTACTGCATAGAATTTTACACATTATATAACCCAATATCTGAAAGAATGGCAACATGGAAATAAATAACAATAAATTGTGATCCTGTTGGCAATACCAAATAAATCAAAATTTGGCTTCAGAATTTTTTTGTAGGAGAGTGAGAAGGAGGTTCTTAAATAGCAAATTTGCTATTTGCAAAATTACATTAGTCCTTAAAAAATGTTTATAAAATTCTATCAGAATTTGTACTTTGCAGGCGTACTATTTAAAATAAGAGAAGAAAAACTTTAAATATGTTCCAGTGAAGGTATTAATAGTGTACTAACCAGTACTAATATCTAACTCAAGGATTTTTAAGTGCATAATCAGAAGAAAAGTAAGTGATAGAGATCTTTTCCCTCAAATCCTATATAAGTAGCAATAAAGTGGTACAGAGTTATTTCAGGCATATTTACCTACTGTGACAAGAAACAAATCAATTTTGTTTATAACCTGTAACTTGGTCACATTCTCATTGAAATAACTGCCCAAATCAGCAGAGGAACTGATTTTGGCGCACTACATCTTCTGCTTCAAGTAAAAGATGGTGAAAAGTGAAAATGGACTGTTATGGTGACCTTGTGAGGAGACTGCAGAAAGGTTTGAGAGCTGCTACTTCTAAAAACTTCTCCTATGCGACATTATGTTTTGCATAGAAAACAAAAGAATGAACTTAAATCCATCACCCTTTGCTTCTTCAGAGGACTCTGCTGAAGTTTGCGCAGGGAAAGCAACTAGTAATAACTGGCATGTTATAGACAATTTTGCTGTCTATTCACAAACAAGTAATCTGCAGAATACATTCGGGGGATTCTCACATGTATAGCTGGTTTTTACATTTGCTGTGATCCCTAGTGGGACCCTCCAACTGCCTACTGTCTTGATAGACAAATTCCTTAACTCTGAGTAAATTGCTAGGAAGATCTGATCTCTTCTAACTTCAGAGTTTCACCCCATGTATCACATGCTCCAGTTCTTCTCCTAAAAAACACAGCTGTCTTGGAGACAAACATGACTTTTAACATAACTGGGGCCCATCCCACAAAGCAATGTGAAGATCAAGATAAGGAGTGCAGACTGGATCCAATAATGATTTAGGAGCCAGTGTTGTCTGTACAGCACAGGAGTGATGTAGCTTCTCTGCCTTTTTTAATGATATCTAACAGACCTCTAACTTTCATTAAAATCTGCAAAAGGAACTCATGAAGTCTGGCAGCTTTAGCTAGAATTGGTTACAGCCTCAAATACTATCAGTTTTGCACCTACCTCAACTCTGAAAGGAACTATATAGTCGGGGGTGTCTTATCTCTAAGGAAGGTCAAAACCTCATGAAATCTGAGGAAAATGTGGGGGATGGAGAGGCATAGAAGAGTGAACATTGGACCTCAGACTTATTACTGAAATATTAGCCAAGCTAGCAAGACCTGCAGTATTCAGAATGAAAGTTAAAAGGGAAAGATTAGGTTCCTGAAATGTGGAGGACCTGGGCAGA
The DNA here is from genome assembly GCA_013396775.1 of Cephalopterus ornatus. NCBI lineage: Eukaryota > Metazoa > Chordata > Aves > Passeriformes > Cotingidae > Cephalopterus > Cephalopterus ornatus. Next base: position 23,074 of record VZRE01004501.1, on the reverse strand, counting down.
GCAAAAACAAAGGAAGCAAGGAGCTTTAAGTTAAGCAAAACAGTTGGAGGGACACCATCAAGATCTGAAAAATCCAAATCCTTGGTGTGCTGTTTATGTAACATGAAAAAATTGAACAATTTTTAATTATAGACTATAGGAGCTTCATTAATATGAAAATTAATTCTAAATGTAAACAAAGCATTATATAACTATCTGCTAATAAAAAAAATAACTTATTTCAGGTATATATATTTGTGTTAAATAGTTTAAATGGGCAATTACTGCATCTCTATGTTTAATTAGCAAAAAAAAAAAGGAGAATTTTACTGATGTGAATCTAAAAGAAATACAATCCTTTTAAAACTATTTATTTTCATTTAACTGAACTGCCTTGCCATACTAAAAAAACATTTTGCAGAGGTTAAATAAAGTATTTCATGGCAACCGCTGCTTCTTAGTGCCTGTGTAACAAGAAACATGAGCCAGCCGAAGTTGTGCAAGTTGGTTTTCTTTCCCAGTAAGAGAATGTGGTATCTAAGACCTTGTCCTAACTCATTTTATCCCCAAGAGTAAGTCACGTAAGTCAAGTATGAACTAATGCCTGGAGGGAAGTCCCTGACTCCAGAAGTATGGATTATTTCACATTTATCTTACAATCAGCTCTCAGAGTTCTTAAAATTCACTAACTTGGCAAGTCAGGAATTATCATGAGAAATGAAATAATTTCATAACTATGAAGTCATCTAGCATTCCATGAATATGACACTCGGAGGGTTTGTCCATGCTTGGGCATTTTTCTGACCTTTGGATAACAAGCTGTTAGATAGTTTTGCATGGAAACAATTAGGAAAGTGCCACAGCATAACAGGGACAACCTGATGTCTTGATTGAGTCGTTATTTTCATTTCACGGATTTGTATTAATCACTGAAAAAATGTACATGACAACATTTGTAATAATATTTAAACAAACTTATTTTATCTGATTTGAAACGACAAAGGATTGTACTGTTTAGATGAGCTGCCATTATGAAGCATGTTATATTTACAGCGATTCGTATTTGGCATTAACCAAACGAATAAGCTTATAGGGGAATGCCAAGGTTCTCTGACCTTTGTAAAGAAAATTTGTTTCTATCTCAACAGTGTGTGGAAAGCCTGTGCTTCCATATATTTTCAGTGAAATTACCTCAGCTATTTTTTAGTCTCTAATTTCCCAGCAAGAGAAGGCTGTTGAAAAGTGTTAAGAGAGCAGAAATCGTCTTGAAATTATTCCAAGGGTTGGGACAAGGGAGGTACAACCCCCCTACTAGAAGAGCCTGCTGGCCAGCCATATGGGTGAATCAGGAGTGAGCTGTTATCTTTGCCATCTCCTGGGACTTGGGAATCCATCATGACACTCCTGACTGTTTATCAGCCCAGTTCTTCAGTGAATCTAAATCTGATTAGAGCAAAACAGAATAGGGAAACCCTTTGACATCACCAACTCTCAGCTGAAGAATGAATATCTGAAAAATGAATCTGAAGTTCCTACCTCACCCACTCCCTTATGTGTGTTTCGGTTTTCTGATGGATTCACAACTAAATAATTTTATATAAGTAACCTGAATATGCATAGAAAAATTTTTTAGGAAGAAAGCCTTACTTACTTCTGGGTTTATTTACAATTGCTTTAAACATTTCCTTCTTCTTTCACGTGTTTATGAAAAAGTTTAAATGTTTTTTGGGTGGCTGCAACAACAGCAAACGGTAATTTGTTATGAAATATACGTCACCTTTAGCTAGCTTTCTTTCTCCCTCACACAACTAAAGGGAATTACACCTATCATAACCCATGTCACTTGATGAGTGGGGATCCTGTCTCTGACAGGATGACACTCTGACACGTGCCCAATTGCACAGAGCACAGTTACCCATTTGGTTTGCTCGCCTGTGGGCTGGGACATCACAGGCCTTTTGCTTGTATGAGAAAACATATGTCTTTTTTGAAAACATGAAAAGGGATGTACAGTACTCCAGAGTCTCCAAAGGCCTCCCATTGTGCACACACTGTTTATAACAGCTCCTCTGTTGCTGGGGTAAGACAGTCCTTTATTACTCTGGCTTCCTCTTAACTTATGCCTTGACTTCTGTGTCAGCTACAACTGTTTACTCCGGCTGAATTTCCTCTGCACAGATGACCACATTCATGTAAAATTCAGTAGTTTTGCACAGATGACATGTGAATGAAAACCACAGTAAATTTGCCATTTCTGCTTCCCAATGAAAGTTGAAACTTGCCAGCAGTGAAAGTGGGCACAGCTCTTATTTAGAATTATGATCCAAGTTTCACCTTCTTTCTCACATGCTAATACTGGTATCTTCTAGGGTTCTAGAGGAGTTAGGAACCCTGTTCACTACACTTCTCCTAGGATCTCTAAACATTTTAGTAACTCTTCAGGGCAGCACTAAAGCTCAACAAGTAGGGTGACACAGGTATCTAGTCTCCCACTCAGCAGGAGCTGGGTATATATTAAGAAAAGAGAAGAAATGGGTTTGCTGTCTCATCAACATTTTCTTTTTTTAAAATTTAAATTTCTATCTTGCCTTGAACTAAGACGAAAAGTCCATTTCTCACCACCACCTAACTGTTGGTTTCCTCTCCCAAATGACAAGTGATAGGACAAGAGGAAATGGCCTCAAGTTGTGTCAGGGAGGTTTAGATTAGATATTAGGAAAAAATTCACAGTAAGGGTTGTCAAGCATTGGAACAGGCTGGCCAGGGAACTGGTCGAGTCACCATCCCTGAAGGGATTTAAAAGATGTGTGGATGTGGCACTTAGTGATATGGTTTAGCAGGGGACTTGGCAGTGCTGAGCTGGACTCAATGATTTTAAGGGTCTTTCCAACTTAAATGATTCTGTGGTTTCATTTAAGTACTTCCTGTTGATAGTTTAAAAATATTTTATTTCAGTTTCAGTGTTTATTCTTCAAATAAAATCAAAGAAACAGAAACTGTATTATTTAAACTATGTAAGTGGGGTGTTTCTCACAACTTCGAATCTTTTCTAATGCAAGCACATGCTAAGTTGAGAGCTTTGTCCAGTTTGACCCTGTTCTGCAAACAATTTCAGTGAACAGATGCTTCTGGTAAAAACAATTCATTAAAAAAATTCCCCAAACCTCTAATGTACATCTCAGAAAACAGACACTGATCACTTAGTTATAAAAACCTGGCAAGTTGTCTTTCTCTTTTTTCAGAAGCTTAGTTTCCACAAGAGCTCGATTTTACAAAAAGCGGTCGTGCACATCCAGTTCCACCCTGGAGTAACTTCTAAACACTTCTGGCTTTCCTCACTCTATGTTTACCTTTCCTCTCTGTTGCAGCCCCAGCATGTGACTCCTGAAGGAACTGGAGCTTTAGAGATAGTCAAGGGCACAGAGAAAACCAAAGAATCAGCACGTAAAGCCACCAGGCAGCTTTAGCAAATGCTGCACTGGGAGAACTGTTTCCGACATACCTGCGGGGACTTGTGTGAGCGCCAGCTGTACTGGTGACTGTGGAGACTGGCCAGCAAAATATTTTCATCAGTATCCACCTGGCCAAACCGCAGCGTCTCTTGTGTGTCATTACAGATCACGAAATGGCTGAAGACTAACTCCTCTGCCTCAGGGCATTGGTTCTGGAAGGAAAGGGATATGAAAGCCAGTAAGAATCAGACATTTGGCAGCTGCCTGCGCAGTGGTGACTGTTACAACACAGAAATGCAAGATCTCTTCGATTAGTTTTGGTCTCATAGTACTCTACTCTCTGCAAAATATAGTGTTTAGGTCGACAAAATATATCCTAAGATTTAGCATATTTTACTTTATGTTTCTGTAAAGCAAATCTTAGATTTAAAACTACAATAAAGACTAAATTTCCTAATTGGCGTAAAAAACTTCAAAAAAATTCAATTCTGTGGGAAATGACATGTCACACAGGGCAGACAGGGCACTACATACTGAGCAGAGAGGCACAAAGAGGTTTCTCCATGCTTGACAACTGATCTCTAAGGCCAACAGGTTGCACTTCCTTTTCCCCAGCTGCTGCTTCTACTTTGAAATGTTGCTGTGGGTCAGCAGAAGACTCTCTCTTTCCTGATACCACAACACTTGAAAAGTCAACTAAAGAAAAAGCAGGAGACACGGGGAGGGTATTTTCACAGGTCCATGAGGCTAGTTTGAAAATGCATCATGCAATTTAAAAGGAAAACATAAAAAATTATCAAGGGTTTTAAAAGTACTTCAGATTTTACAATATTTTTTCTCCAGTCTGCAGCATCCTTCCATCCCTCCCTTTCTGCTTTTCATCTGGTTGCTTGTCACTCTGTTGACACAATGAAACTATATGATAGTCATAAAAATTACCAGAGCTACAGGTCTTCCGCTCCTGAAGGCATGAACTATAATCCTCTATATGGGAGAGGTCAAAGTGTGACTGACAATTTGATTTGGAGATCATCTCTCATATATTTCTGCTCTAGTCACTACTGGGCTGGCACCTTCCACTTACAAGCAACTATTTAGCAACCATAACAATTACTTAAAGAAAGTAACATTTGGATAGTATTAATGCAATTTAATGAGTACAACACAAAAAATTATCTTCTTGTGGGGTTTTTTACCTCTTTTTGACCCATCTTTCCTAGTACCCATTTTTGACAATATTTTACTCTTGGTTGGTTTCCTTCTTCATTACATAGGCCAGCTGGTCTTTTCTCATCCTTTCTCCCATGATGTTTTCTCTAACTTACGGAACCTCTACGGTTTCTGAGAGCTGTTTCCCCTCCTTGCTCTCTTGGTGGACCTTTTACATGGACATAACAAAGCTAGCACCTTCCCTGTCTCTAATCATATGAGTCTCTTAGTTCTTTGATAACAATGTGCCTGGATGCCTGCAAAAACTCAGAGATCAAACAAAAGGGAGAGAAATCTTTCCTCACAGATCCCTATAGATCCTCAGTTATCCATGAAAAACTGCTTGGTACTCTGCTTGTGGCCCACTGCTGGGTGATGCATTTGGAAGAGTTTTTCTGAAAAGTGACGTGTGCAAGGTATGTCCAATTTACCATCCTTGAATTCATGTTCACTACCGTTATTAACTTCAGAACCACCTAAGAAGAATCATGGAATGGTTGGGGCTGGAAGGCACCTCTGGACATCACCTATTCCAACCCCTCTGCTGAAGCATGTTCACCTAGGGCAAGCTGCACAGGATTGCATACAGATAGCTTTTGAGTATCTCCAAAGGAGACTCCACAGCCTCTCTGGACAACTGATTCCAGTGCTCTGTCACCCTTGCAGTAAAGATGTTTTTCATGATGTTCAGATGGAACTTCCTGTCTTTGAGTTTGTGCCCATTGCCCTTTGTCCTTAATTAAGGCAGGTTGCAATTCCTTTTGTAAATGAATATCAGAATGATTGGCTGGGAGTGTTTGTGCAAAAACTACTCACCCAAGGAGTATTTAAGCATGAGAATATTTAGATTAAAAGTTTCTCCCCATATCTCATTAACTGTTCTGCATAAGATCAGGTATCTTCTGTGAAACAAGATTTAGGTAAGCATAACCAAAACTGCACTTCTTCCAAGCAGCAAAATTCATTACAGAGAAATATGTCTGTATCACATTCAGTAGCAGATCCGGGTGTGCTAAAGGCTGACATTTACAGTGCCACTTCAGAGCGAAGAGTTTATTTTGGCATTTTCTAGTGCAGGATCTATGACTTTTTACTGTCAAGCTGCCATACCCACATACCCATAAGTCTACCACAAATATATATATTTTCCTGTAACAGCTTTGCAAAATGTTCTTTTTAAAAGGGAGGATTTACTATCCACAGAGCTAAAGCATGTTGCTATAGTCAAACCTAGATCTAACCCCAGGGGAATTAAGAAAAGGTTTTTCTTTTACTCCAATACCTTTTCTTGCTGATTACGCAGAGATTGGAAGAACAACACCAGAAGGTGTTTTACCTTACTAACTTTTTACCTTACTAACTAACTAACTTAGTTTCAAGTAAGTAAACACAAACTGTAGGTTCTTGCATTTTCCAGAGGGAAAAGAGAATCCAGCAAGCTTTTGGCATGCACAGAACCCCTAAATTGTGCTGGGGGAATGTTATCCCATCAGGAATTATTAATAGACTTCCACACATTTTGCTGCTGCTGAATGACTGCCATTACTCATTCGTCTTAAATGCTAGGTTTGCGACTAGAATCCAATGCTTTTAACAGCAACACTTCTCAAAGTTAAATGAAAGAGGTATTTAAAACTCCATTTTATAACAATTCCAAAGTTTTAACCCAGGAAATACCAAGATTTGCATAATAAGGCATTGGTCCATGCTGCCAGGCTTACTGATGCCTCAGGTCTTGGTAATAAGAGATGACTAAAGGAACCTCAAGAAAGCTTGGGGATGCTTTAGCTCAGTATGGCAACTATGCCCTGCACAGGAAGGGTTCTAGGCAACTCTTATTCTCCTTGCAGTAAAGACAGGAGATTTTTCCCAGACAGAATAGCACCCCTGCCTCTTGATCCCTGATGATCTGCAGCAAGTCCTTGCACCCATCACAGGGAGATGGATCCCACATTGCTACTGAAGTCTGACAGCAGAAGGTTCTAGGGGGTCAGCAGCAAGGGAGAAAATAAAAAGTTAGCATAAAGATGGGATGAGGAAATCTTCATTAATGAAAGAGAGTCTAAAGAAACCAGCCATAATAAAACCAAATAGAACTGGGCCATTTGTGTGGCAATGATGCTGAAGGGTTGAATGATGACTCCAGGAGCAGAAAACACCTAAGTGTGGATTAGGAAGAAAATTCCCTCTCTGAATTAAAACAGCAAATCAAAAGAATCAGCAAAAGATCAACAGTCTGAATCAGATACAGACTAGGGTCAGTTCCTGGGGGGCAATTTCTTGCCCCTCTCTAGATCATTTTTCAACTGTTCTTTTCTCTCAGGGAAGCCTGGAAAGTGTCTCTCCTTTATTAGGCTTTCAAATATTTTGTGAATTCTATTCAGACATGGGGGGAAAACATCCTACATAATACTAGTCACCAGGCTTTCCCAAGTCATTAAGGACTTTCTGCTCATGTCTCAGCTCTTAGCTATTTCAAAGTATTTCTGGATCTGGAATAAAAAACCCCATCATAAAAGCCTAGGCCTCTTTATATGCACAGTTATTTTCTTTGTGCTTCACAAGCTACTGAAGACTTCTGCAAGCTGTTTCTCTCCCTCTCATGTACACACACACTCTCACCTAGTAATGTTTTTTGGACAGAAAATCTTTAGCAATTTCTTATCTCCCTTGAAGTTCCTCTAAGAGAAAAGAACATTTTCCTTAGGATTCTTTAAACTTCATTCTCACAGCGATGTCCTGACATTATCAGCTAGGAACTTTCTGTGTCCTTTTCCTTTGTTCTTTGTGCTTATGGTAGGAAGATGGGGAAACCACTGTGATCACAAGATGTCATTTTGACTGATCCCAGCTCATTAAGAAAACATATGCAACTGCCAACAGAAAGGTTAAGCACCATGCAGACCTTGAGGAAAAGAAGTTCTAGTGGTTTAAAACAGGAGCTTTTGTAACTTCCGAGGACTTTAGGAAAACATCTGCAATGTGAAACCACAAAGGAAAAGCTTTTTCCCAGGAATAACATTCAGTACCATACCTGGGGAGCTGTTTTCTCAGCTGACCCTCTATCTCTAGGTATCACAAAGCACTAATGCTGTAAAACAATTTGTGAAGGCTTAAATGCCCAAATAAAGGGAAAAAAATCACCACATCCTTCACCCCACTTATATTTGCAGGAGACATGCATTTTCTATCTCACTTGATAGTTTATGTGTTACTAATAAATAATAAAACTAAATAACAACTTTGAAGTTCCCTGCCCAGTTCTTTGATTATTAAATCCATTACTCTAGCTTTGCATTTAGGTGTTCATTAGCCAGTTACTGTTTGCATTTAAACGAGGATTTCAGATTAGACAATGAAATATGTCAAAAGGGGAAACTTTTTTAAAACTGCTAATCCTCTCAAATTTTCAGCATGTGACTTAGAAGTATAAAGCAAGTTGTATGCCTGGTGTTTTTTAGATTCAATCTACTTTCAAGATGTTCACCATTACTTAAACAAAAAAAAACCCAACCCCTGCTCTCCCTCCAAAAAAAAAAAAATCAGTCCATATCTAGGAGACAAAGACACTGACAAAGGCTTCTGGTAATCCTGAACTCCTGACCTAAGGGTGCAGGGCCAAATTGTTTCATGCTTCATCTGTCTGTCTACTGACTACAACATCACTTGTTTCAGATATTAATCCAGTAAAAAATATGTGGAGAATTCAAATAACCTTTCCTGGTTATTAAATTAATGCTTCTAGTTGCAGCATTTATATCGCATTTTGTGTGAACAGCAATGCTTATTATTGCGAAATTTATTCCCTCCCCATGCAGTGCATGCCAACTTCCCAATCTGGAGGTAAAGTCACATAAAAAACATCTTGGAAACAATTAATGTAATAATCCATTTTGAACCCACTTGTGTGTTAACTGTTCCCTAATTTCAAAGCAATGCAAGTTTTTAATCTCAAATACTCAGGGCTAGGTACCCACCACATCAGAACATGGTGGCAAGTACCCTTGACATGAGAGGAAACGAGAAAATTACAGCAACAATTACAGAAGTATATCCTCCTGTGGCTCATGTTAACATTGCCAAATCCATATATAAATCAGTACCAACTATTCATAGAATGTACCTGTCAGCAATATACTATGCGACATATGGCTCTACTTAATCAAATATACAATTCCATTTTTTTCAACTCAGAATATTCCTTCAAGGCACAGAGTAGTCAGTCAGTCACTCACACTGTGATGTGGTTTAAAACATTTAAATATTTATGCACCATATTTTATTTATGTGTATAGCTATGTCTGAGAGATCTTTTTTTTTCCATCCTAAGAGGAAAATTGACCTTTCTGAAGGCCATTTTGCAGTAGTTGCCACACATGTCTTAGATGAGGGAGTAGTACTAAGTCAGAAATATTTTGGGTTTAAACAGCCTATCAAGGACTCTCTTATACTTTCTATGTTTGTTTTTTATTAAAAGCATTGTTCAAAATATGACAAAAACCAGAAATTGGAGCTACAAAGATTTTTGTTCACATTGATATTTGAGCCAGCTGTAAAGATTTAAATCACACTAGATCTTGTTTTATGAATGTCCTTTTGCAACAAGAAAACCATGGAATGCCCTTAAAAAAGAATTTTTTGATATAAAACAGATGTTTTATCCTTTTTGGGGGCTTTGTTATTGTAGTGCCATGATAGGTAATTAATTCCCAGGCTCCACATAGGTCTTCAGGCAGATGAAGAGAATGATTTGATTTCAAGGCTATAGTGAAGTAAGGGAATTACAGGCCTTTGAGGGGTCATTGCAGAAGCAAGGTTCCTTATACTGGGACTGGCTTCAGCCATTAATGCTTCTTGCACAGAATGTAATGTGAAACTAGTGTTGAACTTCAGTAATGATGAAGTAGTAGCTGGAAACAATATGCTCTGGTGCTCAGACTTAGCTGTGCTTACATATCATGTGTCACTCACCTTTTCATAAATTCACGGAATATTATGCATTTCAAGACCAAGATTTCGATTATTCTGGTACAAATCCATGTAGTTTCACTGAAATTTAAGCAGTTTTGGCTACATTTACCTTAGCAGATAGCAAACATTGTCTCCTAATTTTCATTGCTATCACAGAATTAATGTTTATTAGTAAAAACCACTTTTAGTGTAAGTTATAGCTTTTACATCTTCGAATATTTTTAATGAATGCAGTTGTTATTCTAATTTGCTATTAAATTAATAACAATAGCTACATTCTCACTATTGCATTTGCATACCTGCTGCCAAGCTTGAATTGCTGTATTTAAAGAATGAAGTGCATATTGGCCGAAGTTGATGAAAACGGGGTCAACCATTATCGTCCAGTCCAATAGCCTTCTTGCTGTGCTGCTGGAAATAGCAATCTGTCCCCAGATTTTTAAAGGTTTCACAACACTCTGCAGAGTCACATTTCGACACTCCAAAAGTTTACAGTCAGCTTGAGTTGAAAACTGGATCTCCTGGAACATTGACTCATCGTTCCACCGACGAAGATATACATGAGGCTCATCAAAGGAAACTATCATGTATTCTAGTTCAGATGGCATGTTCTTATCAGATAAAAATGGCTGAAGAAACTTTGGTGGTGCTGAAAAATGAAAGAAAAAACAAGACTAGAACATCACCATCACCACATTCTGTATGTTTTTGTAAATTGTTAACTGCTTGTACATAAGATGAAAACAAATAAAATTCATTAAAGAGTTGACAATTCTGAAATCCGAAATGAATGCTATTCACACTGTTTGTTAGATGTAAAATAGTAATTAAATGTAATTAATAACAGCTGCAAACAAAAAGTATCTGCAAACCAAAATCTTTTCATGGTAAATAGACCAGCCACCAAACTGCTTTATCTACACACTGCTCAAAACTTCAGATTGCTGCCTATTTGGAGCGGAGACCCTATTTCTGTGAGAATTTTTGCTATAGTAGATGTTTATGATATTCCCCACACAGCACATTATGAACACAATAACAATTAGCATTATTTGCTGACATGTGACAGTGCAGGCTAACAGGCTCCACAATGGAAGTTGTCTTTGCTACAATTATGGACAGTTCAAGACCACAAACCCACTGAGATGCGACACAGTACCCCATAATACTAGATATGAAACAAAACAGTATCCTGAGACTAAAACATGAGAAATACATCATAAAAAAGATTTTATCGCCTTCATTGAAGTCTCAGTCCTGCAAAGTGCTGAGCACTGAGGTAGCAGACACTGCAAGGCATGTATACAACTTGTGTAACATCGAGCATGCAAATATTTCCACTGATGTTATTTTTTATGTTGCTGGAATTACTCACATGCTTAAAATTAGCACATGCTCTAGTGCTCTACAGATTTGGAACCAAAACGCTCATCTCTATCCAGGATCAAGCCCTATTATTCTACAAAAGTGTAATAGATACAGTAAGTTTTGTGCTCCCTTCATGTATAACAGCACAAAGGAGCCCCAAAGTTTAAGGCCTTTAGATGCTATAACAACAGCAACAACAGCATAAACTCAGTTGCTGTTAAAAACTGAAACAGCTGGGTTTGATTTTAATCTGATTTTTGCCTTTTCTAGTATATGTACTTTTAAAGACTGAGCATCTGGAATTGGAGTGCAATAGTGAGGAAAATTATGTACTGATAAAAGTAGCTGATAGACAAGAAATTATTTGCTAGTCATTGAATGTCATTTTTGGTATGATTTGATAATGAATATATTATAATACTTACAGAAACACAAAAACTACTCATAAAGAAAGCTGTCCCTGTCAAAACTATCCAAGAAGTTTGCCCATCTTCCACAGAAAGCATTCCTGGCATTTGAAAATCAGACAATAATCTAAAGATCTCTTGGAATGTACTTGCCATTAATGCAATGACAGAGAGCACTGAACCAAACCATATGTAGCTCCAAAAGTGATCATAACTGAAATGACAGTTAAATCTGCAGTTCTCAGAACTCTTCCAAGGAATTCTTACTAAGGGGGTTGCAAAATCTTCAAATATTTTAGTAGTACTGTTAATACACTGGAAACTTAAAAGATCAAATTCATTCACTAAGATGGCTCAAAAGTGAAGTGGCACCTGCTGTCACTAATCAGACTACGAAAACAGACAGCTTCTACAGTTACCCATTCCGGAGGCAGGAAGGGGGCTGATCAGCCTCACTGCCTACTATGTACTTTCTCAGTGCACAGAAGTCATCGGTTTTACCCTGAAGCCTGTACCACCAGTGGCTGTTTGTGATAATTTATTTCAAGAAAGCCTGTTTAAATGAGGAAATGAGGACTACAGACAGCAAAAGAGTGGTTAAGCAGCACATACGAACTATATGCTTTTACTATGCTACACAAAGCAGTACATACCTGTGCCAAGTTGATCAAGATGATGGCATAGGTGGACTTCCAAATAGGTAAACTGGATCACCACACTTAGTGATGGCACAAACCAAGGAGTAAAACAGGAGTCAACCCTGGTACAGGCTGCTAACGCCGTGGGGGTTACAAGCTGATCACATGCGCTTTGGGAGCCAGATTCACTTTCCGAGCTGCAGAAGGTAGATAACAAAATAGCACTTTCAGCACTTCCAGGATTTTACCACTTTACAGTGGGACTTGATCATGTTCCATACTCATTTTCTGACACAAACAACGTTATTGTTTTATTTTAACTGCTAATGTCAGTGTCTGTACTTTTTCCAAAGCAGAACATAACAGACAAGATTGCAATCCAACCACACTTTTATCACACTACACTTTCAATTTACAAACATTTGAACCACAAAACCAAAACACGTTTACAGAAAATAAAACCATAATACATCAGGTATCTTTAACTGTTGAAATAGCTAAACAGCTGCATTATCATTACTTAAGCTTTATGATCAAGCTGCAAGTTAATCTGGTCAAGATAATGATTTTTTTTTCCCCACTTAATTTTAAGGAAACCAACTCGCAACCATCAAACTACTTCTATACTGCTATGCATGAACTCTGTCCCTGTAAGCTTTATTTCCTTTGTTCTTCTCACTCTAGAATGATAATTTAAAAAGGATCTCCAAGTGTTATAAACTCAGCCTGGAGCCCTTTACTAGCATCTATTACAACATATTAACTACACATTTAAAATGCCACGCCACTGATTTTTTTTCATAGCTGTACTCCTGACACCATGAATTTCCAAGAATTATCTTTCAGTCTTTTGAGAGAAACTAACATTACATCAGAATTCTGTAGGTTAAGACACCACTGAAGTACAGAAGAACAAATAAACTTTCTAATTTAAGCCAAATCTCTCCTTAATGTTCGTTATTCTTACTTCTTTTTAAGTTTGGTACTAAAGAGTTTAGTTTAAAAGTTTAGACTTGATTCAAGAGAATTATGTCCACAGTCAAATACATCCTCAGTCAAATGTCTTTACTTTTCAAATAAAATTTAATGAAGGATGAACTAAAGTCAACTTAATATTACTGTCAGAAAGTCATTAGCTTTTATACAGCACCACAAATACATTTTCATTGACATTTTCAAGATATTTTAAATTCAAACTGAAGCTTAAATTTGAACACTGGCTTTTAAAACAAAATGTCTTATGCTTTCAGGACCAAATTTTTCATTATGCAAAATGTGTTTTACTTCAAAATTATGCACAAATATAGTAGGTACTAAAAAATGTTCAGCTATGAGTGCATGGAATTCCACAGATAGGTAAATTTATCAGTATTATTTTGTGGTACAGTAACTATATAGCACAGTATTTATTTATAGAGATTAAATCCAACTTTAGATTTGTGGACATAAAATACTTAAGCAGCAGTAAAACCCAACTAAAATGAGCCAATTATCAAAGCATCAGGACAGGATGTTAAGAATGGATTAGGCTGGTTAAGGATGAAACATAAATGACTTAATCAGAATTTTAGCTGCTTTCCTGTGCTTCTCTACTTCTTCAAATTGTCAATTTACATTCCAAAAATGGGTTATAGGCCTTTTGAGAACAGGCATCTTTGGAAATAAAATTATTCTTTGTGTTCTCATGATAAAATATCTGTGGGACTGGACCACAGTCAGAGAAGTGGGATGCTTTTCTTTGTTTTGCCATGGACATTTCTTAGATTCTTGGAACAATGCATGGAAGCAAATCAGAAAGGACCACAATTCACATACTGATTTAGACAACTAAGTACTTTAGGATCTATGAAACTGGTTAATTCTCTCAGAATAATGATTAATATTTAAAGACTTTTTGCTCATTGCATTCTGATTGGAAACAGAAGTTCAGGAACATACGAAGTGAAAACAGAAAAACAGTAGACGGGTGCAAACAAATGCTAACCAAACTGTGAGGAACTTTAAAAAAAACTAATTGGACTTCAATATTCTGAATTAAGACTTAATTCACACACTAACAGCAGTAAAAAGGAAGGACATTTATTTCTGAAATTTGAGGTTTATTCTGGAAATATATATATCTTTTCCTCAGAAACCTATTCCTTGAGTCACCTATCAGCAACTCAGCATTTTTATTTCTTTCAATATGCTTTGGAGATGCACATTTTCATAGAATAAAAAAACAAACAAAACCCTCCAATTTCATATGTAGTAAAATTTTATGTACCTGCTTTTTATTTACTGAGCATTTTACTGTGGTGGGACCTTTGTAACTTCTCACTCATAACCCCAATGATCACAGAGCAACATGACATGCTTGATGCAGAGGGAAATGAGGCAGGGAATTCACACTAGGAAGATAACGTAAAGTATTTAGCCGTATTTTGCATTAGTTTTGCTGCCCCACAAGCAGCAGACCAAGTGGAGGTAATATTCTGGAATTTAAAGTATTGGGAACAAAAAGATTCAAAGCTGCTTTTTGTTTCCTCATGGAGAGTCACCTTAGAAACCAAAAAGGCTCACCACTGAAACAATTCCCTGCAAAATTCAGAGTCCAGCCACATGCTTAAAAACCTATCCAGAGAGAAACAGCAAATGAGAGTGGGCCAATGTTGCTCCATGGGGCAGAATTGGCCTTGCACCCTGTCTCCTGCTAGGGAGGGACAAGCGCCAGCAGTGACCAGTGACGGATTGAGAAGAGTAGGACAATGCTTGCTAAACCACGGTTTAGAAGGAAAAAGCACTCTACAGAGAGAAAATAACTTTCTAGAAAGCATCTGAAAAGAAATGCAATGAGGACTCATTCATCACTCTTTTCGCATCTGCTCAGACTTCATTGAAGTGTAATTGTTTTATCTGTGAGGGGGTGAATTTGATTTTCACTCAACCAGAATCCATCTTCAGAATTATAGCCCCCATGTCATTATGGAAAAAAAAAATACAGTAACAGTATAAACCAGTTACAGTACATGTACTAAAAGCAGCAACCAACTGCTATTGTATTTTCTTAAAAAAAACCCAACTGTAATAAAAAATTGTAATATCAAATGAACAGTTTTCAAAGAGGGACTGTAGCCACTACCATATCAGAAGAAGATGTGATTATGAAATCAAAATTTGTGCATCAAGTGAATACATTATAAAACCCCCCCAGATTTCTTGGCTGCCTTGGAGCTACAAAATGCAGTGTGGACTGTCCATGATTTTTCACCTACAGAGCAAAGGAACAACCACCTTCTATTGCTTTGTGTTTGGCACAACGTGCTGAGGGATGGGTGTAGCAAAACCAGAGGAAATTTTAAATAAAACCGACCTGACCAGAATTTTATTTTTTTTTCAAAATCCTGGGAAATATCAGAATTTTTAAAATGGAAAATACCCATGTTTGAACTAATTATATAAGTTATGATATTTCAAATCATGCAAAGCAGTTTAAATTCAATATATGGCAACTGGGAGCAATGACTTAGCAGTGACCTGCATTATTTTTGTTATTTTAAGAGTGGAATATTTAAACCAAAACTGCCATTTGTGATGAAACTATAACATGGGAAAATATCCACTGGGAAGAAGAAAGCGACCACTTAACTCATTTAATTTATGACTCAAATGCTGGTATGAACTCAAATTTTTAGAGGTCAAAATCTACTACATCATTTACTTTGAATAAAAGCTAAAACAATTTGCAAGAAATATGATCATGATTCTTCACTTGATTTTTTAAAAAGTAGCAATTTAAGCTTATTTAAAAGTTTTTGTACTTGTTTCATGGTTTGTATCTTAAGGCATTTTCAATAACTATTTTACATTAGTATGTCAGTAATTATAAAAATACTGTTTAAATTAGACAGCAGATGCACAAATATATAAAATATCTTGTAACATAACCCATATAAACAAAAAATTATAAACTCCTCCCAACCAAACCAGAGTGGTGCTTTAGTGTCCTGCCAACCAAACAGAGCTTTAAAAGTAATTTCGAATATGATTTGTTAGTCCTGTAACATGAAAATGCAACCTTTAAAAATAATTTATTCTGTGATGATCATTTTCCTGAGATAAAATCCCCTATTTTAAGGTCTTCCATAAACAGTCATTTATGCCATATATGATTTATTTTATAAACACTGTCTTATATCCCCAAAGACACGCCAAATTATTTCACTTAGGACTTCAGATTTGTTCATTCATTGAAAAAACATTCATAAATGTTCATTCAGCCTTATGCACACATGAAATAATGAACAGGCTAGAAAATTCTTAAAAACAAGCAACATACATGTATATACTATGTCCTTCACCAGATAGCTCCTTGATTTTTATACTTCCAACTAGTTCCTGATCGATCTCACAAAGAGCTTGCATACCACAAAGATTTGGATCATGACATCTTTGCACATTCCCATATTCATAACTGGTTGATATACTTCAGCCTGCCAGCTACTGGCTCAACATATCAGCTGAATCCACATCTTCTCACAAACCCTGTCGTTTTCCTGTTACATGAACCACATAAGTTTCATACGTTATAACTGATGTTAGGAATCAATAATAAAGTACTTAAAACACAAGGGATCAGCTCTCTGTTATTAATAATTAGCATATCATAGAGGTTACCACCAAAAAAAACCCTTGCAGAATTTTAAGGAAATGATATTATTATGGAGCAGCAGCTGCATGCATATGGCAACTGTTAGAGTCTGACCCAAAATACTACATCAAACTAAGAAAATAAACTTCAACAAGTCTAAGCACTTTTATGCTTTTACACAATTAATAGTGAATTAAATTTTCTAATCAATCATACAGTTGCAGCATGTAATTAATGTCAAATCATCAGGAGCCTCCAGGAAAACTGAGATTCAACTTTTATATAGCCTTTGTTTCTTGCTTTCGCAGATCCGTCAGCATTAGAATTCCATGGTCTAACACTCAGCACTAGCTTTTAGCAAAGTGCCTTGTGGCTCTTCTCACAAGTCTGTAAGAGTTAAAACAAGTTAAACACTTGTTTTAGGAACAAGCCTAACATTGAAATTTACCATGGGCATTACATGGGCAGTGTCTCTCTCAAAACCAAAAAAGTTTGTGATTTTTTTGGTCAAGTTAGAATCGAGAAGACATTTTAGAGTGCCTGGTGACAAGAAACTACCCATACTGGCAGCAGTATGTTTATTTGATAAAGCCAGAGTATCAGCAAAGTTACTGCCAACATGGACTTCCTACATGCTACTAGGGGTCTAGAAAGGCTGGCCTCCTCTGCAGATCCACAGTATCTGTCACCACCTCCTAATCAAGGCTTTCCTTTAACAGAACATGATCCTTTGGGGCTTAACCATTACCTTAAATTTGTTCTGTAGCAGTAACTATACGTATTTCAGTGCTTGTGCACTGTCTCAAGACCTCCAGGTCAGTGACATGTGACAGCCATGTTTGCTCTGTCCCCAAGAAAAAGTCAGTGTGCTTCAAATACCCTAGGTCAAAGCCTCATCTCTGAGCAGCTGTTCTTACTCTGATCCACTCAGGAGCACTCCTGACTGGTCAGGATTAATTCTTCTTCACCAGTCCTTCCTGCAGACATCCCCAGGAAAGCTTGCAGTGCGGCCTTCTTTGAAGTTCGTGTAGAGAGATCAGTTTGAATTTCTATCATAGAACCATAGAACAGGTTGGGTTGGAAGGGTCCTTAAAGACCACACATCCAACTGCCCTGCCATGGGCAGGACAGCTTCACTAGACCAGGTTGCTCGAATTCCATACAGCCTGGGCTTGAACACCTCCAGGGATGGGACATGCACAACTTCTCTAGGCAACCTTCTTCCAGTGCCTCACTACTCTCTGAGTAAAGAATTTCTCCCTAATATCTAATCTAAACCTGCTATCTTTCAGTTTAAATCTATTCCCCCTTCTTCCATCACTACATGTCTCTGTAAAACGTCCCTTTGCAGCCTTCCATAGGTTCTGGAAGGCTGGTCCCAGACCTCCCCAGAGCCTTCTCTTCCTCAGGCTGAACAACCCCAGGTCTCTCAGCTTGTCTTCATAGAAGAGGTGCTCCAGCCCTCCTGATCATCTTCGTGGCCCTCCCACCAGGAGGTCCACATCCTTCTTACATTTGGGGCCCCAAGAGCTAGAGCAGTACTCCAGGTGGGGTCTCATGAGAGCAAACCCACACCTCCAAACTGAAAACACTGCTGAGGCAGGGAATAGAACTTCTCTTCTCTGACTGAAATCAGAGGTTTTCCTTGTGTATCCCACAGGTTTCTGGTTTCTGGAGTTTACCCTGACCTACACAAATCTTTAAATTTCCAGTCCACTGTTAGTTCATGTAGGTGTAAACTACACTTCTGAAAACTATTATAAATTCCCCAGGCCACCAAAGATATTAGGACTAGTGACTCTGCAGTCTCTGTACAGGTAGGTGGCAGTTCAAGGCATGTTCCCTTCACTTCCCTCTTTCTCTTCTGTTTATTTACCTTCAAATGCTTCAGTAGTGCAGTGCATGTTTTTCCTACCTTATTTCCTCTCCTGCAGTGAATTGCAAATACTTCAGTTTAATTTCTGTTCTTTCTGAACAGTTACAGCGCATTAGCTTATCAGAGCTCCCTGAATGAAACATTGCATACAGTGATAAACCCTATTCGAGCAGAAAACAATAAACATGATTACAGTGTTAAATGCCTTAATGAAAAAAAATCTACTAAATTTCACTACATCATTTCCAGTTCCCACCGAGTTCACATTTCTGTGGTGTTAAGCTGACCAGGAAGGCAATTCTGCCAGGGTCCCACATTCAGAGGAATTAACCTTGTCTAAAACACTTAACTTCTCAATGATGAAAATGCATTCTTTCACAATTAACATCAAGAAATCATTTCCAACCTGATACTATTAATGGAAGCCAGATGTTTAATTTTCTTCATTAATTTTGTAAGCCATGTTCTTATTCCCTGATTTCTCTGAATTCTGTAGCTTTGTGCAACACATATGTGGATGCTACATACTCATTCAAGCATGTGTTCATACACAGGCAGCAAGAATCAGCAAATACCAATAATCCAACAGAGTAATTTTGGCTTTTCTGCTCTAAATATAAAATGTTAAGAAGGTCTTTGAAAGTAATTCCACTTCTGCTTCTGGAGAGAATTTGTACTCATTGTTTCTTACTCCATATATTAACCAAAATGGAATGAATGCAAATAGAGTGAATATCTGTCACTGCACACTGCTTCCAGCTGTAAACGTAATGTAAAATGGATCTCCAGTGTTTGAAAACACCCATTAAATTTTTTTTACTATTAGCATAGTAAGCAAACTGTGTGAATAATAATAATGCAATGCTCTTGAAATACTAAAGTTTTGTTCAATATATTTAAAATAGACACTTGGATTATTTTAGTCATTGACTTGCGATGTATGAGCATTGCATGGAAGAAGAATGTTTACTACTATATTATAGAATGGATTGTCCCTCAGCCTTCTTTGTTAATTAGCTAATTTTACTGCCTTGTGCAGTTAAGAGGTTTCAGGATATGACCTGTTTGTCTCCACTTTTCAGCAATCCTTGTATTTAGAAAATGGACGGCTGTGATGCTGCCAGGCTGCCCAGGAACCTAAAGGAAGCTCTTTTTTGTGCCCTTGTGTGAAGGTGAACAACGGTCTAAAGCTCATATAAGACTAACTACCCTTATCACATATGAAAACAGTTATCTTATTTCTCAAGAGGGTAGCATTAGATGCCTCTTTTTAAAATTACCTTTGGTCATCAGCCACATTCTGGCTGTTATTCAGGACAATCCTCCACAGGTCGGAGGCGATAAGCTCTTTCTGATCGTTCACGAGGTTGATACTGGGCAGCTGCAGTTCACAGACTTTGCTTTCTGATAGACTGAATTCCCGGAATGCAACAAATGATTTCTGAAGCTCATCCCAGTACTCCAAACTGCAAGGAATCTGTAATAAAAGGGAGAAGGCATAATTAATTTACGCTCAAGTGCAAATATAATGGTTTTCCTGTAAACACTAAGAGAGTAAAACTAACTAAACTAGATAGAAGTAAACTGCCAAATAGAAAATCAGAACTGTAACCATTAGTGAAATCCTGTGCTGTCTGCACTTAAATTAAAATGCTTTTAGAACATCATTGGAAACTAGCTTTTCTAACTAATTTCCAACTATTCCAACTTCCTCTGTACGAAAATAGCTACTCGTTCCACAGTACCCACAAATAACAAAGACAATTCAACTAATTATTATTTGTATTATGCAGTCAAAAAATCCATCAGATATCTTCACATCACGGTATCAATGACATTCCAGTCATCATTAATTTTTTCTGGAACTTGTTGGTTTAGTTTTATTACATAACAAAACATAAATTTATTCAAATAATCAATGATGCAGAGAAAACAATCTGACAAACACAATGCCTTGCTGTTGGCCAACACACTAGTGAAAATCTTGAGTGAAATAATGAAGTACTTGTAATCACATCATCTTTTCTTTCAAGGAGTATGTTATTTAGACTAAAAAATGCAAACCAAACCCAGTAAATACATAGAGGCTTCTGTTTAGTCACATCCCTAATTTTAAGTCTGTAAATAATCCACTTGGATTATTTCTGGATGCACCACTGAACTGGAGAGGATGTTATTAGAGACATTTCTAAAGACAAAAGAAAACCAGTTTTAATAAAAGTATAGACTTTAAAGGGTTGTGTCCTAGGCCTCTTCTTTATTTTTTTTTTTTTTTTGGTCATAGCATGAAAATGAATGAGACTGTGAATTTAAAACAAATGCAAACTCAGTCAGCTGTGAAGATTTTAGAATTAAGATACTGAAATCCAGTTATAACAGCCGTAAAGGCTCGTAAAGGCTAAAAGTCAAGCTGACACAAAACAAATAGTAAGAAAAAAATTTACACATATGTGCTATTACCTTTCTCATTCCTGTGTGTCTGTGTATAGACATACATACATAAATAACCAGAAAAAAAAGTAAGAATGTGGTAGAGATGCAAGCAGATCTAGAAAAAGCTCTGCAAGTAATCTTCCTTGTTATTCAGTAAAGACTATAATGCACATGGAGGTGACAGCAGGCTGATTAATTAACAGGAATGAAGGTTAAGAAGAAAAATTCAGGGAGCTCAATGGTTCAAGCTGGGGAGGGCAAAGGAACATAAATAATCACCAAAGAATTCTGGAGGAATTAACATGTGCAACCACAGAGCCTGAAAGGTGGATTTTTACTGTATCTGTCAAGTCAAAACGACTGAAAAAATCCACCACAGTCACTAAAATATTTTTATTTTAAGAGGTAGGACAAAAAAAAGAAAATCTAATAACTGCCAGCAAAACTCTGATGCCAGTAATATATATATCACAGAGCACCACAGCAATATCAGTCAGGAGAGCTGGTTTAATTTTAAAGACCAGAGTCTGAGAGAAAGGGATTGATTTAACATCAAAACCCACGTCATCTGCATAAAGATAACACATTTGTTTATAAGTTGCATATTCAATTGGAAATGGTGAAGACACGTAAGTGTCAGCCAGAAAATTAGGAGGCGGTATGAAGATGCTTGGAAAAAGCAAATGGCATCCTGAGAGACACAGGTGAGATATTTCCAAAAGCAAGGGACAATTATTAATCGACTTGTATAATACACCAGTGGGGACTCATTTGGAATATGGCATACATTTCCATTTTTTCATCTTTAAACTGTATTAACTCCTGCTGTGGAGAGTTGAGGACTAAATGAAATAAAACAATAGGAACATGATTGCTCCACCCAGACAGCTTACAAGAGAAAGAGTCAATAGAGGAAAAGGTCTTTAGAAACTATGGGTCAAAACTGAGCTTGCGCTATGAATAAAGTGTAAGGCTAGAAACCACACAGAAAAAGATGGGAAAGTTTAAGGACAGACTTGGTGCTCATGACCGCTGCTTTTAAAAGCTTGGCTTGTTAATAAAATAGGAGAAATAACAAACATTGCCCCAGTGGGAGGAGGTTGGGCTTGATCTTTGCTGGTTCTGTGTTGCTAATTGTACAACAGTGCTGTGCACAACAGCAGCAATAAGAAATACCACATTGTCGCATTTCTGGCCATATTTCAAAGTCACACTAAATTGATTCTTTTTGCTCTCAGTGTCACTATAGAATTTTAGATATTTTCAGAACCTTCCAATGTAGAATTATTTGAAAGTTTAATGGCTGTGGACAAACACTCAAGATTAATACACTACCACATCCATGTTCCTACCCTTTAATTATGGATACCTCCAAGAAACTCCCCTATGTTAATGATGAACACATAAAGAGCAACTTCCATCATCTTTTGTACAACATTGTGGAGCCATTCACACTCCCAAATTTCTTTTTTTAAACCTCCACACTCTCTACTGGTGCTAAAAAATTTGATTTTTAAAAAAATATTGCAATACTTGGCATATTTTCTATATCATAATTGTACAATTACAAAAGGATCTGTATAATTTTTGACTAAAGGCTGTGGTCTTTCATGGTTGCATAGATACTTCTACATACGGCAGCATTTATTTCTGCACTTTTAAATCTCAGTCCTTAAAATACCTTGAGATTTTTTCAGGAACCTGATTCAACACAGTTGAATAATTAGTTTAGTTTTGCACTTCCTAGTGTCTATCCACACCTGAGTTATCTTTTCTTATCAGTGTTGTCGAGTAACATGTGTGAAACAAAAGTCTCACAAAGCTATCCTGTTATTTAGGGTATTTATTTCTCTAACATTACATCTCAAAATAAAACTCTCTTTAAATATGCAAGTCTCCCTAATGAAAATCTCACAAAATTGGATTAGAATGGCAAGTAATGAGCATTTTAAGAGAGGCTAAGCAAGATGATGAATTCCATTCCCACTAAGATTAATGTGCTGGAAGAACAAATTAAAGAGCACAATAATGGAATTTCTTAAGTGGCACTACAATACGAAAGCCATAAAACTATCAGTAAGGCAATAGACAACAGGTTAGCAAAGGCATAC
>VZRE01004498.1:1373068-1415179 GCA_013396775.1 Cephalopterus ornatus | reverse complement strand
CAGAACAATGATACAGATAAGGGTCTGTACATCTGTTACTGTCATTACCAACCTGGTAATGGGAAGAGGAAAAAAAAAATCAAGAAAAAAAAAAATTGTGCATATAATTTCTCGGAAGGTAAATTTCTTTTCAGTTTAAGTGCTCTTTTTCTTCTTACAGTTACTCAATGATTTCCTGTTCTAATTATAAGACATTATACAGAAAGCAATTTTTATAAAGGAAATGTACTAGAGCAGGAGGCTAAATAGCCTCACTTGCTTGGTATGGTTTGAAATTCCAAACTTTTGCATCTCTTTTATCAATTCTCTGCTCTACCTTTGTGCAATATGTTCAACCACAAATCTACCATCTCTTCTGAGGCAGTTAACACAAATGTATACATCAAAGGGGAAAACACACTTGCAGTTAAACTGCAGGGAAAAGAAAAAAAAAAATCAATTTTTTCTTCCTCAGTGTAGCTGGTAAGTTGGAGGCAAGCCAAGCCTTGGAGTGGAAAATATTAAAAAGTTAAAAAAAAAAAAAAGAAAAAAAAGAAAGAAAGCTTGATTAAAAAGCAAGAGAAGAGATATTCAGTTCTAAATCTAAATGAATAAGCCACAAACTATTTCATAAAAACATACTGTGACGTAAATTACACATCAGTATTGCACTGTTGTGGTTATTTTGAGAAATGGCTTGTACTGTAAGTCAGCTGGTAAAGCCCCACCCTTAATGATTTTGTAATTCTCCATACAGCAATCAACTGGAGCAGTCATGAAATTGCCAAGAAGGAAAACAGACAGAGCTGTAGAGAGTTTGTAATAAAAAGATAATGTACTTTTAACATAACAGAAGTAGAAGATTGGTTTTATTAACTAAAAAAACTACTTAAAAGGTCCCAGGCTTGCCATTTGTTTTGATAAATGTTGACACAGATCTTCATAAGATAAGCAATGGAAGTATCAGGGGAACCAGATAAAATGGGACAATGCTTTGGTGTGTGGGTAGCAAATTGAGCAAGGGAGTTATTTGGAATACAGAGTAAAAATGAAGGAAGTTGCAGGGCTCTGTCCGTCAGGCTCCTCTCCCACATGGTGCCCTCACTACTCTGCCTTCTTTTATTACCCTTAGTTACTAAGGGGGTCTCCCGGAGGATTCACAAATCATACTTAGTTTATCATTGCTTGTATGCATGGCTTTGACCATACCATCAATATGCAGCAGATACAGAGGTAATGGAGGATACATCTGGATGTCTGGAGGGACTGGGAATGGCAAGGTTAGCCGTGCTGAATGAACACGGCTGCGACTCCCAACACGGGAGGTCTCCTGACTCTATTGCAGTGCACTGTTCAGGTGTCACTGCCCTCCCAAGACCCCCAGCAATCCACCGGAGCACACATGATGGGACTCATTTAATCTAATAACACAGTTTTAATCTACAACCGTTGTGCAGATCTCTCTGTAGTCAGAGATCTCCTTTCAAACTGCTGTTTTCTAAGACACGGATCGACTCATTCTCTGGAGCTACTACTACCCCATCAATGACAACTGGCTAAGTCTAAAAGCTTAACTTGATCAAATTAAGTGAGTGAAATGAATTCCACCTAAGTGACAAAGCAGGCTGCCCTATGCTAAAGTGGTGCTCCAAATGCATGCTAAAATATCCCCTCCCAGTTGATAAGTTTGCCATCAAAATAAAAGAGGTTGATCGCATCTGTAACAACGGGTCTTTGGCTCTTCAGCTCCTAAGATCTCTCGTTCTACTCCTTTGGCAAAGAAACATAGGTGTAGATGAGGCAAAGACCCCACAAAAGCAACGACTGCAGGTCAGACAGGCTCTGCACAGCTCAGAGCTGCCCCTTCTGATACAAACCCAAAGGGAAACAGCACAGTTTCCAGCAGACAGAAACAAACTTACCACACAACCACCTAAAAACCCTGAACCTCTCAAAAAGTCCAAAAGCAACATAAATAGCAGAACAATGAAAGAGTAACCATAAGGAGGAAGAAGAAACTGTGTCTTTATGTCCTCAAAATCTTTAAGGGGAATGATGCAATAAGAACACCTTTCCATATCACAATCCAGCTATAATCTGCCAAACACCTCCAAATCACCCAGACAACTGCAGCTGGCCAAGAAGCAACAACAAGCATTCCCTACACCTCTGGGTACTCCCATGCAAGAAAGGATAGCTCTCCCAATGAAACAACCTTCATGGGAGAATTCTGCCTGGCTCCCTGCCTGACCACTTCTCACACTGAATTCTTTGTGCAGAGACAAGGCTACGAACCGCAGCAGGAATCCATGTCCTTCTGCAACAGGCTGCTGTGAAACAGGAGCAACAGCTGAGGAGCTCAGGTAGCTGCATCATCATCACAATGCTCCAGCACAACAATCCACTCTCTTCTCCAGTGGTCAGGGAAGACTTCTCAGACACAGCTCTTCCAATCCACTCTGCCTTTTCATTCCCACGGTCTTTATTCGCTCTAGTAAAGCTACTTGATGTGCCTCAGATGGCTAATTAATCACAAGACCTAAAAATATTAATCTAAGAATCATATTTCTCTCACAGATAAATGCAAATACAGTAATGATTTAGCCACATGAGATGGGACAGGAAATCTGTGGGTTCGGGTTTAAATAAATTTGGGTGAATTATTGACACAACAGGGATACCGCTTTGTTGGCAGGACCCATTCTACTCATCCTTGCTTCGAGAACCCCCCTCTATTTGAATGCTAATGCAATCAAGAACAAAGGCAACGTGTTGCAGGATACAGAACACAGTGATTACATTTATGTTTACCAGATAATGATGATGTTAACAAGTTGCCTGTAATTCTGACATGGACGTTTGCCTCCCTGAATTTGCTTTTAAACTGATCAAAAGGCAAAAGCCATTTCTGCCGATACTGAGAATAAAATGTGCAGTCTTTCTGCATGTGTCAGATATTTCTCCCCTTTTAAGGAGGAGACAGAGCTAATTCTCAGAATTTTGTGCCACTTCCCCAGCCCTCTGTTTTCTGTCACAGTGCCAACAGAGCATCAGCCGTTCAAAGAATTCCTAAGATTAGTTTAACATTTGAAAGAAAGAGAATACTTACAAATCTACTGGAGATTGAAACTACTGTTCAACCGAACAGCAATACAGTCATTAAAAAAAGAAAAAAGACAGCACCATCTAAAATGTACTTAAAGCACATGGTTGAAGAACATTTTACACTCATTTATTTGGATCTTAACGGGGACAGAACCAGGTACGTTGATCGATGACTGACAAGTATGTCTGCATAATCAAATCTTCTATAATATTTATCTCGCTAAGTCACTTTAAATTCAAATCATAAATCCAATTTTTGAAAAAGACGAAAGAAATTTAATACTGAAAAAAGTTTCCAACCAGGCATTCCACATCCTTTTTCAAACCCTAATCCTATATTCAGCTCCTCATAACTGCAGCTCCAACCCTGCGCTCCCAAGATCCTCCTGTGGTTTAGGAAGTGCCTCATAAACCTTATGAGGTGTTTCTAGACTCAAAAGAAGAGTGACTGACAATCGTCATTTCCAGCTTTTATATAAACCCTTCCATCCACAGGCCTCAAACTGCTTTATGGAGATGAGTAAAAATTATTATCCCCATTACACAGAGAGAGAAACTGAGACAGAGAGAGCTTAAAGGATTTATTCTACAGCATCAAGCAACTTAGAGAGCAAGGCAGAGAGCAGAAATTCTTGTTGGGGGATTTCTGGTTAAGTGAGAGATCCCTAAGTTTCCTTGGAAGAGAAGTGACTGTCTCTGGCCACCCCAGCCAGCCTGCTTGCCTCCACCAGAGACAGGCACAGACCAGCCTGGTCCGCGTTG
This sequence comes from Cephalopterus ornatus, assembly GCA_013396775.1. Taxonomy (NCBI): domain Eukaryota; kingdom Metazoa; phylum Chordata; class Aves; order Passeriformes; family Cotingidae; genus Cephalopterus; species Cephalopterus ornatus. The sequence continues at coordinate 1,411,333 of VZRE01004498.1, read as the reverse complement.
AGACTTCTCTCCTACCACAACCATTTCCCCTGTCCTGCGCAATTCCAGTCACTCCTTCATTTTATTTAGCTGCTGCCCAGCTGGGATTATCTTTCCCCTTCAGGAAGGGTTTTCAGAGCAGCACCCTCCTGCTGGACGCAGGTGACTGCCGCGATGACGGCTGGAGGAGCACGAGGAAAGCAAGACGATGATGCGGATGTGGCCAAGTTCAGTGCTGGGCTGTGAAATCATCTCCCTGCCTCCCAAAATTTCCTTCTTTCCTCACTCCTCAGGTCAGAGGCGTCGGCCAGCCCATGTCCAAAAAGCCTCGGATGGCTACAGAAAACCGCTCTGATATAAAAGGTTTTTAAACTGCCCTATTAGCTTTCTAAAGCAGATGGAGATGGGGGAAGGGGGAGATTGATTGTAGAAGGGAGCACATGCTGCCTGTCCTCTTGAATGTTCTGGGTCATGTGGACCATTCAGGTTGAATGTGCATCAGCTTTAAAACAAGTATTTATCCTGGTTGTCGTGGTTACTGATAAGCAGCTTCAATTCTGCTGATAACAAAAAGAAAGAATTAAAAAGGGGAGGGGAGCTGAAAACATAATTTGGTAATATGACGAAGCCAAGAAGAGGAATTAAATCACATTAAACAAGCCAATTGTACTGTAAATGGCTCTGCCTCTGTATTTGCTTTTAAATCATCTAAGGCTCTAACATGGCAGCTGCTTCAGTTTTAACAAACAAACAGTAAAAATCCCTTTTAATAACGAAAGGAAATAATGATATACTTTGCTTTAGCTGAATTCAAACATAATTTAATTTTTCCTGAGGTGAGATTTGCACAGGGAACAATCAGATAATAAGTGTTATCATTCTCATAGACAAAACTGAACCAGCACTTTGCAATTCAAAGTGCTATTTAATGCACCGTTTTCAGCAATCTCTGAACACCATCCAACATACCACTGAACTACGCTTCAGTACTTACACATAAAGCCTAATCCTGCAGATACTTGAGCATGGGGGTTATGCTACAAACACAAGTATTTCCACTGCTGCTGAGGCTGAAGTTACACATTCCCTACAACACCTTTGTGAGGAGGGGGGGGTCACATCCAATAACTTACCCTACAGCACCCTCTCATTATCTGTATCATTATTACTACTTCTATGATCACGTGCCTTGGTCTCCTTTTCTGAAGTGTAGCACTGCACAGAGAAAATACTGGAGAATGAAAAACTCCACTCTTGCAGAGAAACATGCAACTAGAGCCCCTGGCAAGAAAGGGGCTCACATTTATACAGCAATGATAATTAACCACTGGAACAACGAGCTCAAAGACGTAACAGCTTCCCCAGTCCAGCGCTCAGGACTGAACTGGTTTTTTCTCAAGATATTCTCTGGACTGATGAATTTTAAATTTGTGGTTTGTTATTTGTCTTCTGTGCTGAAGAGGCCCATGACGAATCCATACTTGTGTGGGAAAATTCTAAGGCATGAAAAACTGAAAAGAAGTGGAAAGTCACTGTGAGTTAAACTGAGTTACTGAGCTTAATATCAGAGCAACCAGGTCTTCTGTCCTCTCTCTTTCAGCTCCACACACCATTCAAAGACAAACGAGAAGCAAATGCAGCTTTACTTATAAGGGACTGTTTCATCACCTCTTCCATGCGGCAGAATCAACCACCTTCATTTTCCATTGCACCTAAAAGTTTGAGTCAAAAGCCTTATTTTGGTGTCTCACACGGGGCTCTTTCACTATCATTCTGAAAATTCGGAGGAACTGCGCCCTCCTCGAAATAGCAACGGCAGAAGTTGCCGGTAGCCCAGAGATGTGACACGAGGGGTGGAGGGTGGAAATGGTCCAGTGATTTAAACAGTTGAGCTCTGCTTTTGACGTTTATGCCCTCTTTGAAACCCTTAATGAAGTAACAACCCTGTTAATTCTGGCAGGGTATTTAGTACACATAAAAACTGCATTATCTACTATTTACAATTTACTACACACAAGCAGTATCTGGCTCTGTATAAAAATAACAAGCTCACTGTAACCCTCCGCTCCCTAACCATACTGCTGATTTCTTTGACACATGGAGAAGTGAGAATAATTACATTTTACTGAGTGCGTCTCATTACACTAAGTTAAGATTTCCAAAGCTGCAAAAATATGCTTTTCAATTTCGCTTGTTTCTAGCATTTCACTCTGAAGACAGTTAGTAAAACCTTCAAAAATTATCATCAATATGGACAAAAACTGTACCCTTCTCATGTGGACATTTGACAGAGGGATAATAGGGTCTAGAAACACCACAGTCAGACGTTGCTTTTCTATTTAATGTTTCCTTCTGTGCCAAACATAATATAACAGACAAGTGTTAGAGAGACATGCAGGGGGGAGTCTGAATAGAGAGCTTTAAAAGAGGTCCTTAATAGAGAAGCTTGTATGCTTAGTCTTCAACAACATTCAATAGCAATTTATTTGCAGCCATTTTCTCATGTAACCTTTCACACGGGAGCAGATAAGATAGAGCACAAGACAATTTGTCAACTGCCAGATATGAACAAAAGAAACCATTTTTAATAAGCTTCAGTGGCCCCTTGTATTTGTTTTGCAACATGTTAATAACTTTTTTGGAAGCCAATCAAAGACAAGAAGAGAAAAAGAAGTCAAGCTGGGAAATAAAAAACACAGTTAAAGAATTTTACAGATAAACTTGTGTTATCACCTGCAGTGTAATAATGCTTAAATCCAGGAGTGGCAAAGAATTAGAATTAGCATGATGCCATTTCTTTAAAAAAAACCCAAACAAAAATGCTAGTGTCATACATTTTTCCAAGAATTTGCTGTCCTCTATCTCATCCCAATGGAGCACATAGTTGTTCCCCAACAGAACTTTACTCAGATTCCCCCCTTCACAGTGACAAGATGAAACTCACCATGAAGACTATCATGAGGAAAGGCCACATGGGAGTTGCCAAAATCAGGCCACTGACCCACCTACCCTGCACCACACTCCCCCAGACACTTGGGAACTCTCATCTCCTAACTCAGCTTCTCATGTTGCACCAAGTAACCCCCAAACTGTTCCTCTGAAAAACAAACCAAATGTAGCTTTAAAAGCTGTTACAGGTATATGAGTAAATCTGTGGTTGCCCATTTAATCCTATCCTGCATCACAACAAAGTAGACTCAAGGTGAAAAGCAGGAATAGGAAGGAGGTCTAAAAGAAAAGGGAGCTAGCATACTCCCCCTGTCTAGGATACATGGACCAAAAACAGAGTGATATGCAGGATGAGATGGACAAACACATTGTCCTGAAGTCCAGCAATGCCAGGGCCTTCCTGTGTGACCAAGGCTGTATCACTAGGCACAGCCTCATTTCTGTGGAAAAAGAATCAGTTGCAGGCATGTGAGAGCTTGTGGGACAATTGCTCCTGATCCCTACCCCTTCCTGCAGGCACAACAGGAGGTGCAGAGAGCCTCCTCAAAATGGTATCTACCAATACCTGTGCCAAAAAGGTTTCAGCAGCACTAAGGTTCAACTGTGGGTCCAAATGCTCACACGAGCCCCCAGTCCCCATTTCTAAGGTAAGCGTCTTCTGGTACTGAAGAAAAAAGCAGAATGCATCAAAATCCCAGCAACATACGCTGAAAAAGCTGATGAAGTGTTAAGCAATTTCATTAACATTATTAAAATGGAGAAAATTCCCTTGGAAAATTTCACACAGGCTTTCCTGCCTCACTGCAAATTACTCATGGCCTGAGAGACGCGTGAGGAGCAAACGGAGAGAAATAAAGCTTCTCTCCAGTGAATTTGGACTGAGTCCTAGTCTCACTGGTAGGAAGACCAGGCTTGTGGGCTTCAGCGAGAACAGGGCTGGGTCCTTTGAACTAGATTATTATGGCATCTCTAAGAGAGGTACAAAAGTATATGGTGAGAGAAGATGCATCAAGAACAAAAGGAGCTGCTGGTCAGATGACAACCCTCCTTGTTATGATGATGAAAAGACTCCCAGACTTCAGCAGACACACACCTGCAGAGTTTAGTATCCTTATACCCAAAATTAGATTTTGCCTTCTAAGGACTTTACAGAGGAGTCTGTTATCCAGCGAAGGGAAAGAACAGAAGCATTTGCTCTTCAAAAAAGAGGAATGGTCTTTTGAATAAAAAAGGGCTTCCTGCAATGGGAACCTACCAGCCCAGCCCCACAGTCCTCCTGAGAACTACAGGATTTCTCCTCCTCTTCTGCAGGACCAGGAAAACCATTCCTGGAAAAGCGGAGAAGCCGTGCTACCTGAATTGTCTGAAAAGGCCTCAGGTGGAGGCAGGGCGAGAAAGGATTTCGGGACAAGTTATGCCTATGAGCTGAGGAGAACAAGCAAGTATCCTCCCACTCTTTTCTCTAGGCAAACTCTCTTTCCAAGTTTTGAGTGAGAGCAATAAGTCTCCAGTAAATCCGAACAGGAAGGGCCCAGCAGAGCCGGAAAACACCAGGCGGCTTGTGCTCTGCTCCCGATGGGCTTCGGTCCCACACCCAGCAGAGAGGAAGGCTCCCAAGTAGAAAACAATCCTAACACAGTATCTGCTAGTCTGGAACCTGCTCTAATAATAGATAGCACTGTCTATTTCAAAGCACTTAATGGACGCTAATTAGTCCTCAGGGTATTCCTATGAGGCAGGTAGATAGATAAGTATTATTTCCCCTGTTTTACATATGAAATAACCTCAGAGGAGATGTTCTGACTTGCTTAAGGCCACTGAATGAGTCACTGAGCTCAGCACTCAGCAGGTCCTGGCTCCCAGACCTGTGCTCAGACCTCTCAGCCATACCTCTTTCAGAAGTGCAAAATCTTCATTTCAAACGTGGAGGGAGAAAGGAAAGAAGATCAAGGAGGGGTGATAACACTGGGAAAAAAATACTCTCTGGAAAAGGAGCTTCCAGAAGAACGACAAAACAGAGCCACGTATCTACCGAATGCTAGACACCAAATCTAGGACAAGGAGAGAGATGAGAAACACACTCTGATACAAAATTGCAAAGAGTTTTTATTACATATTCTTTTCAAGCAGTCACAACTGTTTACTTTGATTAGTAACCACTGCTAATGTCAGTTTAATAGCTTTACATTCCAAATTTCTAGCACGGTCGAAGCACGCGAGGGCAGTAGGTCGCAGTCCTGGCTGCACACAATGGATATGCTTTTAGTACATACATGTAAGTTACGTGCCCACGCCCACGAAGTTACACTGAGGTGTTGTTGCTCCACCAGAGACCTTTGTGACTCCAGATATCACACTGCCTGGATAGGCAGGAACATTATCGATGGATTTTATGCCTCTTTGGGAAAGGGCAGCAAACGGTTTGAGCCACCATTTGCAAACAGTCAGAGCTTACAAGACACCAGATATTACATGGCATACGCTTCTCCCTTCAGCAACCTTATGGATTACCCTCCACTTATTCCTCTCGACCAGGGCGCTGCATGGACTGCTCCTGTCCCAGGGAGGTGCTGAGAGCACCAACACACATGGGATCCACATGGAGATGAGAGAACAACAGTACTGACCGCACAACTCCCGCATTTCTTATTCCAGGTACCCTGTCAGTGCATTTCTAACTCTCAACTACACAATTAAGTGAAACAGGGTCCTTGAAAAGGTGAACGCACTGTGCCAGTCCCCCAGAACATTCACCAATTGTTTGTGCTAAAAACAATAATTTTTGCTTCTACGGGATTCAAGGACCAATCTCCAGGAACTACAGGCTACAAAAAACATTACTCATTTTTCAGAGGGGAAAAAAAAAATTATTTATACAGTGCATTATCAATCTCAAGTGGTGGTGTTTAAGCACAAGTTTGATGAACTATATGCAGCATAATACAGCTGCTTTGCATTCTGATTCCTTTATTTATAGACCACAGCAAATTAATAACTCAAAAATGTTGTTTCAGGCAAAGTAATGGACACACAATAAAACTATTCATTTCCTCAAAGGTCACTCCAGGAGAAGCATACATTGTTTCGAAGCCTACCAACAACGCTATTGTTCCAAAGAAAAGTGAAAATATATAATGAGCAGTTAGTGCCTATATCTGCAGCGGAGACCCTGGGCTAATTTAAAGTGCAATCTTAAGGCAATCAATCATACTCTAAAATTACTTCATTTTCCAAACTGTTTACACTTTTTAAGTTACAAATCCACTTTCTGCTATTTCAACTCACGATTTACAGCTACAGATTTAGCCTGCCTTTGGCTTGCTGCCAAACTCTAGTCATGAGGGAGCTAATGATCTGAACAGATCAGTGTTTTATAATGGAGAAAAGCGCATGTAAATTTCCAGCATGTCTGCAAGTAATCAAGGCATGCTGACTATAAATGAGGCGGCCTCACATTTATTTTAGGAGAAATATCTTAAAGCCCCACTTTTTATCCGGGCCAACAAAAAACCAAAAAAAAAAAAACCAAAAAAAAAAAACAGGGAAAAAAAAAGAAAAAGAAAAAAGAGAGAGAGAAAAAAAGAATCCTTTAAGAAAGGTACTCCAAGATTATTCCAACTGATTCTAAATGAAACTGCTAGGCAAACAATATGTTAAAGAACAGTACAATAGCTAATTTCCTTTAGTGTTTCTATCTCAACCAGATCATATCCTTATCATGGCAAGCTGGAACATTAAACTCTCTAGTTCATGGAATCAAAACACAAGAGTGCTTCATATTACATTATAGAAAAATGAGCCATTCCCTACAAACAAGGTCAGATTTCTGGAATGCCAAAGGTCTACATTTAAACAGAGCTGGGAGGAGGGGAGGCTTTGCCCACTCTGCTCACTAAAAAACACTGGGAAACTAGACCAGCAGTTTAAATTTGTTTTAACAGTTAAAATGGTAGAGGGAAAGCAAGAAGTCTCTTTGGAGATGATACTTAAATTAAGTATGATCTTTATTGTTTCATTATAGTGGCATAGCCAAATAATGACTTTTGTGTTACTGTACAAATAATGCCGGATCCTCATTTTCTAGCAGAAATAATTAAGCTATTCTGTAATTTTCTGCTTACTATCAACCTACAGCCCCCTCCCCACATAGGCAATGGGTTGTGGTAGGTTTGGGACTGGACTTACAAAAGTTCCAGATTTTCTCCTTTTTTAAAATGCGAGGGAGGCATATTCTGACTCAAAAGTGGCTTTAAGAATGGAGCTATAAATATTCTCATGTTGTACTTCATGAAATTCAATCCATCATGATGGATATTTCTGTTGTAACATTATTACATGCCTAAACTCAATTGTATAATTGGATAGGGCCAGAAACAATAAGCTGGCATTGCCTTGTTTCAGCATACTACAGCTTTAAAATACCTGTAATCATAAATCAACATAATTATTTGAAGTTCTGTCACGAAGCAGAACAAGGAAAGAGAAACTAAAATAAACTAGCTGCTAAAGAATTTCATTTTGCTTTCTCAAGACTGAAATTTTTTACCGGCTTTGAGCCTTACCACCACTACAACTGAGAAAGCCTTTTCTCCTTTCTAGTTGCCTTGAAAGGCACCCCCTCCAGAAAGATTCTGCTTCCTTACAGCTTTCCAACACAACTGGCAGGGCTCCACTGAGGCATCCTGCAACTCTGCAGGACAAAGGATGGGTCTGCACTGCAGCCACTGGGACCAGGGTAACAGGGCTGGAAGAGACAATTGAAGTCCCTCCTTGCTGTGGAAGCAAAGCCAACCGAGCATTTTTTGTTCCAGCCTGTTGGATATTTTGCTACTTATTCACACAAAATTTTCTAGCTCCTCCCCTATCTCTCTGCACTTCTTACCTCATCACAGTCAGGACCAAAACTAACCGACCCTTTCTTGCTGTTTTTCTACCCCCAGGACTTATAAATGAGAGGTGGCGGCCCGGTTTGATGGACAGCCTTTGACTGTGAGGAAAGTTTGCTGCTTGTAGGTTTAATTTTAATTATTGCTAAGCAACTGCCATTGGGAGCTGACCCCTGGGAGATCATCTCCCAGCTGAGGCAGAGGACAGAGCAGAGATGCGCACATGTGCCCTCCTCACAGCGCAGGGAAACACCACGAAGTGCTTTGGGATGGGCTGCATTGTGTTACTGGGAGAGGAAAAAGCACTGGTGGTGGCTCAAGAGTTTCTTCCCTCCCCTTACCTGCAGTTACACAACCATTCTCCAAATCTCATCTCCACCTCCCTTCCAGCCATGCAGAGCCTTCATGCTCACTGGAGGCACTGGGCTAAAGCACGACTGAAGTTAATATTAAAACATGGATTCCTCCTCCTACAGCTTCACTCAAAAAAACCACTGCATTCACAGGGACAGAGGTCTCCTGATAATCTCCTTGTTCTGTTTTTCTTGCTGCTATTACAGCGGGTTTTTTAAAGCTCTTTTTCTCCCTTCTTTCTCTTTTGATCTTTGTAGGTCTTGAACAAAGTATTTTATTACTTTTGATACTTATGCGAAGAATGTTAAGTCTTTCATAAATATAGTCTTTTGGCCAAGTGCTTTATGGGTACCAGAGCTCAGCAGCACACACAGTTGCGTGTATACACACACTATGATGACTATGTAGTCATCTACATATGTCTATGTAATCATCTGTTTGTTTATACACAAAGAATAAATTACACAATTATTGTAACACCATTTAAAACCTTACTTTCTCAAATTCTCAAGTTTTACTCTCGCACACTGTGACATCATAAATTGGAGAAGTAGCTGAAAACAGGTAAGACCTGAATTTCCTTAGTCAAAGAATAAAGTTTAAAAAAAAGCCCCTTCCATTTCAGTATATCTGAAAGAAGGAAAAAAGATAAACAAACAGATCTGGGAGGAAGAGGCAAGTCAACTCCAGCTCAGCAAAAATTTTTAAGACAAAAATAAATATAAATAAAAAGAGGAGATATAAATAGGTGATGTGAACAATTCTCAAGAACAAAAAGGCATTTGATATCATCTGAGTTGGTGTCACAAGGTGGCTATTAACTGGCATAAACATTCATTTTCAGTCCCACTGAGTCACCCAGAAAAGCTGGCTCTGAAATAATGAGGTTGATGGAGCCTGACATGCAGTTCTACTTTTCTTTACTTCAGCTTGGAACTGTTGCACGATTACGATACAGAACGTCAGGACACGATAAACAGAACTGAAAAAGGGAAAGAAAACAATTTTTTCCCCTACAAGTCAGGTTCAGTGCTTTTGCCTATTAAAGTAACCAAATATGTTTCTCTCTGAAATCAAAGCCAAAAGGCAGCATGCCAGCCACAGTTAACAGACAAATCAATGTTCCTGAAGGGCGGGCTTTTTTGTGTTGGGGGGTTTCTGCCTGACAACAATCTTGCAGCGAGCAAACAGAACACCCACCGCACATCTTGTCAATCGACTCGTATGAAACGGGGAAAGGAAACACAAACACTTTTGAAGATCTAGGCACTGTTTGGAAAAACTTCATGTTCTAACCTCCCTGTCAAAGGTCATGGTTTTCATAACCATGAAGTCTGCAGCTATTGTAAAGCCCACCTCATATAACATGTAGTTGCAGCTAATTTATCACTAAGGTCATTGTATACTAGCTAGGAGTTTGTAAACAAGAATGAATCACAGGTTTCATTTCTGCATCCCTTTCAAACTGGAAGACCTAACAGTTCCCTGCTCCAACACAGAAAATAGTATTGCTTCTATAAACCTACTCAGGTCTCCTTGCCAGCAGTTTCCATTTAATTAAACTGACAGCAAAACAGGGCCTTTGCTAATGTGATCCAGACCAGTTTGCCTTCAATGTAAATTCTCAGGCATGAAATTACATCTGAAACAGACACAATAATCCCTCTATATCTTAGTCATAAGTTTAATCTATACTAAAATAACATTTTCTTTGTCTATACTGAAGTCTGTTTTAGAATTCAGTGATCTTTTCTTCTTTTCACTGTTGAAGTTCAGGGAATTATTCAACTTCTATTCACCTTACAGTCAATTCAGAATTTTCTTCTTGTCTGTAATTTACACATTCATTGTTAGTTTCTAGGTCATGGGTAGCAAAATGATCTCACATGTGAGAAACCAGATTCGGGACCTACTTCAAACTTTCACTTTCTGGAAATGAAATAGACTGGTAGCACAATAAAACTAGTTCACAGCCGTTTAAAGCAATCTGAGTTGCCTAAGCTAACAGCCTGCTCTTTCACACAGATCCTCGGTCATCTAGCTGTAAAGAAGAAAACTGATGAGATTTATAGGTACTTTCAGTAAAATGAAGGTGGGGTTGTTTGTTTGTTTAATGACCCATACCATTTCACTCTCATCTAATCAGTGTCATCAGTACGCAACTGATGCACTAATTCCTACAATGCCCAGGAAGAACAGAATATGCAAAAGCATAGTTACTGCACAGTAACCACAGTGTTCATGATGAGCAACTCAATAAACTGCAGGGTGCATTTATACCAGATGCAAGCGAGATGGGAATTTCTGAGAGGCACCAAGCATTTTGTTCCTGGCCCATGGGCTGCCTCCTCCTGCACCAGCATGAGGACAAGCCTGGGGGACTCCACAGCCACCCTGCAATTCAACCCTGCAGTATCAGAGGGTTGAAAAACACGAAGGGATGGTAAAATCTGGGGAAGTCACAATTAGTAGGGGAAGGGCAAATAACCAATCTTTTCTCACTAAAGCCAGTGTGTGCCACAACGAGGTCTTCAGTGTGACTTTGTCAGCTAAACATTGACTGAAATAACACTCTCCCAAACTCCCAACCTCACAGTCCAGTCTAGCAACAGTATTGGAGAAGCTGCTCTTCTTTGCCGCTCTGTGGATTCCTGACACTGGAAGAGTACATCACCAGAGCAATGCTGCACTGGGCCTACAAGCTCCGTGGGAATTACACAGCACTTAGGCAGAAACACAGAATGATACGTCAGGACATTAATTCTGAGACACAGTGGCAGGACGGCCTGAGCTTCGGAGTGCCTAGCAGTGACTGTCACCTCAACATTTTGATCCTTGAAAGGAAAACTCAAGTCTACGATGCGCAACTTCACTTCTTCTGATGACAGCTATGTAGGTAAACTAATTGTTTGAAAAGGGAAAGCTTGAAGCCACTCTGAAGACAGATTTTGGCTGAAGTGATAGCACCAAATGAAACTGAGGATCCACTCTGGTATAAATCTGGTCTCTGTTCAGAGAAGACTTCCTGGCTTTGGAGCCATCAGTCATTGGCATGAAACTGGAGTCTATCAGGTAAAAGGGAATGCACAGTACACAGCTACACCTCCTAGGAGCCTTCTGTCCTATTTCTGGCTTGGGCAACCTGGCTAGTGAACTAACTGAGAAATGGAGATGGTAAGAAACTCTTACAGATAGCTGGGGCAAGGGAGGTACGCACAAAACTGTCCTACGCGCAGTCCCTACAGACATGCTCTGAAGGAAAAGGAGCACCCAAATAGAAATTGCAGTCCCATTTTTTCTACAATCACCATCCCATTCTGTCACGTCTTGATAGCCTTCAGTGATGAAGTGCCCTGACAGTCACACTGAGCTTGAACCACCTGTGACACTCAGTACATCGTGGGTCTGGGCCCAAGGGCTCCTGTTCCCTGACAGTTTGTGCTTCAGCTGAAGGTGCTACAACCGTAAGAAGCATAGGTGACAAAACCACTGGAAAAACAAGAGAAAACTCAACCACCACATATTTTCCAAGTTTCTCCCAACCAAACATTTGCAAAACTTCTGTTACATCCCCACCAAAAATACCTGTTGCTCAAGAAATGTTACATGACTTTAAGTAGGAAATTTGCCACATGCCCAGGAAGGTATAAATGATGCTTTCAGACAAATGCACTCAATATGCTTTTACAGCCTGGACAATAAACATTTCCAACCACTGTTGGAATAAGAACAATTATTCTTCAAATTAGAACTTTAATTGCATTGTTCTCCTAAAAAGTAAAAAGTTAAGTGCTTCTTTAAGAAAACCAGCCATATATTAAGCAGTCTGACATTCTTGGGAAAAAACAAAAATTTATTTGTGTGGCAGAAGACAGTGGTCAGACATTAGCATAATCAGAAATAATTACAGATCTTTCTGGCAATTGCATTCCTGCTTCACTGTTCATGAAAGTCTCCTGTTCTAGAAACAACAACTTTTCATGTTAACTAGATGGATTTGCTGATATGTCTGATCAGTTAAAAGTCTCTCAAAAAGGCAGAGAAACTACCATTAGTTTCTGCTGCAGAGGGTGAAAAATGCTCATATTCCATTTGAGTAAATATGCTGGGCTCATGTTATCAAACACACGAATTCCTGTCCACACTCTCTCCGTTTCTCCTGCACACCCTGCCATCAAAATAGCAGGGACAAAATTGGCCTCATTTCCTGTATATTTCATATAGACCCAAACATTCTTAAGGATGTTGTCAGGGAATATATTTTAAGGCTGCTATGCTCACATCTGATCTCCTGCTCTATGCTTTTAAGATATTAAATAGGCTTTACCCAATAAATCACATGTTTTGTGCCTTGGAATCACATGGTATCTGAAATCACCAAAGGCTAAATCCTGCACTATTCACATTCATTATGTGTGAGTCGGAAGACCCAGGTCTGAAAAATGAAGTAAAAACTGAACATCAACCTTCCCTGCAGGGAAGGCTAACAAAAAAACTTGAGCCACTCACCAGAAAAACCACAGTGACAAGGTAGAGAAACTGCCCTTATTGCCATCTCCTGCCATCCTCACCCCTGTTCCTATCCAGCTTTGTACCAAGTCTTTCTCACTCCACCACGAGGGTATCAAAGCTGGAGGTCATGGGGGAGTTTAGCCTCGGCACTGACCTTCTCACGTGTCCCAGGACAGTCTCAAGCCTACAGAAATAAGCACTGACCACCCAAAACCCAAGTGGGATGATTATCCCAGAGGCTCTTTCCTATTGAGGGCTGTAATAGCTGGGTAGGAAAAACAAAACAACTCACTCTCTAAGTTTTTCACAAAGGCAGACGGGGCCCGATTTCCCTGGCACTCACACTGCTGCAGGGTTTGTTGCTGAGCTCCACAGCAAGCCTAAGCCCGTGGCACAGAGTTACCACAAGAATGGGCAATGCTCTCCCTACCTGAGCCGGAAGGCTGCTCCATGGGAGGAGCAGCACAGGCAGCCGAGGGGGCTGAGCTCCTCTCAGGGGACAAGCCCCCTGCCCTCGTTCAAGCTGGCCAGTCCACTGAAATACCAGCAGCCTCCCACACATGAAACTACAGCATCTAATCTTTGATGTTTTACAATAGCACAAAGACAACATATAAAACGCATTCAAGAAACACTGTGGGAAATGCGCCAGCACTTTAAGGAACGTTCCCTTTGGACACGAAGCCTTTTTTAGCCAAACCACTACGATTTTGTTTTAGTGACTCATACCAATGGATTCTGGATTAAGGTTTAAAAACGGGATATTTTCTCTTCTGCTCCTAGGTTCACCTCAAGACATGTGAATGAAAAAATAGTAGTAAGAATATTAGGCTGGACTTATGTTCGCCAACAGGCACTAAATAGGGATCTACTAAATTTGTAAAGCTTAGCTGAAGTTTCAAATATATAACTCTGAAAACGCGATTCCTCCTGAAGTCGGGCTGGGCAAGGATCGTAGAACTATAAAAAGATACTTTGTCCCTAAAGATTGCAAGAAGCTAATCATTAGCCACCTGTTTATAGTGGTTACCTTTTTATTACATTATTCTGATGATTTTCCTTCGTGAGGACCTCCTCCTTATTTCTACCATATGGGTAACAAAAAAAGACCCACTGTCTCCAGGCAAAGTGTTTTTAAAGACAAAGACATTTGCCAGATTAAAAACAAACATACAACTAAAGTGTACATAAATTTGTGTTTGACTACTGTTGGGCATCTGGAATGGCACACATTTTCTTTGGAAAATTTTTCTCCAGTTTTTCATACAAATGACAGTAAAATATGCACCCAGCAGCAAACAGAGAACTAAATTTAAAACGCACTTTCAGACCACTCTTTCATTTTTTTTCTTTTTAACTTCTCTTTTCCATGGCGAGAGGGGAGGAGGGAGCTTGTACCAATGTTTTGAAGTACTGTAAGTTCTTTTGCCTTTTAAAAGAAATATGTAAACAAGGTGTATGACTGTAGGGTAATGTTCTAGTCACAAAGCATTCAAGAGCCAGAGTGAAGCTATTTAAAGAATGGAGTATTCAATTCCTGAGGCCAGATGCTAGTATAAATATGAAACTATGTTCACACTGCAGATTAAATTATTTTTAGTTTCTGCGTTTGAACTGCCAAAATTATTTGGGTTGGGTTTTTTTTTTACTGTACCACAGAACTTACAGGGCCACATTTTTATGTATCTGAACAGAGGATTAAAAACACAATCGTAAAAGGACTTTTTCAGCTATTTTCTCTGGCCAACAAAAGTAGAAGTGTATAGTGACAAACACTGTCACAAGTAATGGTCATTCGGGGAGTAAAAAAACTAAAAATAAAGACGGAGCTGAAACATTCGAGATTCTTGAAACAGATTTTTATAGTAACTTATCATTTAATTTTCATCCCACAAAGCTTTTAATTTGCAAACACTCAGTGTGAAAGAAAAGTGGAGACAGTGGTTTTAAAATAATTAAAGAGAAAAACATCCATTAAGATTACATTATACCCTGTCTACTGGGTTTGCCACCAGAGCTCACACAGATACTGCTAAGAATACCAAGTCACTAGTAATTAACTAAAACAAATAATCAATAATCCCATGACCTTGCCATAGCAAAAGCATGCACGGATTCAAGAGAGAAAGACAATGACATAAACTGGCAGTGATCGAAGCAAATTGAGGCTCAGTGACTAAATGGGTGAGGACCTATCACTGACACACACTAAAGCCTACAAATCACCTACAAGGCTGCCAAGGACTCCCCTCTTGCTGATGACCACTTCACTGTTGTTATTTTTTTGGTCCTGTAACCACCTTCTCTTTGCTTCATCAGCTGACAAGGATGGAAGGTCCAAGATATATCTCAGGGATGTGATTTATCTGCTGATATCAGTGTTAGTCCACCAAGACACAAGAACTAAAACTGCAATCATATGGAGGGACGTCAACCAAGCCACGGACCCGTCCCGCTGTAAATACCACAAATGCCCACCTGGCAGGCCTGGATGCACAGCCAGGAGAGGGATGAGCAGAAAGACTGCAGCTTGGTCAGTCAAGAGATCTCCTGCAACGCTGAGGAATGTGGAATTTCTGAGCGGACTTGCTCTGCACCACACTGAACACACATATTTTGCCGATGACTTACAAGAAGGATGAGGCCAGTAACACCACACAGCTGGCTGGGGGAGATGCAGGGAGGGGAAGGGGTCCTGTAGCACCAGGACTGTAACCCATCTAACCCCAATATCTAATATTGAGATGTGTGAACCGACACAAAGTACCTGCAGAGGCTCTGTCACCGCCCCAGCTCAGGAAGGCAGGGGACACCAGACTTAATTACAAACAGGTGATGTGGGACATGCTGAAAGCTGAATGTGCTCTTGGATATCATGTCAGGTTCAGCCCCAGTTCCTGATTAACTGTTCTTATCAGGCACGGATCTGGTATCACAACAGTGAAGCCTCCTTTTGGAGGACAGGCTGGCAATCCCAGCCTTTCCTGGGTATTTACAACAGGCTTTTAAAATGCATTAGCCTGCACTTTAAAGAAACCTGGGATCAGAACATCTGGGCTTTGGTTGTTTTGTTTCTCAGTAATAAAAAGTGAAAAAAATGATGCAGCTGTGGATAAAATGTTCAGGAACACAGCAGCTACCTTGTCATCCTTTACCTATTTTCCCTTTGCTAGCCTCGTTCATAGGAGCAGAACAGGACGTGGGGGAGCTTCAAGGAGGACGAGAGGGAATGTTTCCCACCTTTTTCTTAAATTATTCAGTTTGTTCTAGGATCCTTGAATTGTGTGGGGATCTATTCCACT
Source organism: Cephalopterus ornatus (assembly GCA_013396775.1). Lineage (NCBI taxonomy): Eukaryota > Metazoa > Chordata > Aves > Passeriformes > Cotingidae > Cephalopterus > Cephalopterus ornatus. The sequence continues at coordinate 1,395,351 of VZRE01004498.1, read as the reverse complement.
CATGACACACATGCATAACTCCCCTTGGCACTAATGGGAATGACGAACGTGTTGTGAGAGGAGAATTGCCCCCTAAAACTGCAGGAGTGTGAACACGGCTGTAAATATATCTCAAGGTTCTGGTAACATTAGAAACCAGCCTAGCGAATTTCTCATGGTTTATTATGATATCACCAAATTCCCTCTATGTATTTATAGCCTTGTAATTCACAATTATTCTGGGTCCATAAATGTTTTTGGCATCTGAATGTAGAACTGATACTATTATTTCACATATTATGGTACTGTCCGTGAATGCTAAATTTATTCCAGCACAGACTCCTGGAGTTCATTCATCAGATATTTTATGCTACTGTTCTTTTAATGATTCATTTATCCCTAGTAATATTTGTATTCTGAAGTGTGGCGTCTCCAGCCGACAGCACAATGCTCTGCTGAATTATCTTTTTCTTTCACAGCATAACAAAGTAGAGCACAGTCAAATTGAAGATGGCCTTTAGTACACTGTCAGAACAATACTGCTTACCAAGCATATCCAGACACATTTCTCAAACCACATGTAATGCTCTGGCTGCCAACATGCTCATAAAGTCATTAACCGGCATCTTAAAATGAGGGTGTGATACATATATTTAAATGTTTAGGAAAATCATATGTGTGCTCTTCCAGAATCTTATTTTGAATTTCAGCTTCTACATATATCAATTATGCAGCAGTGCATAGATGTAAAAATTCACCTTGATTTTTCACAAGCTGCTAAAATATACTCCTGCTAAAATCATACACATTATCTATCACTAACAAAAGCTTCTTTATGCCATTAACTATTTGCCCTTCACACTGTACCAGAGCAAGACAGAGCGAACCTGAAGGTTTACGGTGCTGAGGATTCATTTTTACAAGCAAATTATTATTAGCAGTAAAATTAAGGAGGAACTTATTTTACATGGTACAGATTTTACTAAATGAAGTAAATAAAGGTTATGCCACTATGTTTTCCAATACAAAACCTACCCAGCAAGTTACAATTCATGCTGTTACAGTTTTTAAATATACGCTTTCTCTATCACCCACTCCCACAAACTGCACTTCAGTTTATACACATACTAAGTTTAACCCTTCCCAAACACCCTCATCTACCAAAGTTCTCATCACACAAGGGTCACCACGCCAGAAGAGGCAAGCATGACCCAAATTAACCAAAAGAGATTAAGCAGTCAGAATATTGATACCAAGAGCCTTAAAACTCAGATAACAAAGGAAGGGTTCCAGAACCACAGTCTTCTTCTCTGTACCCCCACAGCTCCTCTTGGTGCTCACAAAGGTGACACACGACACTGGGGGAGATCCCTGGGCTACCCACGTTGGGAAGGCAGATTTGCTACTGTCCACTCAGCTGCTGGAGCCAAGCCCCTTTCCATCCACAATCTTGCCCAGCACCTACCTTTTCTGTCTAGTGTTTCATCTCCTACTTTCCCTTGCTTGCTCAGCAAAACTCCACCTTGGCAAGCTGAGGGCCCATCACCTCCTGTTTCTGAGGTCCCCATAAATGCTGACATGGCCCTTCACCGGCATGACAGCCCCAAACATCTCGGGGGTAGCCCAGCTTTTGCTCCTGTGTCCCTCTGTCCTACCAAACAATTCTGCAAAAAGAAGAGAAAGGGAAGAAAAAGCAAGTCTCCTCCTTCAATTTCAGATGCACAAAGGATGCTCTCTCTGACAAGCTCCCATGGCACAAGACGGGTCATCTATAAGAAGATGAATACTGTATCTCAGAGAACAAGTACTGGCCTTTCTGCAACGCACCAGTCAGAACCAGACTGAAATACTTAGGAAAACAGACAGTGACAGGCCAGGCATGTTGTAGTGTGCCCGTAAACAAAAGGCAAGTCATCTTTCCGGGCATGGGAGTAACAAAGAGCAACTGAAGAAGAGCAACTTGGAAGGGAGGTGGTGAATAAATTGAGTCTGGCTCTTCTCCTTCCCCCTACCCAAAGGGAAATGACACCCAGATCTGGCCATAGTATCAACAGCACCCACAGCTCAGCATCTCAGCACGGCAGCACAGGTCACAATTCAGCCTGATTCATGGCTGGTGTGAAGACAGCTTTGACTTGATTAATGGAGCGTTTGGAGTCAAAGATGACTGCAGGACTCCAAGTCCTGGGCTGCAGCAGAATTACAGCACAGGAAAGCAGCCAGGCAGGAAAAAGAGGATGTCCCTGGGGCCCACCCAAATGTACCACAATGTTATATGGGTGCTTGGTTTAGAGACCTTGGTACTCAGACAATTTCTGGCTGCTTGTGTGGAAAGGATACAATGCAGGAAAAAGGCATTGATGATCTAAGAGGGATCAACAGCTCTAATTAGCAACCATGTCACACAGAGGAGACCACTGATCACCTCCATCCATGGCGCTGGGCAAGGGAAACGCAGGGACACAAAACAATAGAAGTTCCAAACTGGGTCCCCCTGGGACCCAGAAACAATATGGGCAGGGACGGAAACCAGAGGGAAGGCTGGTGAGGAAAACAGCACCCTCTAAATCCAAAAATTAAAAAAAAAAAAGAAAAAAAAAAAAAGGAGGCAGCCCTTCAGATAAAGTCAGACTGAGAGCACAGCAGCGCTGCACCAGGAGGCACACGTTTCCAGTTACTGGAAAAAAAACTCATGGTCAGTAAGAATTAAATGCAAGATCCAACAGTGACTAGAAGGGAAAAAATCCTGGAGAGCAGACACATGTGGGTTATTACACAGCCTGGCAAGGTCAATCTCGGTGCTAAAAACAGACAAAAATAAAAAAAGCCGTCAAACATTTTTAAAGGGACACTGTCCCACACTGGCTGCTTTGACACTGTCTGTGAATGGTCCTTCTTTTTTATCTACTTATTTTGTAATTATGTAGGCTACCCTGTTCCAACCAGAGGCTGCAACAAAACTCGTATTGATGGTGCAAACTGCTGCAACTTTGGCTTTAAGAGAACGTGGGGCAGTTCCCTCTAGCATTACAGGCAGTAAAATTTAACTCTTCCTCCCCTAGTTTTGCAGCAGTGATTCCTTTTCCGATGTTTCTCAATAGACCAGAACTGCAATTGCAAATGGCTGGGCTCTACACCAACAACAAAGTGCCCTGTCACACCAATACATAATTGAAAACGCTGACACAGTGACAACTACTATCAGCACAATTCTGATAATCATGTTAGTTTGTTCCTGCTGCAGGAACCATGGGGGTAGGGAACAGGCATTGTGATTTAGGGGTTACCTAGAGAAAAGTCACCCAGGATTTTGTTTACATTTCTTGGCATACCTTCCATATTTCAAAGAACAAAATACCCACATCCTCGATTTCCAGGGTGATACTTCCACTCCCTTTTATAAAGGCTCAAAGGCAAGTCAAAGCTTGATAAGAAATCCAAATTTTATCTCTTTGATAAGGCACGCTTGAAGTTTGAGATGTGTGGTGTTAAAACTCCTTTCAAGAGCCACAAATAGATGAGGCTCAACACAATCCAGTGGTGAATGAAAGGCTTCCATAGTCAGTGCTGCATATTAAAATGTTTTTGTCACCCCCATATGCTTCCTTTGTAATGAAGTAGGCTCTCCCCAGGGAAAGGAAGAAATTAACAGCCTTTAAATCATCCCAGCACTGCTCAAGCAAACATGTGGCCTCAGGAAGGACCAGGTGTCTATGGACAACCTTGGAAGGACCCCACCAACCTCCTCCCAAGGAGGTGGAGGAAGGTGCAAAGGAGAGCAGCAGTGGCTCAGAAGAGAAAGGTAAGTGAGGAGGGGGAACCCCAAAATGCTACTGGAGGTAGGCTCACCTCCAGGACTGAATTATTAGGGTACACTGGACTTAACAGCATCCCCTTTCAGCATAGAACGGCACACAGCAACTGAATCCAACAAGTCAACAAGTATTTGTTAAACCAACTGGTTGACAAATAATAAACCAAACATTTATCTTGCCCTCTTTAGGCAAGGCCAGACAAAATTGTCTGTCTGCTCAGCACCTCAGGTTATCTCTGATCCCAAACATGTTAACACCAAAGGTAAGCAGTAATTAAACCAAAAGAAGACACTGAACCAAATGAAGCCTTCCTGCTCCATGGCCTCTCTGAACAGCCATCCCAACAGACCTTCCTGCCCCACAGCCTGCTGGTGCTCTTGTCCTGCTGCAGCAGTGCTGGCATGTGCCAGAAGCTGCACAAACACAGAAGAAAAACCCAGGCCACAGTCTTTTTTTCCCCAAGGGAGTCGTCCTTCTCCATTCAGGCTCCACGGAGCACAGCAGACAAGTCATGTAATAGCCTCATCTATGGCAAAAGAACTGTATCAATTGGGCTGGTTAAAATGAGTTAGAGAGGTCACTCTGACCCACAAGACAAAAAACAACATACAGTGAACAAGGGCAGAGAAGGGAAAATGGGATAATGGGACACTTAGAGGAGCTTTATCAAGATCAAAATGGCATTCAGCTAGGGCAATGGGGAAAGGAAGGCACAACGAAGAGGCAAAGAGTGCAGACAGACAAGAAGGGGAGGGGAAGAGGTAGAGGCATGACTTAGGCACAAAGTATCCAAAGTGGCTGTACTCTGAATAGCTAACAATCAGTTGGTCAGAAAATTATTGCATCAAGTTAAGCCAGGCGAGCCTGAACTGAGCAGCACGCGACAAACAACGAGAAAGGAGAGTCGGCGTCAGACCAGAAGTCACCACAAGTGTCTGAGCACACTACAGCCGCAGATTATCAGTTTCGATAATATCACAGTTTAACTGCATTATGACAGGATAACCTTCATCTGGAGAAGCCATGCCTGCTGCAAGGCCACTGGAAAGTGAAATCAGAAGGGCCATCCAAGAGCCCAGTGCCCACTGGGAGCCATGGTGTTGGCACCTTCCTGCAGGACAGCTCATCCCCGCTCTGCTTGTCCTTCCAAACTCACTGCAATCTGCCATGGATCAGACAATTTCTACAGCAACACAAGATCCAGCGGGGAGCTGCGATCTTCCAAGTGATGATATGCAAATTATAAGACTGGTACAGAGAAGGAAATGGGAGGGTGACCCAGTCCTGCAGCATCCAGCCCTGCCCAGCAAGCTCTGCTGGAAAGTTCAAAAGACTTACTTCAAGAGAAGCAGGAAACAACTGCTGAAAAGCCACCTAGGGACTAGAAAAAGGTGACTGCTAGAATATACACCTCAGCAAGAAGCAGTAGTTGATTTCCCTGGATTTCACATGGAACAAAGATCCAGATTCTATACCCTCTATACCCTTGAAACGCATGACTGTGGGAAACGAAAGACAGGACAGGACCGGCTGCCAAATTTTATTGGGGTTTCCCCCCACTGGACACAAAGAAACAAGAAATAACTGCAGCAAAAGCCCTTCAGTAAGCACCAGAACTTGCTCATCCCCACTAACGCTGCCAGTGCAGGAACAGGAGTGCCTGATGCACAGCAACCTTAAACTGTTCATTTTGGCATGACACCCATAAAAGATGGGTGAAAAGACTGTCAATGCCAGGTTGGGAACCAAACCTGGACCCCCATCAGGACAGAGCCAGAGGGATGCAGACTCCCAGCCGGGGCAGCAGCTCCCACCTCAGGCACAGGGGCCACTTGTTCCTTGGCTACGCCCAGGCAGCACCGCAGCCCAGCCTAACCCAAACCACCAGAGCTGGTGAGCACTAAATTCAGTCATTTTTCCCTCAGTCTCTTCTCTCAATTTCAGCTCTGACTCTTCTATCTTTTATTTCTTTTTCTAAAGACACATTTAGAGATGAAACCATTCATAACTGCCTATCCACAGACAGTTTGTGGCAGCATAATTGACAATGAGTCTGCTGCAAAAATGAAAATGCTGTTTTAATAACCTTGGCCTAAAATACATTCTGTTGTATGCCTCAAAGGGTTTCAATAAAAAGTCAACCTGTAGAGACATATTTTCTTGGCTTAAACAACAATCCAAAGCATATAAATGTAGTCCAACTATAATGACATATTTATAGGCCAATAAAGCTTACACTGCAGCTTTCATACTTCACTTAAAGGAAGTCTGTAAGAAGCAGTGTTATATAAAATAATTTGAAATTTTTTTTTTTTTAACTATAGCCCAAGGAATACAAATATGCAACTTTGCCATATTTAACCGATAGTGTTTACATTGCTTAGTTGCTAGAAATTTTGTAAAATGAAATAATTCCTCATTTGGTGATTTCCCACTGGTTTACCAAATATGGATATACAAGTCCATTTATTACAAAGAAAAATCCCCTAAATAATTCTAAAGACAAAAATAAATAACTAGCGGCCTTAGTACTGAATGATTGTATCAGACCAATTCTTCTGGAAAAACAGGTTCTCATGTTCATTATGAATAATACATTCCTGAGCAACTCTATTTTTATATGCTGCATTGTTGTTACTCTTTATTTTTCTCAACATTTGAAAGAAATATTCAGAAAGCTATAAATAGTCTTAAGACATAAACTGCTAGCATTCAATATTGACATATTTGTAGAAAGGGACAGAATGTATAACATAAATATCTCAACAGGCAGAAAGAAATAATTCTTAAAAATCATTTTTCAGGCTGAAATCTTGAAGCTCACACAAAAAAATGCCATTGCAAGATCTTTTATTTAATACAGTCCTAAGGAAAAATTCTGCATAATTCACTAGGGATAAAAACAATGGCATTTTACAGAAAAAAACCCCACAGTTTCTGCAGAAAAGAAAGGTAAAGAGAAGAGAAGGAGAGCAAAGAAGAAAGAAGGGGGAAAAAAAGAAAACAGGGAGAAACAAAAGAGAAAAGAAAAAGAGAAGAGAGAACAAAAAAGGAGACAGAACTACCTCATTTGAATTAGGGTCAATTTTCAATTATAGGCGCATGGTTTCTCCAGGTTGTGGATTAACCAGGTGCTGCCTTAATTTTGGCTAAGCAAGTACCACAGAGCGCAAGGCACAGGGCATACACTGCTCACGAGGCCTCACTTTGCCTGGCTATTGTTTGGAGCTGCCCTGCTCCCAGCAGCAACTTGTTTAATTAAGTATGTTTGCACAGTGACACTTCTCTGGTTCTGCATCAGCCATGTTTTCATTTCATCCGGGTTATTTCACTATTCACCACTCCTGGACAGTGTGTGAAAAATAATTTTGTTTCTTCTGTAAAGTTTTTCTGAGCTCTTTGGTAGGCATATAATTACCTACTATCTTCTAGAGCTCGATTCAAAAACATCTAGTAGGAAAAATGGCAGAATTTACTCACTTCTATGGGATTTTGCTGTAATGGAAACATGTCGTTTCATAGGAAAAAATGGGTCCAGGAGATCACGTTGTTTTTCTACGCCTTTTCAACACCTGGTTCAGCAACTTCCTCATCTACAGCCAGGGTTAAACACGAGCATCACCAGAGGGACCTTGGCATGACAGTGCACTGTGCTCCCTCACAGTATTACAACCCTGTTTTAAGAGAAAAACTACCCCATCCTATTGTGCTGGAGGCCTGCTGCAGAAGTTAGCGCTAATAAATCTTTTGATCACACTGCAGCTGAGTGCTGCTCCACTGGCAAGATGCTGAGTACTGGAAAAGGTCTGTGGGCACACGTCGTAGCGGACAGTAAACCTGCCTTTCTGACAGCAGGGGAGAGACAACATCATCAGCCCAAATCCCTGTGCCTTGGACGCTGCACATCGTGCTACTGCCCCGGCCTACAGCTCGGGAGATGACGGTTCCCAAAGCAAAACGTCAACCTTGACCAACCACTCAGAATGAGAGAAATAAATCTTCTTTATCTGGTGGGTGTTAAACCTCCATCCTACACAGCTGAGCACCCAAACACCAGAGCTCATGGTTTGCCTACAGGACACAACCAAACCAAGCTGCTTCACAAGCTTCGAAGATCACCATTCTTTGGAATTCTTGTCAGATCCAGGAAGCTAAATATGCCTTAAATTCTTGGGTCTTTCAAATGGTTAAAAGATCATCTCAGTACTAAATTTAAGAAATTGCTTTGACTGCCTTTAAAAGGCTAGATCAATTATCTACATCAACATATCTAGTCAGCCTTATGTCTCCTTGAACCTTTGGCTTCACGTGCCGTCAACCGGTCATTATAAAGATAAAGGCAATCATAATCAAACATTAGCCAAAATTCTCTTTTCTGCTGAAAAAACACAGCCCAACAATAAACCCAGTGCCACCAACTGAAAACGAGCAACATCAGAATGTGGGGTTATCAAAATTATACCATACAGTTTGCATTCCATAAGCGTTTTCAGTATAACCCATACTTTGAAAGGCTTAACATGCAACTATAAGGTTTAGGCTTAAAGATAATTTTCTTTGGCTCCTAGGGTAGATAATAGCAATTTCGTAACTTACCACAAGGGTTTTTTTGTTTGTTGAAAACAAAAACAAGAAAACATTAGCACACAAAAGTTCCGTCTGAAAAACATTAAGATTCTTCTAACACAACAAACAAATGCAAAGAAATGTAGTGTGTAAAGAAGATACCAGGGCAATAGCAAGAGAAAATTACTACACGTAATTATGAATCAGAAGAAACCACACAAAAAATCAAAGGAAAAGAGAAAGAATTGCATGGATTGTTTTTTGATTCCTGGACATGTAATGAAAAATAAGATCAACTTCCAAGTGTACTTTAATCTTCCAACCTACATATCTAATGGTGAAATGTGACATTGACAAAATCACTTCACCGTTTGATAAGATCAGAAAAATGAGATGCAGAAGATAAATCCTCCAAGACGCATCTTCAGCTTCATGTAACTTGGCTTCAACGCCAACACAGTCATGACACTATAAAACTGAACCTCCTGTTCACGAAGGTACAAAAGCATTCCCTCAAATGCATCAGCCTTAGCTTTTAATTTCTTACCTTTCCACACATTACAGCCTAAACTCGATACTTTTCAAACATGGAACATTTGTTAAAAGCTTGGTACAAGACAGAAATGTCCCAGGTATGCATTTCAAAGTGCCATCTCTGTCAGCTGTTACGCATCCAAGGTCCTAATACCACAAACACGCATTTTTACCAAAAGGGGATCCATCTCCCTTGGACCCCACCACAGATTTTAGAGGTGTGAGTGTCTGCGCACCAAAGCAGCCCCAGAGCTGCAAGCCTGCCTGCAACCATCCAAAGTAGCAGAGCTACTGTTTCCCTTCCTAAAAAAACAAACAGGGAAAGCAAGCACAGGTCTATCTGGAGACAACAGTGGGGTTGCAGAGCCCTATGTTGTGTAGTAACATAAAGCTGACAAGGAAACACCACAGAAGGGCCACCTCCCTACTGAACAAGACACAGAGCCAACCGTACGGAAACAGGGCAAGCGCCAGGAGCATCTCTGAGCTTCCAGAAGATGGGACGGGAGAAGTGAAAGGCCTTTGCTCGCCCCTGCCTGCTGTAGGAGACCTCAGGAAGACGTGTCAGCGTCCTCTCCCCACAGTGCACAGCTCTGACCTGATCCCCCAGCCTTCAGAGCCTCAGGGAGAGCCCGTGACAATTATCTGCATGCACATCTTCAGGGTCTGAGCCATAGTGCTCAGGGACACGTCTAGGGAGCAGAGAGGTGTCACAGAGTTACCCCACGCCAGTCTCGAAGGAGCCTGCAATGAGCTCAGCACCACCGCCCATCCCACACAGGTATCCATCCCATCGCCACACCTGCGCCCCAGGCTCTGACATACCTTGGGAATCGGGGATGGTGTGGCAGGATCGGCTCATCCGTCTTCGAAAGACGCTCACCCACAGGCCCCTCCCCACAGGAGAAAGTAAGGGATACTCACCAAGGTCAGCCTTCTCCTTCAGGATGTCTTTGAAGTTCAAGCCGCTGTTGAGCGTGGATTGTCTGTATCTTGTCAAGGCCTCTTTCTGCCCATTCTTCCCCACATCCATCGGCTGGACCGGCTCAGCCCGGAAACCACACTTCCACTTGGAGAAATCGGACTGTGCCCATTTTGCCAAGTCCTCAAGTTTCACAGTAACTTTTTCTGAAACAGCAATAACTTCATCCTGCAAGAGGCAGTGAAATGAGAATACAACATGTCAGTCTGGGCTCCACGAGGACTGACAAATCCGTAACACCGCCCCGCACTGACTCCTGGAAAAGCATATCTTGCTGCTGAGTAATTTTTCTGTGTTACAGAATAGCTAGTACTTAATTTATTCCTCTTGCCATCTAAGTGGAAATATTACTGGAAGCAAATATACATGATCTAAAGACAATTTCTAGGACCAGGGCAATGATCCTAAAAGGCATCTGAAATGCAGGTTGCCAAATCACATCCTGTATAACCCAAAGCCCTGAGGGAAAGTTTGTTTTTTAGGTGCAATTAGCTGCAAATGTAAAAATTCATGGCTGGATGACTAATGGTTATAGCTAGTCCTGAAATAAGTGGACTAAGTAAATCTCAGATTCTTGGAACTCTGACTCACCAGAAAATTCCTGTGTTTATGGTACATTTTCCCTTGGCTTAAACACAAATATTGAATTTAACTTTTGTCCTTAAAATTAAATAAAACTGTGATGTAATCCCAAAAGAAATACTACATAAATGTTATGTGCTTCCCACCAAAAGAAACTTGCACATTCTCATGTTTCTTAAAACCTTTTTCAAGATCAGAACTGTAATTTTTTTTCCCTTCTAAAACATACATTCTAAGAAAAGCACTTAAACTTAGTTTAGCCTCCAGAACATACAGTCAAATAAAACAGCCCTAATTGCTGGATTTTAACCTTCCAGGAAACAATCAACTCCTCTCAGTCATGATGAATAAGCAGAATGTTTTACAGCTGACTCCAGTGAGCAAAGGATCAAAAAAGCCTCAAAAAATAAACAAACAAACACATATATCCAGCAAGATACACTCCAGATTTTTTAGTTAAAACAGCAGAATTAATTTATGTTGTAACAAGAGCTGGCTGCACACCACACCTTGCACAACATGCATTTCTAGCAATAAATAAGGTTACAGGTTCTTGAAATAAATAAACCAGAATCCAATTCTTCTCTCAAATAAACAAAAGTATTTGCAAAGGGGAGAGAAATTCTTTGAGTTATTAAACAAAGAGAAAAGCATGATTGATTCTCTCTGTGTGTTTTTTTTTGTCCACTGAACACATTCCTCAGGAAATAAAATACTGCTCAATTGAAAAGAAAAAAAAAAAAAAGCTTTATTGTGACAAGTTGCAAACAATACTGAACTATCTCTAGTAAAAAAACCAGATCTGATATTCCACTCTCCCTTATATAATACAAAACTGTTTTATAAGCAGGCACCTTCATTATATTTAGTGCAATAACAAATATTTGGTCAGAAATGAACAGCATGCTTATATGCTAAGCAAGCCGGTAATAAAATCTTTTCCTTTATTGCTGCACAGCATAAGAGCTTCCACCAAACAACAAACAATAACAGTGATGCTTTAAATCTCTGTTTATGACAAACGTCAATACTTTGTAAACAAGCACTGGGTACTACAAAGCACAATTTCAATGGATGGTTTCACCCAATTTCATTACACCATCCACTTGAAATAAAAAAGCTGTAGTTGCTATGCATTTTATAGCTATTACATGGTGATTATTAAATGTCAGGATGGAAAAAAATAATACATATATATAAATATCAGACTGCCTGCAGACAGTCTCAGCAATTTCTGGATGAAGTCCTCTTTTAGGATGTTGAATACCATCACCAGCTACTGCACAATTTCTAATATTCCACACTAGAAAAGTCTATTTAGCAGCAGTTTAAAAAAAAAATTCTGACTTGGAGATCAGACACGTTTTTGGTTAAAATATTATTTTCCAAATAGCTCTCATGATCAAATGATTATGATTTCAATTACTAGTTTCTTCATATCCTTTCCAAGAACTGGTATGACTAATTTTGGCTGGCATACAAAGTAAGCTCAGCAGACAATTTATTAACCAAAAGAAAAGTACAATCACTATTACATCATCAATGAATAAACTTGTTTTCGAGAATACAACCTTCACATACACGCACATGATGTGTACACAGGAAGAAAAAAAAGGAATTAAAAAAAACAAACAAAAAACCCTACTGTAACAAGGGTGAAGCAATGTTGGTGCACTCACTGGCTCTGCCCCGGCTGCCATGCAGGGGGAACCAGCTGGCCCCCAAATCCCTGTTCACCCCCTGTACCCCACCAGGGATCACCCCGGCTGCACCAGGGAAACACGGCCAAGTTCACTTTTATCCAGGAAATGGAAAAATTACCCAATGCATTTCAGGGCCTGCCTTGGGTTGCCCTGTCTGTTCCGCAGCGGGACTAGACACACCTGCGCTCGCTCGCTCTCTCTGCTCATTTTTGGCCCAGTTCAGAGAGAACAAGAGTTGTCCTTCCCAACTCCTCAAACACCACAGAGGTCATGGGTCAGACCGCAGTCCTCCTCCAAGCGCCACTGCCAACGCGGATCTCGCCAGCAAGGAGCTGCATCTCCAGAGACATTCCCACCCTGACACCTCATCATACAAACACTACCACCCAGCAAGGCACGGTGGGTGGCTGCAGACCCTGCTCTCAGAGGAGCCCGAGCCTCAGGCAGCTCCAGAGGGGCTGTCTTCCCCGTACCTTGGCAGTTTCCTAACACAAGAGGTCACCTGCCACTCTGCCACCCAAGCAAGAAGTCACCCAACTACTTCACCAGCTCTGGAATTTCAATGTGCCTTGCCAAGCTTTCACACATCCCTAAGCAACCTTTCCAAGCACTCAGACCTAAACTACTCTGGTTTTTATTTTCATTACGTATTTTTTGAGTAGCAGGTGACAAAAGGGTCCCTCTCCTTTTTCGTTAAGCCCTGTGTCCCAACAAAAGCTGCTCTGGGACCTTGCAGGGCTTTGCCAGCCAGAGGAGCCCCCGCAGCCGTTCGGTATCAACCACTGTGCACCTACTGCCACAGCCCTTCCAGAGAAACCCCTTCAACGAGATGACAAAGGAATATAGATGTTGAATAAATAAAAACCAGGTACACGGTGACACATGACTAACAAACCTTTAGAAGATTAAAGAAATCTGCTGTATAACCTTCATGTCATTCATAATTATATCTCTGTGTAAACATGAAAAACCACCCACGACGCTTACAGAGCATATATATATATCTATACAAAAAATCAACTCATCGTGTATTAGCTATGCTCTGAAGTGATATGTTTATAAGATCTCCATTGCACAGTTAAGTCTTTAATTACCATTTTTTCCTGCTACAGCAAGATGAGAAAACAATTGGTACAGATTTCAGCCCAGCTCAGGAATCAGATCTATCTTGGATGGCCCTTAATGGACACTGACCAACCAATGGTCAGTGGTCCAATGGGCCAATGTTCCCAGTCACAACGTTGTCTAAATCTCAAAATAAGCACTGACTATTGAAAGAGGCACTTTTTTTTCTATAAAACGGGAATCTAGTCAGCCTGTAATTTTAGCACATCTTACAAGATTCTAAGCAAAGTAAAATACTTTCACCTCTCAAGTGGGAAGTGGGGAGATGGTTAAGAAAGATGGTGACACAAACGCTTTTCATCCCTCTTGTTTTTTTTAAGAGCATATTGGATTTGCATTTCCACAGAAGTCATCCAGGGAGAAGGGGACAGCATCTTCTCGAGAGCCGTTATGCTTAAATATTATGTCACTGTTGTCTAAGCAACCATCACAGCCTCACAAAAGCACAGAATGCTATATTGCCTGACTCAGCAGATGGTTGAAATACTTACATACAGGGAAAGAGGTCAGGTAGTTATAATAGTTTAAAACTGATAATTATTTTTTTAGAAGAAATATTAACTCTTACAAAGCCGGGAGTCACAGGGCAGCACAGGGAGGTCGTACATCTTGATTGCACACCCGCATACGGTACGTCACAACTCCTCACTCATTGCCAATAACTAGGAAAGATTTATATTTTAGAGACGTCCAGGCAGCTTTAAAAGAATTACAGCAACTGAGATATCTCAAAATTTTGACATGCTGAGACTGTTTTCACTCCAGTGCTTCCAGAGGTCATTTAAGGAATTCTGGAGGGCACGAGTGAGTTGAACACCTGCTTGGCTGTCTCCTAACATCAAATACGTGGCCTAGAGAGAAACAGGAGATGTACTGTAAAAACTCTTGCTGATAATTACAGGAGACACTGTGTGTCATTTATCTGATCAGTATGATTTGCATTAGAAAACATCTTCAAGCCTTTTCCGTGAAATCTTTAGCACAGTAGATAGCTGGGGCTGCATATTTTACAACCCAGTACATTGCTGATGAAAACACATTCATCCACGGGAGCAAAAAATACAGTGTGACTCTCACGGACTGCATTCACTAGGGATAATAGAACTGCATATTTCATTTGGCCATAAAGGCCTGTCTTATTCTAGGGGTTTATTTTACATCCCGTGGATTTTTTAGTTTTTTGCCATTTTTGTGAAAAGGACCTTCCCATACCTCGAGTAACAACGCAGTTCTCACCTCAGGAATCTGGTTTCCTGCTCTAGATCCCTTTGAGGAGCAGAAGGTCATGTTGTAGATACGGAGAAAGGAAGGAGGGGGCTTGTTGCCAATAAGCACCTCTCCCACAGCAGTGCATTTACCTGGGGGTTTGAGGGAAGTACCACAACTCTTACTTGGCAGCACAGTAAAACCAAAGAGCCCTGATTGCAGAGCCTTTAGTCCAGAGCTCTTCGCTGCCATACAGATGCTACCAGGGCTCTGGGACAGAAGGAGAAACCAGGTCATGTCAATTCAGCCCTAGCCCACTCACCAGAAGTCACTCAGGAACCTGAACTCAAGTCTCCAGAGTCATCTCCTTCAAGCAGCACTTCCTTCAGCAACCATATCAAGCCCTAAAAGGGCAGAGAACATTTGTACAGGACTGCTTTGCTCTCAGAGACTTTCTCTAGCATAAGAAGGTCCTGTCTCCCTGCTGCCTGCTGTGGACTGGGAGTACACATGGGGGTCTTTAAGACTGCAGGATCACAAACTAGCAGGAAAAACTATGGCTGTGCTTAAAAAAAGGCCGGACTCTGGGACGTTCCATGTTCAGCCTCCCTGTAAGGAAGGAACACGAAGGACCCTCCTGCCATACACTCCCCTACTACATGGGCATGGCAAGCTCAGATCCCAGCAGTCAGCTACACATTACAGATCCTTTGGGACACCTCTGTCCACCCTGGGCTACACAATGCGTGAGGAGACAATGACCAAATGAGGCACTCGGGGCAGGGTTGGGGGGAAAGAAAGCTGCTCCTGCCTGTGCTAAGCACTGTAGACTCTTACGAGGCTTCCCTGTCGTTCAGTGATCCCACCTGCAGAACAGGAGCAGTGGTTCATGCCTGGCAGAGCTCTGCCCCCGTCCCCACATCCGCAGCATCCTTAAAAGGTTTTGCTGGAAGCAAAGATCGCGAAGTGGAGTGCACCTGACTGCTGGGGTGCCTGTGTGCAGAGACCACCACTCTCCACCCATGAACCTATGGGGAGAGCCCTGAGAATAGCAACAGGCACAGACCAGGAATTTACCTGGCACACGGGAGAATTTTAAAGAGGCCAAGGCAGAACCTTTCATCTGTTAATCCTCTGCTAATTACTTTAAAGGGCTATAATGATCTTGTTAAATTCAGGTGACAGGTATTTCCCCAGCCTAAGCACAGCCGAACAGAGCTGTCTGAAACTCACACTGATGTGTTCATCTCTTCTGCCAGAGTCTAAAACCAAGAGAAGAGACCAAAATAAAGGACATGAGCGAAGCATGTGAAATTCTATGGTTTTCACATTCCCTTGTACTAGCAAGCAGCTTTTTCCACGTGATTCCGTAATTCCAAAACGAGACATGCAAAATGACCTCAGGCAGAGCAGCACCATGTCTTTGTGGGATGCTTTGTGGGACACTGGTACATCTGGGCCAGAAGTGGGGTGGAGATGGAGTGCACAGAGGGACAGCTGTGAGCAGCCAGACATGACATTTCTACTGTGAGCCTCCTCCTTTTTGTCTGGGGTGTGTTTTTTTCTCCCTCCTCCCACTCCCAAACAGAGGTTCAAATTGAATTTATATCTGTCATTGCAGATAGAAATCCTGACCAAGGAGAAAATAGGCTTCAGTCAAAATGTTTTCCCGTCAGATAGCTCACAGATCTTGAGGAGATGTTTTAGTTTAGGCAAGTTGACAAGCAATTCATTCCTAATTTTGCCTACTACAGTTACAGTACGAAAAGCTTTCCTCGTAGATTACATAATTATATTTTTCTTAACAAGGAGTACATGGCATTAGCAGGTTTAAATTATGCAAGCTTATTCTTTTGTCTTTTGTTATATTGTGTTCTATTGTGCTGGTAAAACAATATGTGCTTTAATTAGCAAATATCTGTAAATAATTTACTTGCTTTTCATACAGCAGAACAATGGAGCCAATTTTCACATACATCCACTGAGCATGTCTAGGGGGTTTCTTGCCAGAACCTTCCATTGTTCAGTATCTGTATCAATCTGCCCATCATTAGCAGCAAACGTTCAACAACCCAGCAAGACATTAAAGTTTTGGCCCCCAGGAGTAGCCCCAAGCCCCCCAAACCCGAGGCTATGCTCTGCAAAGAAAGATTAAAATACCCAGAAAATGAAAACAAACTCTTTTATTATCTATAACCCTGGCACCTTCGCACAGAAACATGGACGCCTGCCAAGCATTAAGGTCATTGGATTAATGCCATAAAATGCCGATGTTCATCTGACCTTCTGACTGCATTTTAGCTACAAATAAAAAGCTCAACTTGATACGACACCATGAATCACGCGAGCGCCTCGGCTCTGCAGGGTTAACGCTGGGTGTGAACCCACACTGCACATGCACACAGACACACAGACACACACACACAAAGAAAAACGCTCTTAAATCAAGAGTGGATGACTGTTCAGAGACTTAAGGCATTGTTATTTTGAATGCGAATGAAAGGGCCAGAACAAGCATTGCAAGAATATTTCAATTATGTATTTCCCAGAACTACATCTCTGAGCAACTAATGCAAATATTGCTCCCACAGCAGTAGAACTTCTTCCCGAATAAAAGCATGCGAGAGCTTGAATCAGAACATACTTTCTATATCATTCGCATATTGTTTGAATATTATTAAAAATGCAAAATCTATGTATGCGTTACTCTCCTGAGCAATACAGTAATTATGATTAAGGGACAAGCAGCACAAAAAGAGCCAATTTATCTTACTTGCGCTTAGGAATACTATTGTGTAACTAAGCAACTAAAGACAAAATATAGTCTAATTAATTCACTCCTATGCTTATTTAAAAGACACAATTAGAACATTTTTATTTTCCAGCCTGCACAGTATCTCAACATGCTTGAGGGTGTACCATGTGAGGACTATTATTCTCCAAAGACAAGAGTTTAATGTTTAGTGCCACTGATCAGACTGGGAACAGCAACTCTGGAGAGCAGTGGGTGTATTTTACAGTCTGAATGCACTGGGAAGGGGAGGGAATAGGGAAAAAATTTTTTTTTTTTTAAAAAAGGAAATCTGCCTTAAATGACCAGATATGCCAGATTGCTGGCTAATGGCTAGCAACATGTGGCTTCTCTGAGTAATATCATTGCCCTCTCCTTCCTTTGCCAGCATATGCTACTGGTGGCAAGGGAGATAAAAATATACAGAGTGGATGTGCAATTACCAAAACCACGATATTTTATGACAAATGCCATTCCTGTAACACTGCTATTACAGTGCGCCTGATTTCCAAAGCTGAATTAATTTGAGCAAGTGTACATTGGAGATTGATGCTATTAGCATGATTTTTAAAGCACCCTTTAATAATCATAATCTGCATGTTTGAAACGTGTTGCCATTACCAGTGTTGACAGATACGAGCATAAGGCACACACCGTGGAGACTAAAACAGGGCTGTTCTCATTTCAAATAAGAGCATACAGATTCCTACATCTTCAAAAGAAAAAAAATAGATCTATTACTGTGCAAAGGCAGTAGCACATTTTTGAAGGGGGGGTGGCAATAAAGCACTATGAGTGTAAGACATGACACTCAGGCCAGCCTATGCTACATTTCTGCACTGGGGCAGGACGTCTGCACAGGGAGAACCCCTCCAAAACAAACCAGGCTTTTGAGGGATGCTGTGAACATCTGTCCCAAAATGAAGGGAGAACAAACCCACTGCCTCCCTTAACTTTCTGGAAGAATCTCTTCTGAAATTATAAATGACATACATTTATGGTGTGACTTCTTTTTTTTCCTTTCCCCCAATTAGACTGAAAACGCAAAATACTGCTAGGGAAATAATTACAGGAAACTAGCTCTCTCCTCTCCTCTGTATGAGCAACGCTTACTCATGTAAATTACTTGCATGAGTAAGGATTATTTGCAAGGCGAAAAGCATTGCATCAGATCCCCAGTTCGGGAGAAGAGATGAAATCAACATGAGTTCGTAGTAAACTTCACTGCTGATGAATGAACCAAAGGCAGATCCCCACTGACAGGCCAGCCTCAGTGGAAGCATCATTCACCACAATGCAGGGCAATGCAGGGAATGTCAGACCATGCTAAGTGAATTAGTTTCTTGTTTGGGGTTTTTTAGGAATTGTATGCATCACATCAAATACCATCCCTGGATTTAATGAGTACCAGCTTTGAGATATATTTTTAAGCCTAGTCTAAGTAATGCCAACACCTTTAAAAACATGAAAACACATGGCACTAACAAGCATTCTGCTCTAGAACTGCTTCTGCAAAGGTCAGTCATTCCACAGCCCCACACTAGCCCTTGGAGAAGAGAGAAGTAAATGAGCTGGAGGAGGATTTGGTCAAGACCCTGCAGGCTGCAGGACTTGGGAGCTGACCCCATCTCATGCTCCCTGAGTGCCACAGGACCAGGGCATTGAGCAAGGGAACCGGACAGGGGTTTTCTCCCGCCACACAGCCTGCATCTACTTCTCCCAGTCAGGTGCCAAAAAAGCTGGGGGGCTGCTTTCCACACCCACCCCACAAAACTTTCAAGTGCAACAGTGTGCTCTTAGAGCCACTCTCTCAGGATCTTCACAGCCCCCCAAGCGTCCTCCTTTGAACCCTGCGTGAGGCACTTTCCATCACAGAAGTTTTCCCAGCCTATGCTGGAGATGACACAGGGGACTGTGCCAGACCAGAAGTGAACAAGAAAATCGGGGCAAGGTAGTGACTTCCTCCAGAAAAAAACACTTTTCTCCATTTTGGCAGTGGCTCTCCAGGAACAGAGGAGAGCCACTTGTTCCCCGCTGGAGGGAAGAGGGAGAAGGCTGCTCCTCCTCTTTGACCAGAGTGCTGAAGTGTTTGGGTTGGATGGCAAGGTGGGAGGCAGAGCACCCAGGCCCCTGTGTCTTAAAAGCAGCAGCAAAGTTTTCACTGAAGTAGCACAAAACTCTTCTGCCTCACCTAACAGCGTTCCCAAAGGCACTGTTGCCCTTACAAAGATGTCTCCGCTGCTCCTGCGCAGCAAGAGGCCTGAGCATGATGCCAGAGCTGCTGCCAGGCTCTCCATGCGTGTCTCTTTGGGATGTGATGAGCATCAGGGCCAGGAGCACTTGTATTTACTGCACGTGACCAGCCCCATCCCACATTCACCATCCACTGAGACTCCCTGGGAAGCAACCTCTGGCCAGCTTCTGGGGGCAAATGGGAGTTTCTCCACTCAGGTGATGGGGATGCTGAGCCTTAGGTGCAGGGAGAGGTGCCACAGCAGAAGCACATCTGGGCTCGAACCTTCCCTGGGTCTGGGCCTCACTGCATGGAAACATCCGGTTTTAGCAGCAGTCGGGGTTATATTTAAATCTGGATGATGAATTCAGCTAGCTATAAAAAGACTTATATTTACACTTATTGCTGATTAGCTCAAACATTTGGCAATCAGATAAAATATGCCATCAGAAATTTCTGACTAACAGAAGCATTACATACCTCCTTGCTTCTCCTCCCTCCTCACAGCCACTAGCTGAATATTGTCATAGTGTCAGTGCTGCTATTACAGAGAGCAGACAGCCAGCTGCTTCTATTAATCATGCCTCTAGCGCAGGTAGCTGCCAGTGACTGCGCCTAAACATCCCGTGGGCTCCATCGCAAGCCCGCAATTCAACCCCTCACTCCCCTCGCCAACAAATCCACAGACAGTGAGCACCCCTCTCACCCTTTGCCTCGGACGCCGCGGATTTGCAATGCACGTATAAGCACCGTCTCACTTCGCTCCCTGAATGCAAGACAAGGTGTTTTACCCATCAGCAGTCCCACACCACGAATAAAGTCTACCCTGATGGCTACAAGCCGCCTCTGACCCGCCAAATGCATCTCCTCCCACAGAAGGAGCCCAGCCTGGAGTAAGGAAGCCGTGTGACCCCGGAGCGTCCCTGATGCCCCTCTGGGGACTGATGTGGATGTCATTTATCTAAGGGACCGGCACCGTGGGGTGGTCAGGGGGAACAGCCGCCCTGTGCCTCGATGAGGCCGGTCACCCCCCCAGCCAGGACCCTGCACAGCCCCAGCCAGCACCCGGCCTTTTGTCTCCCGTCCGCCCGCGCATCCCCGAGCGCAGCTCGGATCGTTCCAAACTATTAAAAATCGATCATAAAAAATCATTCTGATGTCTATAAACAAGTTAATGGAGTAAGTGAAAACAAAGTACATTTCTTAATGGGAGTGTTATGTTGCCCTCTCTAGGCCCTGGCTCTCAGTGCCGGTTTCTGTAGGCTCCCTGCCAGAGAAGTATCACTCAGAGCTGTTGCTGTTGCTGCTGCTACTCTGCTAATGAATGACTAACTTAGGCCAGAGGGGAAATGACATCACCGGGGTGTAAAACACAACTGCATTAGGAAACTTTTTACCTGCTTTACATTTGTCATAATTATTCTACACAATACGGCCAGCATTTGCATAATTTCAAGGCGTGCCATTATCTTAATTGAAAATTGTTTTCATATGGTTGAATAATGCAGAATGACATCAGTTAAAGCCCCAATGAAATGCACAAGTATAATCACACGGCTAATTACTAGCGGTGTTTGCATGTAAAAATAAATAAAATTGTGCGTATTATTAGGAGGGTACATGCCGCTGAGAACTCTCGTACCGGAGCAGTGTTTTACTCGTAATGGTAGGATTAATTTTCTCTGATGTTCCTACCACAGTAACATGAGCTGATCATTAAGGCGTATTAAAATGATTTGTGTCCCTTTCCCCACCCCCCCTCCCTTCCAAATATCTTTCATTTTACACACACACGAGACACATAGAGGCACAGTTTTAAATAGTCACCACGGGCAATTTCAGAGCATCCATTGCTCACTGTCATCTCCCTGATTCTTAGGAAAAGGCTCCCTTATCTCAGCGGCACGCACAGAAAATTAAAGTGAAGAGGTGGCAGCGAGCGAAGGTGGCTCTGAAATGCGATTCAGCTGCGTACGCATGTGTGCGGGGACAGCGCTACGCTGGCACCTACAGCCACGCGTGCCTCCGAAAACAGCCCCTGTGGACAGCCCCCCCTCGGACCCACGCCCCCCCCGGCATCCACAACACAAGTTACCCCAGAACATCTCATTCCCCTCCCGCCTGTTCTCCAGCCCCTCTCCGGGGACCCTCTCCATCCCCCGCGCCACAGCGGAGACCGCCGAAGCAATGAATTAGCGAAGCAGATAACGGGAGGGTTCGGGGCTGGGGCGGGGCGGTGCGGGGCTGCGCGGCCCCATCCCGGGCTGCGCGGCCGCGGGCGGAGGTGCCGGCGAGCAGCGCGTTTGCGCCGGGAGCGCGGCGGCTCCGAAATACGCCCAGGCATATCTGCAAGTTATTTGAATGTATTATTCCCGTACCTGTCATTTATCACTTTATTCAACACGTCCCTGCCAGCTCGAGAGCGTTTGATCTCCCTCTGCCTCCATTTCGTAATTTCCGCCCTCTTAAACATATCGAATACTTAAAAAAAGCCCCGAACAATATCGAAATCACCCCGACGTGTTTTTCTCCCCGCTTTTCCGCGTCTTTTGGGTTTTTTTTGAAATTTTTTTTTTTTTTTTGTTAACGATACGGGAGAAGGACAGGGCGAGTCCCGCACACACTCCGCTGCCCGCCGGGCCGGGGGTGCCCCGCACCGCGACCCCCTCCCGCCTTCCCCCCGCCCGAACAAGTTCCCGGGCAGGGCGCACCGGTGCGCCCCGACGGCGCGGCCCCTCCGCGCTGCCCCGCCACGCACGGCGGGGAG